>JAYESA010000011.1:28090261-28587761 GCA_036927795.1 Iris macrosiphon
TGGGTTATATATACATAGGTTATTATATATATATTATATATATATATATATATGTATCAGTGACAGCAGCAAAGGCGACACAGCAGTGCGTCGTAACATCAACAACAAATGCCAATAGCAGCAGCAGCGGGAGCAACAACAACAGCAAAAGCGTCACAATAGCAAACAACAGGGAAGCAGCGACAGCGGCAGCAGAGAAGCAGTGACAGCAGCCAGCGACAGTTTCAGGAAACTATCGCTGAAACAACAGCGTATCAGGAGATTTAGTGACAGTTTTTAGCATCAGTGCAAAAAACTGTCACTAAAACAACAGTGTATCAATATCAACAACTACCTTCAGCAACAGCGGGCAGAGTCTTTAGCGACAGTTTGGCAGTTTGATATATTACATATTATATATATATATATATATATATATATATATATATATATATATATATATATGGTATTTGAAATATATATAAATATATTTATATGTGCTAAATTGTATTTAATATATACTCTATGTATAATAATTATTGTAGTATATGTATATATCTACGGGTAGATAGTATAACTAGTATTTGGGTATTACCTTGAGATACCAAGGTAATTGGGGATACCCAAGGTATTGGGTTTGGGGTATTAAGATTATGTTTTATGTTGTAATACCAAGTTGGTTCAAAATCAAGGTACCTATTTAATATTTGTAATTATAATTCTATATTATTAATAATTGTTTGACTTATATATTAATGTTTTACTTATGGAATTACGTATCCGGAGATACAGTATCCTAATATTTAAGATATGGTTTTGTGACCTAGACTTGAGTATTTTGAAGCAATATTTTTATGTTAGACTTGTGCAACCTAGAAATGGGTAGTTGACCATAGTTTGACTATAGTTGAGCATAGTTTGACTATAGTTGACCATAATTGACTTAGAGTTGACTAGGATGAAAGGGCGCTTTCCTTTATCTTCTGTATTGGACATTTGTAATTCTAAATTATGTGCCATCTTTGCGCTACCTTCAGCGACTTCGGCTTCTATGATGAATGTCATCCAGTCATAAAATTGGGTTGGACCCGTCCATAACCCTACTATAGGCAGTAGGTTCTTTTTGCAAGTATCGATGAATACGAAGTCTGGAATACCGTGGGGCAACTTCATAGTTGCTTGTCTGAAATGCTCTGTGAATTAGTGGGCGGATTACTTCTCTTTTTGCTCAATGTTGATGAGCGATGACATCGTCATATCCATGCCTCCCTCATAGAATCGTGAGAGTAAAAGATACTTCATATCATCAAATGTGAATATGCAGTTATTAGATAAACTGTGATACCAATCGTAGGCTATATCGGCCAAGCATCCTACGAACAGCCTGGTAAGGAGAGCGTCCTCTCTTTGTAGGTGAGCCGTCATCATATTGAACTAATTGATATATTGGCTCGGTGATGTCTTGCCTTCAAACAAGACTATCGATTGGGGTTTCTATTTAGGAGAAAAGGGAACATTATCCTAATGAGGAGGATAAGGTTGTTCCACCCCCAGCTTGCGAAGTTGGTCTTTGTTATTTAAATCATCGATCTGTGCAAGCAACTCCCGGATAGCTTCGAGAGGATCTTCTGGTTGTAGTGGTGCAGTTGATTGGAAAGATCCTGGTTGTACAGGTATTACCACTGGCAGAGGTTCACCCCCAATATTAAGAGGATTAAGAGTTGGCGCTACTGACTCTTGGTTTATGACTCCTTCTAGATTTGTGTTATCCTACAAAGGTATTATTCTAGGAGTAGGCTGTGCTGGAATGAATGGAGCTACTTGAACAGGTACTGGTGTAGCAGAATGTCGAGCTGTCATTATTTGATGCATATTTTGCATCATAGTATGCATGTCCCTGAGAGTGACCTCTAATGAGTTGAGGCGTTGTTCGGTGGCTTCTGATAAAGAAGTGTCTTTTTCGTCACCGATGGTGTAGATGCTAACATCTCTGTATACAACAAAGGGATTGGTAGAAAGAACTGTGTAGTTGGATTCTACACTGTCAGTTTCAAAATCAGGGGGATTGCTACCCCCAGCCTCAGATTCTGAGGAATGGGGATTCCTGTGAAGAACGAGCTCCCGTCTCCGAGAACGGGTATTTTGGTATACTCCTTCAAAGAAGTCAATAAGTTTGTCAAATCTCTTCTGACTGGGTATTCTTAAAGAACTTCGTCTTGATTATCTCCCACCACGAGGAAGATGCCAAGCCATATATGCTGGAGCAAGGAGCGGTTCGTCATCATCATACTCCTAGTTGTTAACTTGTTTTGCATGTCAAGGTTTAGGAGACATAGTATAGGTCAATCGATCAAACCCAGACTATTTTGCTGATGCACAGCAACATTTGATTACAACTCTATAATAATTGCAATAATGTTCATTAGGAAACATTATTGTAAAGTCAGAAGGGTCTCTCTCTTTACACTTTTGTACAATAAGCTCATGTAAATCAAAAGAGAGAAGAGAAGAGGAGTAAGAGGACAAAATCTGCTGCTTTACATGAGATACACTAAATTTTGTATGCACATTTTTGGTCCCATGTGTGTAGAGTAAGGTATTGGCTTGATTAGCGGATGATTCGTCACCTCTCGAGCTTTTGTCCTTCAAGGATGAGAGAAAGTTGTTCTTAGCAGTCCTCTTATGTACACGCTCACAATCAGCATGTTGTGAAGAGGTTAACCCTACTTGGCGCACTTTCTGCGGTGTAGGCAGAGTTGGCGCAGTTTGCCTACGTGCATTTAATTTTATACGAAGGTCTTGGCATGGCACACTAATAGTATGCTTCTAACGACTGACGCATAACTTTTCCTCTACTGTGCGCGTAATTATTATGTTAGGAGAATGATTCTCCCTGACTAATACTTTATTTGTGCGCCTGTAGTTTTTCTTCTGCTATCGTGAATTATGGATAAACTTTTGTCTCTCTTTAAAGAGTGCACCTATAGAGAGATTGGTTGGACAGCGGTGTCCATGACTTGCTTTCCTTGTATATTACAACGAATATACGCTGGCTTAGAAGCTTGGGTTTGGATCACCCTTTGCTTTATATTGCGTAAGTTGCACGATTTGTGTCTTTTGTTTAACGCAAGAGACTCAGAAGCTTGGGTTTGGATCACCCTTTGCTTGATATTACATGAGTTATGCGATTTGTATCCCTTGTTTAACTCAAGAGAGTTTTCCACCAAGTAATCGATCTGAGTTTGGTTGAAAAAATTGACCAGTTAGTTTTCGTCAATCATAATACTTTTTTTCTTATTCGCAACAACTTCGGGATATGTATGACGAGGCTTGGGCACCCGCACTTTGTGGGATTTTCTCAACTTGTGTACGGATGAGGGGTTAGCACTACCCACAAAATGGAGCATTTCTTCATATTCTTGTTGGTCGAACTTAACGACCAAGGTCTTCTGCATCAAACCGACCGACGCAACGTCGAGTTGAGCTATCACCTTCTCATCATGGGAGGAAGTAATCCCCAACAGAGTCTCCATCTTGTTTGCAAAAAAAATTTAAACAAAACTTTGTATTACAAACTATTAAAAAGAATGAAGAGTACAAGAGATCCTAAACATGAATCTAAGTACAATTAATTCTAGAAAAGTATAGCAGTAGAAATATGATCTGTTGGCGATCACTTTACTTTTTGGACCATACGACGATGAAGAAATTTGAGGATGTTGTGAACAACCTGGAGAGTTGTGCAATAAGAAAGCTTTGGCAACATGTCACGAAAAGCTTCTATTTCTCTCATTTTATTCTTGAATTTCAAAGACTTGAAAATATCCTCTGCGAACAATTTGAAGAGTTGGGTAACCAAAAAGCCTTGGCAACAATGGCACATCAGGCTTCTGTTTCTCTCCTTATGTTCATGAACTTCAAAGACTTGAAATTCCAACATGTATACGCCTATGCCTCCCTCCTCTTTCTAATGGATGTACCAATCCTGTATTTATTGAGTTTAGGAGCGGTTATGAGAGTGTGTGCGCACTTTGGATAGTCTATACTTCTTTACCATTGTGCGTGCACTTTTGGTGGACTAACATCCCATGTTTTTAATTAGTGGGTGTACAACTTGCTGTTTGCTTGACACATAGCTTCCTATACAAGAAAATCATAGGTCGTGGGAGACAATTATTTATCCATGTTTCACGAAAAGCATGGCATGTAAGACACGTAATCGTAACTTCTCTTTGTCAGTTAGGATCGTAGGCGCACTTTAGAAGTGGTCTGGAGACTGACGCACTTTTGATAAAATTGTTCAAATGGGCACACTTTTGAGGAAGTAGCCATGAATGCGTACTTTTGGGGAAATTGGCCGTGATGGCGCACTTTTGGAAATGTTGCCCTTGATGGCGCATTTTTATGGAAATTGGCTGTGATGGCGCACTTTGGAGAAGCTGGCCTTGATGGCACACTTTTGAAGAAGTAGCCGCGATAGCGCACTTTAAAAAGGTTGGCCTAGATGGCGCATTTTTGAAGAAGTTGTCCATACGGGCGCACTTTTAATGGAATTCTGACAGATGGGTCGCTAAACGATAATCTGGGTCTGCATATCGAAGATCTTCTACAATAAATGAATTGATCTCTTCGGTTTCTGCAACTATCAGCTGTCAGTCTGTTGTATTAAATGCTGAGAGCGGGGCAAGGCCATTGTGCGCCAATCATTGTAGCGTTAAGATAGCCGCCATATTTAAGAAAGTGTGCCATAGTGCTGAGAACGAAGAAAGTGCGTCTATCTTCTGCTGGGCTCTTTCTGGAGAGTGTGCCATCTGTGTAGGCACACAATTTTATGCTTTTACAGTATTTCTTTGGTGTTTTGAGATATTTGTGAAATTGTGTTGCTCTAACATATAATTATGTCATTTTTAAAAAATCAACTATTGTGATATTGCCATTTTGGCCTGTCAAAATTATACTAGAATACAGTCAATTTGGACTGTCAACAAACTTGACAGTCCTAATTTATGATTGTATTGCCAGCTAGTTGACAGTCCTAATTGGAACTCACTATCAATATATATTTTGGCACAATTCCTTTAAGACTTCTAGCAACATATAGGACTGTCAACATATTGACTGTTCTAAATGATGCTAGGACTGTCAACTTTGTCAATTAGGAATGTCAACTTTGTTGGCTGTCCTAAAGGAGTAGGGGTATAAAATATGTAAATACTGAGGGTTTTAATTAGGATTGTCAAAAAAGTTGATAGTCCTAGCATCATGTAGGACTGTCAATATGTTGACACTCCTAAAAGATGCTTGTTGACAGTCATAAAGGAGTGGGGGTATAAAATATGTAAACACAAAGAGTTTCAATTAGGATTGTCAACTACAGGCCTAGCATCAGGTAGGAGTCCTAAATGATGCTAGGATTGCCAACTTTGTTGACAGTCCTAAAGGAGTGTGTCACGCCCCAGTCCCAAAATACCAAGGGACTAGACACGTGGCAATGGCCAGCAGCACACTCTGATGGAAAAACCCAATTTAATGGACATATCAAGGTGTACTTAAGCTGTAAAACAACAATAAAGGTCTACTAAACATGCCACATTCTAATCTCATCCATGGAAGATAAATACGATCAATATCAACATAGTAAAATATAAACCAACATCAAGTCTCAATAAAGTATCTCGGGGAATAACCCGATAATAAGTCTGATACAGCAGTTCAATAGACAAGAAATAAAAGAGTCTAACAACAGTAAAGACTGAGTATAGATAAAGCAGATACTCAGGAGAAATCCTCGGCCATTACCTCATCCTCGAGTATCAATATTGCTCCTGCTTCTGCTCCTGTCCGGTATACCTCGGGATAGATCTCCTCTGCTATACTTGGGGACATAATCTGGATCCAGGTCCTCAGGGGACATAGCAAGGTACAAGAATAACTCAAGCCAAAATAAATACAGTACAATAATAAATGAATCAATAAGGTAAACTATGTAACCAACTATGTGATATGCAAGTGAGAGCATCACTAGTACTCAGGCTGAGACTACTGCAAGCTCTGTGTCGGGGAGCCGGTAGCAGCAATATCACGTAATGTGCCTAGCTCCGATGTAGAGTCTACGGCCTCACAATAATAAATATATATATAAAATTAGCATGTAGCCTGTGTGTCTCTTCCCACCCAATGTAATCACACGTCTCATGTCCACGATGTCTCATGTCCATGTCACGCAATGTCATGACCTCTAACTGATGCAATAAGTCATAATGATAGCTAAGCATATGTAATATCTATGTCACGAATCCTGTAACCTATACAGAATTACCAAATATCTCAGGATGATTCTGTCTTATGAACAGTGTCAAGTGTCCTATGGTATGACGTACTCGATAATCCAAGCACGAATATGTATAAGGTCGCGATATCAATCTCTAGGTGACGTTACACAACTCTGCGTACGGTATTGACATTCGAATCTTATTCGGACATTAAGTAATATCATACGGTCCTAGGTTGAATAGATATAACTCAGAAATAGATCAAGAGAATAATATAAAATAATTTACTGCAAGTATGGCAAGGTACACTTGCTTGGGGTTTGAATACCAATAGTTGCTCCAGTATCCGAGGGATCTTCAAGTACTCCTCTGGTTGCTGAAATAAACATTACCATCATATTCAGAAGATATAAAATAACTAGAATTAGCTGTCCATAAGTCCAATTTGGACACAGGGGCAAAATTGACAGTTTCTGGTCAAAACGGGGTCCACATGTGACCCACTTCGCACCAAAAAATGTATAAGAGACAAAGTTCTCCAAATTTATCAAACTTAGTGTCTACAAGTCTATAATGATGATACAAATCCAAAGGAATGTCTAGAACTAGATTCCGATGAGCCGATCACAAAATTGCCCGTCAAGTGGAGCCGTGGGGCCCACGATATGGGATTTTGTCAACGTTCCCAGAATCGAAATAAACTTGGGTCACAGGACCAGCGTATTGCTATGAGTCTGATGGCATATGTTTTATTTTGTAATGACGAGCACACACGAAGTTACAACGAGTTTTAGGATTGGGCCGATACGGGGCGTTGTTGACGGATACGCGTTGATTCTGGTGTGCACGCACATTCAAATCAACTTTCACGAAATCCTACACGTCCGTATTGACGGTACGCACCTTTTGGTATAATTCACACACGATGAAGTCACCTCGTTTAGTGGGGCGCACCTGATTCCGAAAAAATTAGGG
The DNA here is from genome assembly GCA_036927795.1 of Iris macrosiphon. NCBI lineage: Eukaryota > Viridiplantae > Streptophyta > Magnoliopsida > Asparagales > Iridaceae > Iris > Iris macrosiphon. The sequence continues at coordinate 28,097,488 of JAYESA010000011.1, forward strand.
TTTTTAAAGACCAAGTTTTTGGTCGATTTCACCCACAAAATAATTATAATCTACAACACCATAAATTAAACTAAAATAGAGTTTTTAAACTTGGTTATACGGTCTAAATTATTGTTTGAGAAAATTTTGAAATTAGTTAATAGGTTGGTCGTAAAACAGCCATAAACTGGGGAGTTCGGGATAATTTTTGAATTTTAGAAATAGAGGATTTAATTTTTTGGTTTTGCGTCACGGTTTACGACCGACACAGGACACGATATCCCGAACTGATTATACGGGTTTCGAGGGGGTCATGTAGCGAACATGTTGCAACAGTCTGTTCGAAAAACAATACGGTGAGGAGAGAGAAATTCTCACATGAACAGGGGTAGGTATCGACTATTCTGCGTGTACGGAGCGGCGCAGCACGACGGTGGCGGAGCTCGCTGGCGGCGGAGCTGGGTAGGGCTGTTCTAGCTGCTGTGCTGTCAGGGTCACCGTGGATCGGGGTCGCCGGGCTGCTGCAGGAAGATGGGCGAAGGCGTCGTCGGTGATGGGGTTGATGGTGGTGGCAGCGGTGTCGAGGGTTTTTGCCGGAGTCGGTGGAGAGATAGCGGTGATGGTGGCGATCGGCGGTGAGATGGTGAGGGGGTTTAAATAGGGAGAAGAGAGCCGTCGGTTACGAGAAGGGTGACTGGAGGATCGCAGCGGTTATAGGGAGGGTGGTGAACGACCGTGGGGGGGAGTAACGGCCGACAGCAAAAGCAAAACGGCCGCGGGGGTCGAGGTTTGGATCGGTTACTGTAGCAGTTACAGTATCAGGTCGGGTAGTGGGTCGGGTCAGGTTCTGGGTTCGGATCCGACCCGACCCATTAAGGCTTGGGTTCAGTCAGGGTTTGGTTCAGTATGGGTTCAATTTGGTTTATTTGGTTGGTTCAATCCGGTTCAGGTTGGTTTAATCCGGTTTATTTGATTTAATTAAAAATATTATTTTTAGCTATTTAAAATAGTTTTTGGGTCTAACTAGAAAAATTACACTATATCTAATTCTTTATTTTTCACTCAAAAATATTATTTTCATATTATTTTAATATCATAAAATTAATTTAATTCTAAAAAACATTTATTTTAATTATTTAAAATTAGAAGAAAAATCCCCAAAATTTATTTTTAATTTTCTGAAAAAAATCCAGGTGTTTATAATATACCCTCCTTAAAAGGATTGCGTCCTCGTAATCAAAGAATTAGTTACTAAAGAAAATTTAAACATGGTTACCTATAAGAAATGCTTAGGTCATACATGTATCTTAAAATATATGAGGATAACGCTGGCGTATGATATCCTCTCGTTCCCAGGTAGATTCGCCGGGGGAGTAATGTTTCCAAGCTACTCGAACCAGTCTAATCATCTGACCTCGTAATATCTTTTCACTGATGTCGAGTATCCCAACTGACTGCTCTTCATATCTCAAGCTAGGGCCTACTGCAATCTCAGAATGATCAACTATGTGACTTGCATCAGTCACGTACCTCCTCAACTGTGAGACATGAAATACATCCTGTACTCCCTCTAAAGATATGGGTGATGTAAGACGATACGCCACCTCAGCAATACGCTCTAAAATATCAAATGGCCCAATGTACCTTGGGCTCAGTTTGCCTCTGCTCCTAAATCGAATAGTACCTCGAGTAGGTGAAATCCTCAAGAATACGTGCTCTCCTTCTTTGAACTCCAAAGGTCGTCTGTGTATCAGCCCAATGCTTTTGTCTGTCCTGGGCTGTACGAAGATGATTCAGAATTTGTTTCACCTTCTCAACTGTCTACATCACTAACTCTGGACCCAGTATTTGACGCTCGCCAATGTCACTCCAACATATCGGTGATCTGCACTTTCTGCCGTACAAAGCCTCGAATGGTGCCATCTGGATGCTCGCCTGTTAGCTATTATTGTAAGAGAACTCTACTAAGTTCAAATGGTCTTCCCAAGACCCTTCGAAGTCTAACATACACGATCACAGCATATCCTCCAGGATCTGAATCGTGCGCTCCGATTGAGCACCTGTCTGTGGATGGTAAGTAGTGCTGAACTTAATTCGGGTGCCAAGACTCTCTTGCATGCTTCGCCAAAAATGGGATATAAATCTTGAGTCACGATCTGACATAATACTAACAGGTGCTCCATGTAATCGTACGATCTGTCATATGTACATGCCGGCTAGAAATTTTGTAGACTGTCTAACTCTGAACGACAAAAAATGTGCCGATTTAGTGAGTCGATCCACATTAACCCATACTGCATCTTTTCTACTGAAGCTTCTTGGAAATCCTGTAACAAAATCCATAGTAATATGTTTCCACTTCCATTCGGGTATGGAAAGCGGATGCAGCATACCAACAGTTCTCTGATGCTCGGCCTTAACTTGCTAGCAGACCAAATATTTTGCGACAAATTATGCAATCTCTCTTTATCCTATGCCACCAATAATATTGCCTCAAATCTCGGTATATCTTTGTTTCTCCTGGATGAATAAAGTACATGGAGCTATGTACTTCAGACATCAACTCATGTCTCAATTCTTTATTAGGAATATATAGGCAATTTTTGTACCTTAATGTCCCATCCTCATGGATTCAAAGTCCCGTCTGCATGCCAGCTTCCGTCTTCTCTTTAAGTCTTCAAAATCTAGCACCTGTGGGTAATACTGCCTTAATCCTTTCTACTAGTGATGACTTAACTTCAAGATTTGCCAACAAGCCACTTTGTCTAGACAAAATAATCTCTATCTTGAGCTCCTGTAGATCCTCTAATAGCTGGGACTGTATTGTCAAGAAATAAGCTGTGGGCTTCCTGCTGAATGCATTTGCTACGACATTCGCCTTGCCCGGATGGTACTGCAGATCTATATCAAAGTCGACCATCAACTCAAGCCAATGTCTCTGTCTTATATTGAACTCTTTCTTAGTATATACATACTAGAGACTCTTATGATCAGTAAATATTTCTACCTTCTCTCCATAAAGATAGTGCCTCCATATCTTTGGTGCAAATATTACTGCCGCTAGCTCAAGATCATGCTTCGGGTAGTTCTTCTCATGGACCTTCAGTTGTCTCGATGCATAAGCTATAACTTTGCCATGTTGCATCAAAACACATCCTAGTTCACTGCCTGACGCATCACTATATACAATAAAGCCTCTCGATCCTGAAGGAAGAGTCAAGACCAGTGTTGTTGTTAATCGCCTCTTCAATTCTTCAAAGGCCTTCCGACAATCTTTCGTCCATGCAAACTCCTGGTTCTTATGCGTCAACCGCGTCATAGGCTCCGTAATCCTTGAAAAAATCTCTATAAACCTTCGTAGGTGTAGGCCAAGTATCTAGCAAGTCCAAAAAAACTTTTTACTTTGGCAACTGATGTAGGTGTAGGCCAAGTTTCTTTTGCAGCAACCTTCTCTGGATCAACTGAAAGTCCTTCTTTTGAGATGATATATCCAAGAAAAGGCACCTTATCCATACAAAACTCACATTTACTGAGTTTGGCATACAACTTCGCCTGTCTCAGTGTCTCTAGCATGATTCTGAGATGCTCCTCGTGCTCTTCATGGCTCTTGGAATATATGAAGATGTCATCAATAAACACAACTATGAACTTGTCAAAGTACTGATGAAAAACTATGTTCATCAAACTCATGAACACAACTGGCACATTGGTTAAAGCAAACGACATAACTAAGAACTCATAGTGTCCATACTTGGTCCTGAAGGCTGTCTTCGGTATATCCTCCTTTCTTACTCTAATATGGTGATAACCGGATCTAAGGTCAATCTTTGACCCTAGCACCACTCAACTGATCGAATAGGTCATTAGTGCGTGGCAAGGGATACCGGTTCTTAATGGTTACAGCATTCAGCGTCCTATAGTCAATACACAGGCATACTGTCCCATCCTTCTTCGGCACAAATAGTATGGGTGCTCCCCATGGTAAAATACTGGATCGAATAAAACCCCTCCAGAAGATCATCAACTTGCTCCTTCAATTCCACCAACTTCTTAGGTGCTAGCCGGTACACTGATGAAGTGATAGGCTCCGCTCCTGGAGTCAAGTCTATTGTGAATTCTATTTCCCGATCAGGTGGTAAACCTAGAAGATCATTGGAAAATACATCCACAAATTCTGATATAACTCTTGGGTAACCTGACTCCCCTTCTATAGATAGTACCCTAAGAGTAGGCTGAACATCATGCTCTATGGCTCCCCGAAGAAACTCAAACTCTGGATGTCCATGCGGTCTAAATATAACCCTTCCAAGCCGACAATCTAGGGTTGCATGGTACTGACTTAACCAGTCCATACCAAGTACAACATCATAATCTGGCATGGAAAAGATCAGAAATCTCGCATCTCTCTTCCACAGACTACTACCGAACAAGATCTACAGATGTCACTAACTGGAATAATTCTACCTCCCATAAGAATTCTCTTAGTCTTCGAAAGGGGTACGGTAGCTACTCTATGTGTGGCTACGAAGCTAGAAGCTATGAATGAATGCGATGCTCCAAAATCAAATAAAGCTACAGTAGGTAATGAAGCTACTAATATAGTACCTGCTATGACCTCTCCTACAGTAGCTTCCTCTTCAATAGCCAAAGCAAATGCCTGCCCTCGTCCCTGAGCTGGACCTCTCTGCTGATGAGTCTGCTGGAATAGTGCTGTCTGTGGTGCCAAAGGTGGTCTCTGCTGATACCCTCCTGGAGCTGGTGGTCTGACTCCTCTAACACCCGTCTGTGGTGCTCTTAATGCTGGATAAGCTGGCCTCGGTGCCGGTAAAGCTGGTCGATCTACCATTGGTGCTCCCTCTCGATGCTCAGAGCAGTCCTTGGCTAGATGTTGGTTAGATTCGCAAATCAGACATAGTCCCAACTTGCGTCTGCACTCCCTCTCAATATGGCCTACCTTGCCAAAGTAGTGACAAGTAGGAAGGATATGGATCTTGGTGCTGCTCTCTGAGGTAGATTCCTCTGGGATCGCTTTGCAGACTCCTCGTGTGGTGCTCGGGTTGGTGCTGATGTGAATGGCCACTTCAGACTGGACTTTTTCATGGTGAAGCGCTCCATATGTCGTGCTGCAGCAAGTACGTCTGTGTACGATGTTGGTGCAATAGATCCGATCAATCTCTGGAGCTCAAACCTGAGTCTGTCGAAGAACTTCTCTGCCTTCTCTTCTTCTGTCAGAATTAGAGAAGGGGCAAAGTGACTCAGTCGAATGAACTCTACATTATATTCTTTCACTATCATATTACCTTGAATAAGGCGGTTGAACTTGTCTCAAAGTTTCGATCGAGCAATAGCTGGAATATACATCTCTTAAAAGAGTGTAGAGAACTCTTCCCAAGTGACTCGGTCCTGTTCGAGCTGCCTCTCTTCAGATAGCCACCAATGGTGCGCATTGTCCGTCAACTACATCCTGATGGCAGTCATCCATCGCTCCCTCGAAAGTTCAGCTGCTTCCAACTGGTATTGTGTGTTTGTGAGCCACTCGTGAACTTCAGTAGGCTCCTCTTTGCCAGAAAAGGTATGGGGCTTCAGCTAACGGAAATCAGTAATAGATCCCGCCGATGGTCGCCTAGCTGGTGGGTTCGCCTGCTTAGTGTGGTTACTAGGCTGTTCCTTAAATTCTCCGCCTCGTGACGCTGAGCCTCTTGTTGAACCGTTGTTAGGCTTGCGTCATTGCATAAAATATTTAAAATATCTGCTGCCCATCCATGGCTTGTCCTGGTGGAAAAATAGGCATTGGTGGAGTGAACTGCGACGGTGGTGGGATGTCATCACGCCGAAACCTTGAGGTATGCTGGCCCGCTTGATTGCTTTGAGTTGATTGTCCTCTATTTTTTGGTGTCACTCCATCATCATAGGTGACCATAGCATTGTGTGGTGTACCTAAGGGATTCTCGTCACTGGTTCTTGGATCCATTATTCTACATAAAAATAAACTATGAGAAAGTACAGAGGATTCAAGACAGAATGCAAATCAAAAATTTAATTCAAATCTGATATAGAGATCAAGAATGATTCAAATCAAATGGATGAGATCCTATAACTTATCCTATCCTTATCGCAGGTTTGCTCGGTCCCTTAGTTGAAATTGAATAATTTAGTCATAGATCTGCATGGGCCACCACAAAAACTATGTCATGCCCCAGTCCCAAAATACCGAGAGACTAGACGCGTGGCAATGGCCAGCAGCACACTCTGATGGACAAATCTAATTTAATGGACCCATCAAGGTGTACTTAAGCTGTAAAACAACAATAAAGGTCTACTAAACATGCCACATTCTAATCTCATCCATGGAAAATAAATATGATCAATATAAACATAGTAAAATATAAACCAACATCAAGTCTCAATAAAGTATCTCGGAGAATAACCCGATAATAAGTCTGATACAGCAGTTCAATAGACAAAAAATAAAAGAGTCTAACAACAGTAAAGACTGAGTATAGATAAAGCAGATACTCAGGAAAAATCCTCGACCATCACCTCGTCCTCGGTATCGGTATTGTTCCTACTTCTGCTCCTGTCCTGTATACCTCGGGATAGATCTCCTCTGCTATACTTGGGGACATAATCCGGTTCCAGGTCCTTAGGTGACATAGCAAGCTACAAGAATAACTCAAGCCAAAATAAATGCAGTACAATAATAAATGAATCAATAAGGTAAACTATATAACCAGCTATGTGATATGCAAGTGAGAGCATCACTAGTACTCAGGCTGAGACCACTACAAGCTCTGTGTCGGGGAGCCGGTAGCAGTAATATCACGTAATGTGCCTAGCTCTGATGTAGAGTCTACGGCCTCACAATAATAAATATATATATATATAATCAGCCTGTAGCCTATGTGTCTCTCTCCACCCAATATAATCACACGTTTTATGTCCACGACGTCTCATGTCCATGTCACGCAATGTCATAACCTCTAACTGATGCAATAAGTCATAATGATAGCTAAGAATATGTAATATCTATGTCACGGATCCTGTAACCTATACAAAATCACCATGAATATCTCAGGACGATTCTGTCTCATGAACAGTGTCAAGTGTCCTATGGTATGACGTACTCGATAATGCAAGCACGAATATGTATAGGGTCGTGATATCAATCTCTAGGTGACGTTACACAACTCTGCGTACGACGTTGACTCCCGAATCTTATTCGGACTTTAAGTAATATCACACGGTCCTAGGTTGAATAGATATAACTCAGAAATAGATCAAAAGAATAATATAAAATAATTTACTACAAGTATGGCAATGTACACTTTGAATACCAATAGTTGCTCCGGTATCCGAGGGATCTTCAAGTACTCCTCCGGTTGCTGAAATAAATATTAAAATTATATTAAGAAGATATGAAATAACTAGAATTGGCTGTCCATAAGTCCAATTTGGACACAGGGGCAAAATTGACAGTTTTTGGTCAAAGCGGGGTCCACATGTGGCCCACTTCGTACCAAAAAACGTACAAGAGACAAAGTTCTCCAAATTCGTCAAACTTAGTGTCTACAAGTCCAGAATGATGATACGAATCCAACAGAATATCCAAAACTGGATTCTGATGAGTCGATCACAAAATTGCCCGTCAAGTGGAGCCGTAGGGCCCGCGATACGGGATTTTGTCAACGTTCTCAGAATCGAACCAAACTTGGGTCACAGGACCAGCGTATCGCTATGAGTCTGATGGCACAAGTTTCAGCATGGGCTCGATTTGGTTTATTTGGTTGGTTCAATCCGGTTCAGGTTGGTTTAATCCGGTTTATTTGGTTTAATTAAAAATATTATTTTTAGCTATTTAAAATAGTTTTTGGGTCCGATAAATTCCAAAAAATTACACTATATCTAATTCTTTATTTTTCACTCAAAAATATTATTTTAATATCACAAAATTAATTTAATTCCAAAAAATTGTTTTAATTATTTAAAAATAGCAAAAAATTCCCAAAAATTCATTTTTAATTTTTTGAAAAAAATTCAGTTATTTACAGAGTGGGGTATTGAATATGTAAACACAGAGAGTTTCAATTAGGACTGTCAAGAAAGTTGGCAGTCCTAACATCATGTAGGATCGTCAACATGTTTGACAGTCCTAAATGATGCTAGGACTGTCAACTATGTTGACAGTCCTAAAGGAGTAAAGGTATAAAATATATAAACACAGAGAGTTTCAATTAGGGCTGTTAACTTATTGACAGTCCTAGCATCATGTTGGACTGTCAAGTTTGTTGACAGTCCTAAATGATACACTGATACTATGGATTTTTTACTGATATACTGAAACTTTGGAAATTTCATATGGATATTTAGTTTCTATCATTGATACAATTCACTATATACAAAAATGGTTCCACATTATACAAAATAATACAAAATTACACTTGAACCAATGTGGTACAAAATTATACAAAAAGATACAAAAGTGCAAAATATAAATAACCCACTCGTATCAGTCAATTTTAACATCGAAGTAGCCAATGGGCATGTCTCTTGGCTCATTCATCTTCAACGACTTCTTATAGAGATTTACTTTATCCGTAAAGGTGTTGTCCAAGCGATCGCTGCATCCGGTACATGCTTATACCAAATTGTTGAAGGTGGAGAATAGGAGAATGATCGATCAACCTTGGTATGACAAAGTGGTTCCCGATATGTCCTATAATACATAGGTTAGATAGTCTGTGATCAGCCTGTGGAGCACACATCAGAAAGTATTGTTAATATTGTCCAAAATAAGTACAATTGGTATCTTATACCTATTAGCAAATAAATATGCAGCAGTCGGGTTGGGCATGTAGTGCTCTTCTCTGGTAACGATATCGGTGCAAGAAATGCTTGTCAATAAGTCTCAAATATATTCTTCGCTTAATATGCTGGTGTAGAATAAAAGACAACACTCCAAATCCTCGTACAACTCCACCCTAACCTGTCTCCATCCGTCTTTGTCGGTATAACCAAAATGTCTTGCAAGCACATAAATCTACAATGGCCATCTTTGGAAACATAAACAATAAACCAAATGTAACTGCATATCTTAGGTAGGAAGCCTTCAATATACACACCCAATCTACAATTAGAGTTATGTACACCATCCAGGGTATCTTCGTTTGGCATGTTCATTTTTTATTTTATTTTTCCTTCGAACAATTAACTTATTCTTCTATTTCGTACCGGTCAAAATATTGACAACCGTAGTAGACTGAGCTTGTTCTAAACTTCGTTTAACATGCTCAAAGAACGATGGATCTCTCTTAGTTGACTCCATACTTTTTTTTGTGAACTACTCAATCTTGTTTGAGGTCTTCCCTTAGTATTGGAAACAACAGATGGCTCGTGCATTCTAGTAGTTATCGGGTTAGCAATTTCTTGGATTTTATGCTCAATGGAGTCCCGCTCTGCTCCCAGTGAGGCACACCACCTTGCGTGAAGGAGTTTCACTTGTGACAAAGAAAATAAATCATTGTCACTCTTCACCATGGGCATTATCGACAACTGCCTCCAACGTTGATAAAAAACATCTATCAGAATAGGTCTAGATTAACAATGATATTCGTTAATCTGATGTGCACAAGGGAGTCCCAATGTATGTTGATATAAATAGCCATGAACCTCAGGATCAAATCCTACAATCTTTGACCTACCTTTCTTCTCAAATAGTAAGCCCAATGCCTTGTGAGATATTACATGCATTAAAGCATCCAAGAGGAGTTTATTTCTATATTCATGCTTTGCAATATTCAGGCTCATATCAAATGATGCCTTAATCTCGTTCACCATCTGATCTAACATTAAATTGATAGCTTGCAAAACGGAGACAAAATTACCAACCGATGACCTTAGATGTTATTTTAATTTTGCGTATGATTATTCAACCCGGTTGGTGGTCGATCACTGTGCCATAATGCTTTACTATATTCGTCCTTGCTAGGACAAACTATTTTTTAAGCGGTTCTAGCCATGTAATTTAATATAAGAAATGTATGTCGGCTCCTTCGTCTTCCACTTTTCTTTGAAGAAGTACCATGCAACGTCGTAACTGTCTTTCGTACTGGCTCGTCATACAAGATTTCAATCACTATAGAATTCCTGGAAATGGTCTATGCCAATTTTACCATCCACCTTTCTGAATTTCAACTTACATTGTGATTGGATATTCTGATTGACATGCCAAGTGCGTTGTAGTGTATCCGCGTGAGGAAAGACGATTGATATAGCATTAATTAGGGCATATTCTCTGTCAGTGACAAAAATAGATGGCTCTCTGTGTCCGGTATAAATTGCTTTTAGTTTTTTCAACGACCATGTGTAGTCCTCAAGTTTCTCACTCTTCATGAAGCAAAAAACAACTAAAAATATTTTTTCCGTAGAGGTGAAGCCAACAACGTAAAAGAGAGGCATCTTGAAGTTATTTGTCTTATATGTACAATCAAGAACTAATGCGTCAGCAAAGGACTGAGCCAAATATGTGTAATTGGGATGAGCCTAAAATATTGAAAGGAATTCATTACTCTGTGGATGTCTTTTATGGTACTCCACATAATAATTCTTGACAAGCAACTTCAACACTTGTTGCATCGCCATTCTTGTTTTCTTACTTTTGGAGTTTGATTTCGATAGTGCATTTTAGATTGACTTCAATATTGACTCGTTATTCTCGTCTTCGTGTCGTATGACGAAATAAATTTGTCTGGGTGCAACTCCTAAACTAGACAAATCTTCCACTATATTCTGCTCAACATTGTTCAACCGTTCGACATAGGGATGACCCGTAAGTGTTTCAGCAATAACATGATTATGGATTACATTCTTTACTTGGACTATCCACTTCACATCTTTTATGTTTACAATAGAGATCTTGAATGGACAACCGTATTTTCTCGTACCAACTTTTATATTTGGAACTTTTCTTTGGGCAACTATATCTTTCTTTCCATGATACCTAAAAAAATTACCTATTTCACATCCAAGCTCTTTAGTTTTGCATCCCGGCCGATTTCAGGCCAATCTCGATATCACAATGACTATATTTTTTTTTTCGTCCAACTTCTCTGCACCAATATAATTCTTGTTCGTCTGATTCAAAGAAAATATTGGTCGAGAATAAATTGTCTACATTAATAGCAATTAGAGGAGGTACCAGAATATCGGAAGACGATAACCCCTACAATAGAAATTAAATTTAATAAAACTATTTAAAATTGAAGGAAAACATGACTGCAGGAATTTAGGACTGCAGAAAATTATGACAGTCCTAAGATTAACTAGGACTAGGAAATGTGACAGTCCTATGGTTTGTTAGGACTGTAACATTTTCTTATAGTCCTAAGTAAAAAAAGGACTATCAGTTGTTTGACAGTCCTACTTATTTATATGACTGTCATTTAGTTCCACCGTCCTACGACCAAAAATCCTAAAAAATAAATTATCAAATTCTTTACCAAGACTGCTTCGGAAGAACCGAGGAGTTCTTCAGCCGTAGCAAAAAGAGGATTTAGTGTATTAGATGACCCAATTTATTCGAGGTATATTTTACCTATATTGAACGCATAAAATTCAATATTTATATATGGACATAATATTTGAAAAACCTAATCATCATAGTTAATCGATGACATACCAAATATCGGTTGAATATTATAACTTTTTTGTAGTGGGACTAGGATTTTGATCTCTAATCTTTACTTTAGTGTCTAAGATTTTAAGAATGATTAGAATTTAGGTTTTGGAAGAAGGAAGAAAAGAGCATAGGGAGAAGAGAGAGCTTGGGAAAAATAAAAGTTATTGACTTTTATATGAAAATTTGGACTGCCCTCAACAAAAAAATTGAGAATATTAAAAAATTTTGGGATATCGTAAGCAATATATGCAGTGCCTATAAAAATATCCTTCAAAAATGCCATTTATAAAGGCACAACAAAATTTGCTCAGGATAACCCACATTTTTTTTTATTTACAAGTTTGCCATCGAAAAAAATATACTCGTGGCTGCCCAATTTTTTTTAAGACTGTCAAAATGTTTGACAGTCCGTCTATATTTAGGATTGTCATAAGTTTTGACAGTCTTTCCTATTGGAAGAACTGTCAAAACGTATGACAGTCTAGACTCCTCTACCTCCAAAGAACTTCTCCTCCAGAGAACTCCTCATCCTCCTCCTCCCCCTCTTCCTCCTCCTTCTCCTCCTCCTCCTCCTCCAAACTCTACCTCCTCCCTCCGCCTCCAGACTCATCCTCCTCCTCCTCCGCCAACCTCCACCTCCTCTTCCTCCTCCTCCTGCCGCCGCCGCCTCCTCCTCCTCTGGCTGGGATTAGTGTCACCTCCCGCTCCCAGAATACTGGGTAAATACGAAGACTGACATGGCCAACCACACCTTGCAGAATACCGAAGTAAGCCAAATATGCTAAGATTGTCTAGAAGATAAATGTGTGGACTCTAGCATGCTATGACGTCAGTCCTAAGGTCGACAAATCCTAGTATCTCAATCCATAAACACAAGTACAAGAATATATCATATATGAAAGTAAAAATGCGTCCAAAATTATATACCATATATAATCATGAAACTAGTGAATACAAAATGCTGCAGTAGCAGAATATAATTATACATGATCAAATATACCAATACTGGTCTAATATATATATCATGTTGACCGAAGTCAGAGAAGTAATCTCAAAATAAGTGGCTAACACTACCTCTTGGTAAAATACCACAAAATAAAATAACACTACGAGGGGTGGAGGAAGAAAACCCATTCGCGAGCTTCGGTCGTAGTCCTACGAGTGCGAGCCATCTTATTGGAAGTACGATGAATCCTGGTTCTCCTTGGGATAATCTGGCTATACAAAACCAGCGGGGTCAGAACCCCAAGCAACAAGTACCACAAAGGATCTCAAGGAGATAGACCAACCATATTATAATATTCAATAGAAAAGAGACATATAAAATAAATACGGATCGAGACCTGTACGGTACCAATGTACTTGTCTCAAAAATATACTGGAAGAATTGATAACAAGTGCTATAAAGGAAAGTAAGGCGATGAGCGACAAAAGAACATAGGAACTACTCTGGATCGGGACCACAACCCTTAAACCAAACAAGGACCAAGGTTGCAGACCTTCACCCGAACAGAACCTAGCACCCTAACCACGTGCCAAAATAATAAATTAAAAGGGGTAAGCCTAATAAATAGACAACGATTATTGCACGGCAAACCATGCATACGGTTTGCTATAATTAACTAACTATGATTATCATAAACCTAGTTACTACAAATTCATGCTTTGAAGAATATTGCTACCACCGGCACTGCAGTTGAAGTTCAGTTCAGCCTACCATCCTTAAACCGATGGCCAAACAGAGCAGGTGAATCAGGTACTAGAAGACATATTGCGTCTCTGCGCAATCGATTCGAAGCCAAGTTGGGACGTCCACCTACCGTTGGCCGAATTTGTATATAACAACAGTTATCAGTCCATAATCCAAATAGCTCCATACGAGGCTCTATATGGGCGGAAGTATAGGTTACCGATCTGTTGGGATAAAGTTGGGAAGTGACAAATTCTTTGGCCAGAACTAGTTGAACAAACAGTCCAAAGGGTTTGGTTGATCCGAGAGTGACTAAAAGTAGCACAAAGCCGGCAGAAGAGCTATGCCTTCGTCAATGACCCCTTGAGTTCTTTGAAGGTGACCATTTATTTTTAAAGGTCTCGGCCATGCAAGGAGTCATGCGATTCAGAGTAAAAGAAAAGTTAGTTCCAAGATTCGTTGGCTAGTTCGAAGTCCTCAAACGAGTCACTTTAGTTGCCTATCAAATTGTATTGCCACCAGCCCTGTCAGAAGTGCATAATATTTTCCATGTGTCACAGCTTAGAAAGTACGTGCATGACCTGAACCATGTGGTAGATTTTGGTCAGCTGGATCTGCAGGCAGACTTGTCGTACGCCGAAGAACCCGTTCAGATCTTTGATCGTAAAGAGATGCAGTTACGGAGCCGGGCAGTCTCGCTAGTGCGCGTTCTTTGGCAGAACCACTCGGTCGAGGAATCGACCTGGAAACTCGAATCGGATATGAAGGAAAAGTTTTTCTTATTATTTCCTTAGGGATAGGTTTTATTTCTAAGTTTCGAGGATGAAACTTTTTGTTAGTTGGTTAAGATATAGCGTCCCGTTTTCCCTATTCGGGGAGCGCAGCTAAGAAATACTTGATATCGTTCGATCGAGACAGATTGAATCAAATTCTTTCCTCATTATGGATTGGTTTCTTAGGAATCAGGTCCAAAATTCAATGGATCATGCCTCAAGGAAGGACTCGACGGCAGAGTCGAGAGGGGCCTTTCCGTTAAGCTGGTTTCTTTGCCCATTTTTGATGCCGCTTGGTTGCTTTCTTGTTGGTTTTGTGCCTTGCATTTTCTTGAACGGTTTCGATGGATTTTATTATCTTTGTTCTTTAGATTTCGTATTTTGTATCGAACTATTAGAGGCTGAAGCAGGAGATATTGATTATCTGTTGGTGCTTGTAGGTGATCGTGTATGCGACGCGTAAGCAGAGTCTTGAAGATCTCCCTTTTCTCTCTTTTCTGAATCACCAACTTGTGAGTGGCTTTACTATGGTTAGTACCCTTCGTCCAGGTCTTCATTCCTAATAAATTGACTCATTTGTGCATCCCGATCAACGATACCAAAAAGAATAATATTGAGTCAAGATAAAAGAAGAAGTGGACTAGAAACACTTATAATGCTTGTCATATAAAGTCTCAACGATTATATTATTACATTTTTGTCCGCTATGCATACAACTATTTTATGTTCAGTTGTAGTTAGAACTTATTCATCTACAACTGTTCAATGAGTAGTACATAACTTGTGAATTGATCATATCAGCTAGTAGACTATGCCATCGCACTGTGCTAAAGTAGTTCTGTTCATGTTGATGTCTTGAAATGCTTCATATGTTAACTTAGTGTTTAGATCGTCAATGGTCATGGATAACTTGTGCACAAGGTATATAATTCCTGTGAACGGTCGTCGGGACACCGGGGCCGATTTGTTCCGGGCAGAATACCAGTTAGTCGTGCTAGCAACTTAGCATGGGTGACGCGGGAGTTTGTAAAGGGGATCGCTACCTGCGTTGTAAGCATCGCCATCTACCCAGACTATGGTCCATGACGGCTAGTCAAGACTGTGATCTTTTTGTATATTTAAACTGTGCAGACTAACTATGTCTTCGTGGCAGAGAAGTTTATAGTAAGTTTTGTGCAGGTAGTTCAGACGGCACAGGTAAAGTCATCGAATGGTGGCGCATTTTGTTATGTCATTCCATTCTATCATATGTAATAAATTAAACTAAGGCAAGATAGAAAGATCACATACTAATAATGTTGCATGTTCACATGAATACGATATCTATTTAGTATGTTGGGTTAGCTCGCCCTCACCAGTACTTTTCGAAGTACTGACCCTCGTTGCAACAGGTTCCCCGAGCCGAGGCGACGCGACGAGGCGCTGAAGCTTTCTCCAACCTTTCCCTGATCAGGCACGTTCGTGTTGTGACTATTGGAGCCCAAGTACATAATTGAGAAAGGATCTCACACTTTCCTTTTTGAAGCTCTTAGGCGTTGGTGCTAACTGGCACCCAAGGTGTTTTATACTTTTGAAATATTAGTAAGGATATAATGTATGGATCGGCTATCTTATTTTGCGTCCAAGTTGTAAGCCCGTGTAGTACCTTTATTACTTTTGGGTTAAGAGTCTGTAACCAGATGTTCACTATCAATAAAAGAGAACTTTTCTATATCTCATTGTACGATATCTTATTTGTGTACTCTGTTGCATGTGTTCTAAGGTATATCATTAAGCCTAGGCCTTGTGCACGAGCACCTTACGCGTGCACGATATCACGCCCGGGGGACGATCATCGATTTAGCAAAAATTGGGGCGTGACAGTTATTCCATCCTGCATGGGGCCCTTAGAGATCGGGGTAGCCGGTGGCGCAATATTCTTTCCTTCCAATGATCTAGGTAAATCTTATCTTGTTTAATCATTACTATATTTTTTAATCATTACTATATTATTTTAAGTTCTTGAGTCATGGACACTTGAGAATTTTCCTAGAATGATGAGTCACGAGTACGAGCTTTTCATGAGTTATCATATTCGCGATACGCGATACATTAGGAAATACTCACACTCGATTGCCCGATGCCAAATGCAGTAGGTTAACACACAATAATTTCCACGGTGTCGTAAGATTGTAAACTTGTACATAAACTTGTCTCGTGAACTACATGCAAAACTTGTCTGGTAATAGAAACTTGTGTCAACATAAGAAAGAACACATCGATAATCACTAAAATAAGTTATTAAATGGACATAATTAAAAGGAATACAAAATGTGCACTAGGATTCCTAGTCGCATATACCCACTGGCCGCATGGACTCACTGGTCGCATGGACTCACTGGCCGCATAGATGTTTCTCTAGACTTTAGCGAATATCTCATCGATCAACGAGTGAATACACGAGGAGTTCAAGGACTTAGTTCAAGAACACTTTTTGTAATAAACAGTCATGCATCTAACAAGATGGACGCATACTGGTTGGCTATGCGGCAAAGAGTCGAGGCCACATAGAGGTCAGGTCGCATAGAACTTTCGGCCACATAAGACTGTCGACCGCATATGATGATGGCCGTATGAGAACTTCGTCTTCTCCTAATAGCAGGTTCAGCCATGGCAGAAATTTCAAATAACCCAAAAATTATTTTCTCCATAAGAACTTTATTTTAACTCTGAATCAAGTGAATCAAAAACCAAATTGCTCAAAATAAAATGCTCCATCAACCATAAAAAACTATTTATCTAAAAATACCATATTTTAGTAGATAAAAACCACAAAAATTAAATAGAACCCATGAAAATTCTAAACTTCAAACTCAGATCTACTCAAAAATACTTATAAAAATCCAAAACTCCAAGAACTAAATATAATTAACAACTCAATATTTCCATCAAATATATTTTTAAAACAACATATATTTAAAAATCCAAAAATTAAGGCTCACCATTGAGCAAGATGTACTTGCCTTGGGTGGCTCCTAGCCTCTACCTCTCACGGTCCAAGTTACATCAACTTCTCCCTAGGGCTAGGGTTTGGCTAGAGGAAGCTTGAACAAGAGAAGGAAGAAGGAAGAAGGAAGCAAGAAGAGTGAAATAAGAAAATGGGTGAGAAGAGAGAAAATACTCATATATATACTAAGAGGAGAGGAAGATGGTTTAGTCATGGGTTCAATCAAATAAATCGAACCAAGTGCCTATTCTATATGCGGGTCCTAAACCGGGTCTATGGCAATGCCAATGGGTATTCTACTGGTCTCAGGTAGCCTCTTTCAATAACAGAAATACATTATCAGGAGAAATTAAATTCTAGAAATTTAAAAAATACTAAATCTGGAATCGGATGTCACATCTCTATCCTCCTTAGAAAAATTTTGTCCTCAGAATTTTACCAAGACTAATCGAGTTGGAACACATAAAAAAGCTCAAGAAATCATATGTTACTAATCAAAGGATTATACTAAGCAAAGGATTATACTAAGCAAGTAACTAAAATAAAAAGATAACTGTAAAAGTAACTAATGAATAAATGCACAAAAGCAGCACACAGAAAAAATGGAGGCATATGGATACATATACCCCTGAGTTAGTCAATTAGGAATTCGTCCTCGCTTGCCTTATGTTGATTCACAAAAATGGACAAGTGCTAAGCCTTAGATAAGTCGGTACTAACGATCTTATCAAAGACATGACTCCGGGACATTCCTTTGCAGTCGGGTCACATGATAGACATGACATACCATGAGATACGAAGGCAAAAGAGCGGGGCGAAGAACTCGTCTTTGCTCAATAAAAGGATCAAAATGACTATCGTATTTCGAATGTGTCAGAACACGAGATCGTTCGATAAGAACCTATGAATAAGATAAGCTAAAGAGAGCCCAAAAATCTTACCCACAATTATAGCGCCTTCGGCTATCAACTACTCTAGGTTGCCAAATACTTTGTCAGGCCAACATCTAGGGGTTGTAGCTTTAACTTGCTGCTGATTTTGCTTTGCTGGTTGGGCTTGTTGGACCTGCGCATTCTGTACCGAACGTTGCTGCTGGAACTGCTGAGTCTGCGTCGGGAGAGGATGCTGGGCTAGTGGTTGAACGGTTAATGCTGGTCCTCGCGGGCCTTCAGTCGATGCCCGAGGTGGAGCTGGTAACTGTCGGACTGAAGAAGCCTCTTGGTACAGAAGCGGGCATAAACCAATCATATGGTCAAATGCCCTATATCTGAGATACTGGCCGTTAGCCCTCCTATACTGATCTATGGTGTACCCTGTCTTGCCATAGTGACTGCATCCTGCTGATACAAACTATTAGTAGATTATACTAAGGTTACTATGGAGGCTGAAGGTATTGGCAGGAGGGGAGTTCTGATTGCTGGTGTTAGAGGTAATGACTGAATACTGATGCCTCTCATGGATGAATGTGACCTCTTCTAGGCTCCGGTCCTTGCTACTAATCTCTGGCCGGCAAGTTCTTGGGACCTAGCTGCCTTGAGTACTGTATCGTAGGTGGCATAATTATGGCCTACCATAAATTGTTGGAGCTCAAAATATAACCCTTGCTCAAATATCTTGGCTCGGTCCTCTTTGGAAGCTACCATATGGGGAAAAAATTGGCTGAGTCGGCAAAACTCGGTCGCATACTGGTCGACCGATCTTGTATTATGGTAGAGGTTGATGAATTGCTACTGGGGCGGTAACTTGGCGGTGGTATGGAAATACTTCTCCTGAAAATGCTCCTTGAACGTCCTCCACTCATTAGACTTCCAAAGAGCCAATTGTCAAGTTAGCAGGTAAAATCGACATTGATTGCGAAGATCAAGGCTGCCTTGCCAACAGATGTCAGATTCTAGAGATTTTGACAGAGGACAGAGGCCGGGATGCAGACATGATTGCATATACATGAGGACAGGACTTTGAGATGTGAAAATCAGTTCTATGTTTCAAACGGAGAATTTTATCAGGAGCTGATATTGGAGGCGCATAGTTCAGCACACTTTATTCATCCAGGATGCACAAGATGTACAGAGATTTAAGGCAGTACTATTGGTGACATGGAATGAAGAGGGAGATAGTTGCTTTGTGGCAAAGTGCCTGGTATATCAGCAAGTCAAGGCTGAACATCAGATGTCTACAGGTTTACTTAAATCCACTTCCGATACCTGAGTAAAAATGGGAGCACATCACTATGGACTTCGTTATGGACTTTTTGAGGAGTCCCAGTGGTCGCAATGCGGTATGGGTGATCGTGGATCAACTCACCAAGTTTGTTCACTTTTTACCTTTCAGAGTTAGACAGTCTACGAAGATCTTATTCCAAGGAACGAAATACAGGTTTAAAACATACGCTGACTTATTGGTCAATTGGTAGAGGATTACCGCTAGACTCTTAGATTATATATTGACATGTGAGTATGGGGTATAAATGAAAGATAAAAGTCTGACAGGAATGGTAGCTGAATATTATGGATTACACATAAACTACTTAGGGATAGAAATTTAGACTTTTGACTAATAGGACATGAGCTTGCTGAACCTAATCCTTAGTAGTAGGTGGTGTTTTGGGAGCCTAAATTCAATTTGCCCTAGCCAATGAATTTTAAGAATCATATTCTTGTTATTGTAATTATTATATTTTATTCTAGGGTATTTAGAAGGATTGAATATATATTTATTACATAATTTCTATACATCCTTATTACTATGTATTGAATAGAGACCTATGTGGTATTTATTACATATATTTCTCCTAGAAAGTGTTCGAGTTAAGCTTCTAGACTAGTTATGACTAACTGATTAGACTTGTTGCTGCTAGGACTGATTATAAGAAGTTAGGTTGCATAATTCCATTATAGATACTATAGGATGATGACGTTATACCTAGGAAAGAATGTTGAGATATTAACTATCCTAGTTGCAGAAGAAGGTTAGGACAATGTTTGAGGTACGGATCGAACAAACATCAGGCTCAGGAGTGTTCCCAGTATGTCAATATAGCCCAACAGATAGTGCAAATACCAACTCCACCGGTCCTAGATATGTTCGTAGCTTTGCTAGATACTTTTGGTTTATTATGTATTTAGTTTCATTTCGAGGACAAAATTCTTATAAGTTGGGTAGATTATAAATCCCCTCGACCAAATTTTAGGTCTACTTAACTTGGATCGAGAGACTATTGTTAGTTTAAAGCCAATTGGAATTTAAATCATAGTATTTTAAATTATTGTGCAATATTCGTAACACTTTGTGCACCTTACCGTTGCTTCGATATTTGGAGCGCTATAACTAGCATTTGCTTTCCAATATTTTACACACTTTTCTTAGACGTGCCAGCCTTCCATTCTGACTTTTGTATAACTCATAAATACCCTCTCTTGTGCTTTATTTTAGTTGCACAATATTCATTACAAACGTCCGTTCTTAAATTCAGTTAAACCTAACTTTGCATCCTTGTCCGTTCCAATCAAAATTAGAGACACAACCTTGACCCATTTTGTACAACCAAATTTATGATATTATTCTATTCTGAGCCTACTACGTCCATGACACTTGTGTCCCACCTAATTTTAATTTCATGTACTTCCAATTAATTTTAGAACACCATTTATATTAATTTTGATTAAATTGGTGTAAGGACCCAACTTAACCCAAAACTAGACCCAACACTAAACCAAACCCCCATTCATACCCTCAAGGCTCATACTAAATACCACACACCATTTTAACTCACTACATAACACCAAACATGGTATTTTGCCCCACCCAATCCCAAATTTCATTTATTATGCAATTTTCAAATTGTTAAGGGACTTTTATGCAAATAAGCAATGAGGTATCCCTGTCACTACCACATCCTAAAAATAGGGGTATTTTTATTATTTTATATATTATATGTATTGTGTATATTTATTTTTAATTAATTGTATGATATGTGTATTTATATATATATTATATTATGTTCTTAATGCATGAGTTAGTAAACTAGACCTAGAAGCCCACTAGTTGAATCTCTGACCAGATTATAGGGTTATAATTTTAATTTGTATTATTCGGGAGTAAATATTGAGGATTATAATTAATTACCGTAATTTTATTTAATTGTTGTGCCTTACCGTTGCTTCGATATTTGGAGCGCTACCCTAGCTTTTGCCTTCCAACAAATTCCACAACCTTGTCCTAGACGTGCCCGCCAACCATTCTGATCTTTGTGTAACTCATAATTATGCTTCCTTGTGCTACATTTTAGTCACACAATATTCGTCGCAGATGTTATTATTTAATTTTAATATAAATCTAACTTTGTATCCTTGTGCGTTCCAATCGAAATTGGAGATACAATCTTGATCCATTTTATGCAACCCAAATTATGATAATATTCTATTATGAGTCTTCTATGTCTTAACACTTGTGTCCCACCTAATTTTAATTCTATGTACTTATAATTAATTTTAGAACATTATTTACATTAATTCTAATTAAATTGGTGTAAGGACCCAACTTGACCCAAAATTAGACCCAACACCAAACCAAACCCCCATTTACACCCTCAAGTCTCATACTAAACACCACACATCCTTTTCAACCAATACATCATACCAAACATGATGTTTTCCCTCATCCAATTCCAAAACCCATTTTTGTATAATTTTCTAATTGTTGGGGACTTAATTGCAAAACTGTAATGATGTGTCACCATCCTATTGGTCAAGACCCATGAAGAAATTAACCCTCTCCCCTTTGATCGTTCAACCCTCTCCCTCTCTCCTCCTTTTTGTTTGAATTTTCTCCATGATGAATCATGGCCATCCATTTAAAATGGAGCCATCCTCACCATACAACACCCTCACCTATATATATATATATATATATATATATATATATATATATATATATATATATATATATATATATATATATATATAATCCCTTATAACCCCTCTCCCAATGCAAACCTCATCCTCATGTGTACTTGGCCGGCCCTAATCCCTAGGAGGTCAACATCAACCTCTTCCCCACATGCAAAAACCACCATCCCCATTAAATTTCTTTATCACCTTCACTATCAAAACTCCAACTCAACCCTAAACCAAACCTCACCTTCTCCCTAAGTCGAACCCGCCGAACAACTCGACCGGAGCAGCGCCTTAGACCCCGCTGTCCGCCCTCGACCGATCTGGTCATAGCTATCCCGCCGGAATCCCGATGCCTGAACGTCTGCACCCGAGTTGGAGACCCGCAGGAGCTAGTCCCGCCGGGCTCGACCCGTGCACGACCCATCTTCTCCACCCAGACTTTACCACGCCGCACCCGACTTCACACAACCCAGCCCGACTTCCCCACTGCCGGGATAGTCCTTCCCTTCCCGGCCACTTCATCGTCGGACTCCGACGACAACCCGATGCCCACCCCTCGCCGCCGTTCTCCTCCACATGACGCTGCCAACCCGCCTCTCCTCGACGGCTTGCTGTCAAGTCCCGCAGCAACCCGCTGCCCCCTCGCCGAGCCGCCGAGCCGTCGAGGACCCCGACTGCATCTGATCCCTCCCTCGACCAGCCTCCACCAGCACCACCACCCCACACCACCGGCACCACCTTCTCCCATCTCCGGCAGCAGCCTACTCGACTACCTGACCTCCTTCGACCTGCCATCCATCCTCCTATCGATATCAGCAGCTACGACCCCGCTGTCCGCCACGACCTCCTAGTCAGTCCTTCGTAGACCACCGTTCCCTGTCCAACCCGACGACAACCCAGCCTTGACCCTGCCTCCTCCCTGTTCATCATCTTCACTATGATCATCACCATCATCTCCATAATCATCATCATCACCTTAACTATCATCGTTGTTACCATCGTCGTCATTATCATCGTCGTCAATATCGCCGTCATCGTCGATCTCGTGCCCGTGCATAGGTTCATACCTGTCCCCTCCTTCATGATTTTGTACGTATGTGTATAGTATTCATTGGTATATGTTTAGTATGTATATAATTAGTATATGTATATTTAGTTATTCATTAGTATATGTTAGTATGTAAATAATTAGTATATATACACACACACACACACACACATATATATATATATATATATATATATATATATATATATATATATATATATATATATATATATATATATATATATATATATATATATATATATATATATATATAGTATATGTATTCATTTTAGTATATGTTTAGTATGTATATAATTGGTATATATATATTGTAGGTAATTTAATATTAAATGATAGTTAAGATAATATGTATATTTATATATGTACTAGGTGACCCGAGTGTAATTACGGATACCCCGTACTTACGTTGACATATGACCATGTAACATGTTAGCAGACTGCCATATGTACACTGATGTACTGGCAAGACCGTATCATTGACTGTCTGTTATGTACATCAATTACAGACGCGACACCCGTACAATTAGACGCACACACATGACCCTAGTTGACCAGTGTCATACCTAGTGTAGCCCTGAGTTCAGAGTATTTGTGTTTGTGTATGTGTTAGTGTAATGTATGATGCAATATTGTATTAAATGATGTCTATAGAATTGTTGAATTATTCAGACAAGACTTCAGAATCAGGTTATTGGTATTGCCAGCAGCAGGACCACAGACGAGTACATTCTCTAATAGTTTTTATTATATTGATTATCTCTATAATTCTAGTTGTATAGCGTACATGATTCTGACACTGTTGTATACACGAGTTGGCATCATCGAGACCTGTCATGAGGAGTCATGATTGGGATCCATCGTGCTAGCTGGGGAAACGGGAAAATATTAGTAGCTTATGTGATCATACCCAACTCTACTTGCATCATAGCTCACCCACACCTCACGTCGGTGCAGCCTGACCATTACATGCCTCATAGCCTGTTATGTATGATTAGCCTGACTATTGCTTGCATCATAGCTATTCGGATGGTTAGCCTGACCTTACATGAATCATAGCTAGTCATACATAGCAAGCCTGATCAGTCCTAAGCCGATCACATGATATGCTAATGTTTCACACACTTAGCTAGATGTTCTTGACATGTATCTCTAGTATATTGATCTAGCATCTCTACATGTTCTAGTTATTGTTCTAGTATTTACTTATATTCCAGTTCATGGTTTTAGTACACACTTGTATTTCTATTCATTGCTAGATGTACATTGACGATGACATATGCTCTAGTACTTCATTATTCTTGTACTTTATTACTCCAGTATTTCTTATTGCCAGTGTTTATATCTATCTTGTATTTCTTTACACTGTATTATATTTTTTGTCAATATACAAGGAACTGCTGTTAGTGCTTGTACTTTACTCCAATCATGACTGAATATTTTTTTCAGACTACAACTTAGAGGACTTGTTTCCAGCATACTTGGAGTTTTGGATATTATAGATTGCAGGTTAGATTATTTTTGTTGTTTAGACTTGTCTTGTATTTCATTTATTTCTTCGATATCTCATCATCTTAGTTATGTGATTGAGTATTCCATATTATATTATGATATCTGTGTCTCCTTATGGAGTTGGATATTCATGTGAGAGTGATTAGCTAGTATTGTAACCTAGACAGGGTTCTACTACCGATGCTGTGGCGTAGGCTGGACGTACCCACGTGCTCGTGCCCCTACAGCGGGTGCGGATCGTGACAGTCCCCCTCTCTTTGGCCCCAACCCATGAAGAACCTCATTCCTTCCCTTGACCGGTCCAACCTATATTTTTTCCCTCATTGGTTGTACTTGCTACAACTTTCCACCCTCACATCACCATCCTCCATTTCAAAACCCATAAATATTAGCCCTCCCCTCATCATGATGAGGCTTTCCACCTCGCCAAAAATGATGTCCAGCCGGCCCTAATCCCAAGGAGAGCCTCCCTCTCTCTCCCCTACATATACTACACACTCCCTCTCTCTAAAAATACACCACCAACCAACAACACCTAAAGAAAACCGAAGGAAAAACTATCATTTCTAACACCCTTACCAACCCGACCTTATCCCTGCTATCTCCCTCACCCGACTTCGACCACCACCACCAGATCCCCGCCTTCCTCCACCGCCTGACCACCTCGCCCTCGACCCTGACCTCGGCCAGCCGCTGCCACAGCGTCCCAGCAGCCAACCATCTCCTCCTTCTCCGTTCATCTTCATCCCCAACATCCACAGCAACCCGCACCCGACTCCCCCGACTCCCCCAGTCACCCCACCGCCACCACAACCAACCACCACCACCTTGGCCACTATCCTCACCCTCTCCACCACCGTCCTCACCCTCTCCATCGCCATCTCCACCACCATCCCCGTCGCCATTACCAACACCACCTTAACCAGCACAGACCACCCCTCGACTCCTCATTCCCCGGTCGACCCGACTCCCTCCCTCGGCTCCCCCAGTCACCCCTGCAGCCATCACAACCATCCACCACCACCCTCACCGTCTCCACCCCCATCCTCGCCATCTCCACCACCATCACCGTCGCCATTACCAACGCCACCATCACCAACACCACCATCTCCACAACAACAACACCCGACCCGACTTACCGACCACCACCGGTCCCCCACGACCTTATACCACCACCGCCGGTTCCCCCATGCCCCACGCACCACCACCATCGGTCCCCCACGACTAACCCGCCACCGCCGGAGCCGTTGCAGCTGTTGCAACTACTGCAACTGCTACCAGAGCTGCTGTTGTTGCTGTTGAGCCGCCGGAGCTCCGCCCTTCCACACCGGAGAAGGCCCTTTGTACGGCGGACACCCCCCTCCCGGACACGACGTCGGTTAGGTATACCTATTCCTCGTCGTATACTCGTATATATGTTTATTTAATGTATATATGTATATATGTATTATATGTATGTATATATGTATATATGTATATGTATATTTATGTATATATGTGTATATATATATATTTAATGTATTTATGTATATATGTATTAATGTATTATATATATGTATATTTATGTATATATGTGTATATATATTTATGTATATATGTATATATGTATTTATATATTTAATATATTTATATATAATATCTAATGTATTAAAGTATTTATATATGTATTAAAGTATTTATATATGTAATAATGTATTTATATATGTATTATTGTATTATTGTATTTATACTTAATGTAATATTGTATTTATATATAATATCTAATGTATCATTGTATTTATATTTATGTATAATGTATTATGTATTTACGTATTTATGTATATATGTATATACGTATTTAAGTACTAATGTTATCATATATATTAAGTATTAAATGCTATTATACGTATTTAAGTATTAATATTTATTATATATTTTTATGTTAATAATTTACCTCATAATTATTATGACTGCTTTAATTAAGGAGATGTTGACCAAGATTTAGACACTAATTTGTGCACATTAAAATATTATAGTTTAATACGTTAATTTAATTGTAGCGTATTTTTATAGCATGTTAGTTAGGACCTGTGTTTGGTGTACACGAAAATCGAGGATACAATACGTGTACGTTTTAGCTACGTGCACACGTGACCCAGCTATATGACCAGTTGTGACCCCTGAGTCAGTCGTAATTACAACATAGTGTTTCCTATGTGTACTATTGTAGTGTCTGAGGATCGTAATATTATATTATATATATAGGACCATTGGATCGTCCTGCGAGACTTCGGGAGTAGGTTATTGGCACTCGCAGCTTGAGGACCCAGGCAAGTATACCTTGCCTTGTTGTACTATTTAAATTCATTTATTATTTAGTTGCATATTTTATTATTTTAAATATTATATAACTGTGTGCGTCCGAGAAAGACTCGGGTGCAGTCAACGAAGGCGTTGATGTTAGGACTTGTGTCTGACCTAGCGTCTAGTGGACCCACCTAAAGATATGAATTATCGTTATGACTTTCCAGACCTTTACACGTATCATCACACGTCACAGAGAGAGTTCATGTAGGGATGCGTGCTTCATGACTAACTGGCCATCAGTATGAGCAGCACGTGTGACGACATTTAGCTTAGTTGTTTATTTATATAGAGACTTGCATTATAGTACGAGATATCCACGTCGTATTCACGACATGTACATTGGCATTGGGCGGGAAGGACGACTAGTAGGCGTATGGGACACCCACCTCCTTTATACATATATCGCGCTCCACGGAGCGATACAGACGTATATATATATATATATATATATATATATATATATATATATATATATATATATATATATATATATATATATATATATATTGCAGATACCTCATTCTTCAGAACGATGGACGTTACAGATACCACACTCTTCGGAACTGGACGTTATTATATTGCACAGTGCCCTAAGATGGGGGGCATATATGGCATATACTAGCCAGTCACGATGATTGGTAAATTACATCAGCATATGTCTAGCTTACACTTTCCATACGTACTAAGTTGTCCTCAAATTATATTTCACTTAGCTGGTTAGTTCACCCTCGACTTTTCACATTATTTATTTTATGACATATATTTTTGTATCTTGTTACGTCCCTCTGAGGACCTGGTTTCCTTCCAGGTTATTTGTGCTGTTTGCAGGATGCTTGATCTAGGAGAGTGTGGACATCGTTGCAGGTATCTTTACATTTTTAGCTATTACAGTCATGTACTACTTTCCATTTTTGATTCTGCTTTTATAGTCTAGTATTTATAGACCTATGCTATTCTTTGGTCTATTCGAACAGATGTATTATTGGGCTGCAGACTGATGATGCATATCATTCTTTCTTGAGATTATTTACCATGGATTGAGATTTAGTTTAGGTTGTTGCAAGTTAGAAATAGATTATTAGTTGGATCACTTGACTATGGACAGCGTAAGTGCGCTTCGTCGGGTCCATTAAATTGGAAATCCCTACGGAGTCGTACCAGCTGGCCATTACCACGTGTCTGGTCCCACGTATTTTGGGACTGGGGCGTGACAACGTCCTCCACTTATTGGACTTCGGAAGAGCCATTTCTTGTGCTGTCCACTAATCTCGGGCAAGATCTGACAGTTGTAGCTTTACGACTACTACCTTCTCATCTTCTAGGGTCTTAGTTGCATACATGATGGCCTCAAAGTCCTGGAGCCAAGAATCTTTTAAAACTGCATCTTTCGTGCCAAGGAACTTGGTTGGACGCATGCGACTAATATTGGTCACTGAGTTGTGAATATAATGCCAACTGTTCTTAAGTGCTACTCTAACTCCTTGGCAAAGAGTAGTGTTGGTTTGTTCTTATCCTTGCTGAAACTGTTGACAGAGTTGGACCACTTGTTGCTAAAGCTAGAGTTATTATTGTTGTACCATCATCATGGCTTGGATCATCTCTAACATGGCCTACAAGCCTGTATGTCCTAGTTGTACTAGAAGAATTAGGGGTGTTGGCTGGGCTGGCATGAACGACAGAGCGGGCTAAAATGGTCGTCCAGGCAAAACTGGTGGAGCTGATTATGTTGGTCGGGTATGCGTGACTTGCGGAGCCGGTTGATGAACAGCTACTAACGCTTGCCCATGGTTCAATAATAAAATCTGGCCCTGGCCTACTTCTAGATCTGCTGGAGTTATCGGTGCAACGAAACCCTAAGAAGGAGGAGCATGTGGGTTATCCCTGAAGGAAAAGGACACATGAATATCAACAAGGGATGAAAATAGAATAATCATGTCAAGCAAGATTGCAGTTCAAGGAGAGCGAGAAGTACATGTTACAAGTGGAGTTCAATCGAAGTAAAATAGAGGATTGAGATTCTAAAAAGATGAGTCCTCCCACAAGTCTGAAAATCAGACTTGCATGGGCCACCACTAAAACCTTGTCACGCCCGCTCCCAGAATACTGGGTAAATACGAGGACTGACATGGTCAACCACACCTTGCAAAATATCGAAGTAAGCCGCAATGTACTAAGGTTGTCTAGAAGACAAATAGGTGGACTCTGTCATGCTATAACGTCAGTCCTAAGGCTGACAAATCCTAGTATCTCAATCTATCAATACAAGTACAAGAGTATATCATATATGAAAGTAAAAAATGTATCCCAAATTACATACCACATATGATCATAAATCTAGTGAATACAAAATATTGCACTAGCAGAGTATAATTATATATGATCAAATATACCAGTCATGGTCTAATATATACATCATGTTGACCGAAGTCAGAGAAGTGATCTCAAAATAAAGGCAAAATAAAGGGCTAACACTGCCTCTTGCTAAAATACCATAAAATAAAATAACACTACAAGGGGTGGAGGAAGAAAACCCACTCGCGAGCTTCAGCCGCAGTCATACGAGTGCGAGCCATCTTGCTGGAAGTATGGTGCATCCTGGTTCTCCTCGGGATAATCTGGCCATACAAAACCAGTGGGGTCAGAACCCCAAGCAACAAGTACCACAAAGAAGCTCAAGGCGATAGACCAACCACATCATAATATTCAACAGAAAAGAGACATATAAAATAAATGTCGATCGAGACTTGTATGGTACCAATGTACTTGTCTCAAAAATATACTGAAAGAACTGATAAAAAGTGCTATAAAAGAAAGTAAGGCGACGAGCGACAAGAGGGCATAGGAACTACTCTGGATTGGGACCACAACCCTTAAACCAAATAAGGATCGGGGTTTTAGACCTTCATCCGAGCAGAACCTAGCACCCTAACCATGTGCCGAAAGAATGAATTAAAAGGGGCGAGCTTAACGAATAGGCAACATTCATTGCACGGCCAACCATGTCTACGGCTTGCTATAATTAACTAACTAGGGTTTTATAAATATAGTTACTAACAAATGCATGTTTTGAAGAATATTGCTACCACCAGAACTGTAGTCAACCCGAATGGCCAGGGGTACGCTTGTCGAGTAAACTTAAATGCACATTAACATCACTATAACATAAATAGTTACTTTATCATAAATATAAATTTAAACTTGTAAGCATAAACTTAAACTTGTGATCATAAACTTGCTTTATAAACATAAACTTGTCTTGTAACATAAACTTGTATATAAACTTGTCTCGTAAGTGCCGCAACACGCGTAAACTTGGTCAGTCATGGAGCCCTTGCCTAGCAGGGTTGTTCCATGTTGCATGGGCCCCTTAAAAATTGGGGTAAACAGTAGCGCAATATTCTTCCCTCCCAATGATCTAGGTAAATCTTATCTTATTTAATTATTACTATATTATTTCAAGTTCTCGAGTCGTGGACACATAAGAACTTTCCTGGAATAATGAGTCACGAGTACGAGATTTTTATGAGTTAACGTATTCGCGACACATGATACATTGGGCAATACTCACACTCGATCGCCCGATGCCAAATGTAGTTGGTTAACACACACAACAATTTTTACGGTGTCGTGAGGATTGTGAACTTGTGCATAAACTTGTCTCGTGACTACTTTCAAAACTTGTATGGTAACATAAACTTGTGTATCCACGTAAGAAAGCACACAACAATAATCACTAAAATGAGTTATTAAATGGACATAATTAAAAGGAACACAAAATACGCACAAGGATTCCTGGCCGCATGGACTCACCGGCCGCATCCATCCACTGGCAGCATGGAATCACTGGTCGCATGGACTCACTAGCCGTATGGATGTTTCTCTGGACTTTATCAAATTTATAATTCGTTCAGCGATTGAATACACAAGGAGTTCAAGGACTTAGTTCCATAACACTTTGTGTAATAAACAGTCATGCATCCAACAAGATGGACGTATGCTGGTTGGCTATGCGGCAGAGAGTCCAGGCCGCATAAAATTTTTGGCCGCATAGGACTCTCGGCCGCATATGATGCTGGCCGCATGAGAACTTCGTCTTCTCCAAACAGCAGGTTCAACCATGGCAGAAACTCCCAAAAATACAAAAAATATTTTTTCCATAAAACTTTATTTTAACTCCAAATCAAGTGAATCAAAAGCCAAAATGCTCGAAATAAAGTGCTCCATCAACCACAAAAACTATTTTTCTAAAATACCATATTTTAGTAGATCAAAACCACAAAAAATACATGGAACCCATGAAAACCCTAAACTTCAAATTCAGATCTAATCAAATATACTCATAAAAATCCAAAACTCCAAGAACTAAATATGATTAGCAACTCAATGAGAACATTTTCCATCAATTTTTTTTAAATAACATATATTTAAAAATCCAAAAATTAAGGCTTCACCATTGAGCAAGATGTGCTTGCCTTGGGTGGCTCCTTGCCTCTACCTCTCACGGTCCAAGTCATATCAACTTCTTCCTAGTGTAGTGTCCCTCTCCGTATTGGCACTATGTACAAGAGATATCAGTTTGCTAACTCAAAAAAAAACCTTCTTGAAGAGCTCCTTGTTGAACCATAAGATTCCTGATCTAGGTGAGTGGACATAACTTCATTCTCTGATTCTTGCATGCTTTAATAATAAATCTGAGCTTTTGTAATGCTTGTTGCTAAGAAGAATAATGTTAACTTGAGAATGATAGAACGAGAACCTGCATGCTTAACTAGAGAACTTGTTTGCTTGTCTAAAAAGAGATGGAACCATTGCCATGCTAAGAATAGAATTGAATATTGCATGCTAATTACACTAACACCTCTATCGAACGAACCATTGATATGCTAATAAATAAGAGTAAAAGAATGTTCATATGTTTCCATCATATGCTAAAAAGAGTAAAACTGCATGCTTAGTTAAAAGGGATGGAGAACTGCTTCCATGCTTGCTTAAATAGAGACTGTTACATATTTCCTTTATCATATTGTAAAGATAGAACTGTTTGAAATGCTTGAACGGTATCAGAGAGATGGCGGCCAGTCCGTATAGAGATAGAGATGACGACCTGTCCGCACAGAGAAGAGAAGAGATTGATTATATGCTTGTTTATTTTATATGATGCATCCATATAGAGTTTATCTGATAAAGTTGCATTCATGCATTGGCCTTTAGACAACTTGTGCACAAGGATAATCCCACGACCGGTTCCTGGGCAATAGGGACCGTTCTCCCTAGGGGGATCAGAGAGAATACCCTAAGGCAAAGAAGTCCTTACAATCAGGAGGGTATTCATGTCTATTAGATAGCTGGTTTACGTGTCAAAGCTGCTAATATATGAGCGAGTATATTAGTGCAGTGTTGGGCCATGATAACACCGCTACTAATCATGAGGAAGTAGACTCATGGGCCATCATATCATATAGTTAGGTCGTATGCTAGGATTCATCATTCTTGCTTACCTAACTTTTGATGCAGAGGCGAACATGGAATAGAACATATATACTTATGTAAATTGTTGCTAACTTGTATGTCTGCTGCAGGGATAACCGTTCGACGGAGGGTAAGAATCACTGAATAAGTGATATATATATATATATATATATATATATATATATATATATATATATATATATATATATATATATATTTATGTTATTAAACGTGTTCTCTTGTATAAAATGCTTTCATGGAAAAGTCTTGTTTACGTATATGCTTCTATCTCATTCACATGATAAGATGATAATTGTTGATAAGATAGAGAGAGAGAGAGAGAGAGAGATGATAAGAAGATAGTCCACTAGATGTATGCTAGAGTCTTTAAAAAATGAATATGGCTCACGAGACACGTTGCTCACCAGAGTTAGTAAATGAACCTGCATATCGTACATGAACTACTTGCCTTGCCTGCTTGCTTGTATTTTGAATATGAAATATGGCTTTCAAAGATATTTTTCAAAGAAGTGTAATATGACTCTGCTCCTATACTGCATGTAATGAACCTAGGTAAAAATAGAAAGATCACTAGCAAGTAATGTTTTATAACATAATTATTTAGTGTTGGTTTTAGTGAATGTTGCTTCTGTTCTTTGATTTTATACTCACCAGTACTTTCTCCAAAGTGCTGACCCACCAACAGTTTGCTTGTTTGCAGGTGCTGGATCATCCGAGGAAGCGATAGCCATGCCTCATCCCCAGGACCCGGGAATCTGATGTCGATATCTTGAGCCGTATCGAGATATTTTAAGCTACTTTTGTATAGAGGGACATAACATATAGAACGATGCCATTGTATTTAGAGAACCTCGTGCCTTAACCTTTGTCCCGTATACTCAAATGGATTATTGTTTGTAACAATGTCTTTCCGTTGCATACTTGATCGGTTCGATGATAGCCACAACTTTAGCGATGTTGCCTTGTGCGAGCGTAATCCCAGGCTCGCACGATATCATGCCTTGATGACAAACGATATACGTCCCACGGATGCGCCGAGGCACGGTAATTCGCACCCGGCAGGGGCATTTTCGGGACCTTCGGGATCAAGGCGTGACACCTAGGTCTAGGGTTTAGCTAGAGAAAGATTGAAGGAGAGAAGGAATAAGGAAGCAAGAGAGTGAAATGAGAAAATGGGTGAGGAGAGAGAAAATACTCATATATATACTAAGAGGAGAGGAAGATGGTTTAGTCATGGGTTCAATCAAATAAACTAAACCAAGTGTCTATTTTACATGCGGGTCCTAAACCGAATCAATGGCAATGCCAATGGGTATTCTACTGGTCTCGGGTAGCCTATATCAATAACATGAATACATTATCAGAATAAATTAAATTCTAAAAATTTAAGAAATATTAAATCTGGTATCGGGTATGACAATTAGGGTTAGGGTTAGGGTTTATGGTGGAGAGAGGGAATGTGTGGACAGTCCAAAGCAATTTTTGGGTTATCCTGAGTAAAATTTGTAAAAAATTGAATTGTTAATGAGTAATGGGCTGTCCTGAACAAACAATGATGTGTCTTTAGAAATGACCTTTAGAAATAGGATAATTCTAAAGGCACTACATAAATTGCTTAGGACATCTCAATTTTTTTGAGTTTATTTACAAGTTTGCCATCCAATTTCTTTACTTGAGGGCATCTCAAATCCTCATATAAAAGTCAATGACTTCTATTTTTCAGCAAATTTTTTTCTAGGACTGTCACAATGTTGACAGTCCTTCAAATTAGAAGGACTGTAAACATTATTACAGTCCTAAATAATTATGACTGTAAAAAAATGACAGTCCTTTCTACTGTCAATTTTTTTACAGTCCTAACAAGGAGAAAAAGAAAAAGAAGACGAAGCAAAGAAGAAGAAGAAGAAGCATGAACAACAACATCAGGTGCGGGGGCGGGTGGCGGCGCCGGGCTGCCGTGAGCGGGGGTGGCGCGGGACAGAGGTACGGGGTTCAGGGGTTGTGCGGGGTGGACGCGTGCGGGGTACGGGGTGTCACGCCCCGATCTTCCGCAGGAATCGACCGTCCCTGCTAGGCACGAATCACCGCGCCAGCGCTCCCACAGGACGATATTTTCCATCAGGACGTGATATCGCGAGAGCCTGGAGTTGCGCCCGCGCAAGACAAATAACAAAACATCCATTGATAACTAGTTCACCAAGTCGATATAGCGGAACCATAGAATAAACATAAGTATGAATACATAAATAAGCTCTTTATTGATAATGAATAAGGTTACAAGCGGTGCTAGGCCGAGATTACAAGTCGTTCAAGCTCTCTCTCTCTCAAACAATAAAGGCGTGCCAAGCGGCTTATAACTTGGGATGATACATAGGCGATATTCTAATATTATGTCCTGTATATGTGCTCCAGCTCCAGACGCAACACTCCAAGGCTCCATAACGAACTCTACGCCTTAGCGCGCACGAGGGAACATTTCGCACAGAACGAGGTTCTCCTGTACCCTGCAAGCAATCTGGTGGGTTATCAGTACATGAATGCACTGGTGGGGAGGTTTCTCGCCCACTATACTTAGAAATACGACGATACTTACCAACTTACCATTTGTCCTTCCCTGTCCAATGTGAAACCAAGTTAAACCAAGCATGAATATATATATATATATATATATATATATATATATATATATATATATATAAATTCCAAGATCTCATAACGAACACATGTATGCTATGAGCGTGTTTCTAAATCAGATGCACGATATACACAAATTACTATACTCATATTTCTTTGTGACTTAGGTTATGCAATGCGTTATACTTAGGCCGTACAGATTACTCAGATGTCTTAACTCAGTTTACGCATGCATGTTATACTTGTATAGGCATGTTATACTCAGACTACTCAATTGTGTTTCAAAGCTTCAGATTTATTTGGTCCAATTAACGATCTGTACGCATAATGAGCCATATATCCGTTACTTGCCACAAGTTTCTACGAGCCCATACGTGGGTTGCCGCCACATATAAAATACACTAATCTATTTATCAATGGCCGTTTCGTTATTTGCCTTGCGCCGGCGCAACTGCAGGCTCGTACGGCATCACGTTTCGATGGAAACGATCGTCCCGTGGGAGCGTTGGCGCGGTATTCGCGCCTAACGGGGACGGCCAATTCCTGCGAGAGATTGGGGCGTGACATATTGGTAGCAGATCATGGCTTTACGTCCTTGGACTTCTTATTGATTCTCTTAGTTTCGAAAGCCCATCCGTGGGTTATGTTACAAACGCTCTCTCTCAATGTTCCAATGGGATATTTTATATTTCTTGCAGGGTGCGGAAGAACCTCGTTCGGTACGGAATGTCCCCCCGTGCGCACTAAGACGTATAGTTTGCTCTGGAGCCTTGGAGTGTTATGTCTGGAGCTGGAGCACATATATATGAAATAATGTTGGAATATCACCTATGTATCATCCCAAGTTATAAGTCGCTTGTCACATCTTTATTGTTTGAGAGAGAGAGAGAGAGAGCGCTTGAGCGACTTATAATCTCGGCCTAGCGCCGCTTGTAACCTTATTCATTATCAATAAAGAGCTTGTTTATATATTCATATTTGTGTTTATTCTATGTTTTTGCTATATCGACTTGGTAAACTAGTTATCAATGGCCGTTTTGTTATTTGCCTTGCGTGTGCGCAACTCCAGGCTCGCACGGCATCACGTCCCGCTAGAAACGATCGTCCTGCGGGAGCACTGGCGCGGTGATTCGCGCCTAGCGGGGACGGCCGATTCTTGCGGGAGATCGGGGCGTGACATGGGGGGCTGTATGCGGTGGAGGTGTGTGCACGTGTACAGGGGCGGCCCCTCGTCGATGGCGGCAACAACAGCAACAACGACAGTAGCAACAGCAACAGCCCCCCGCGCACGGCTCCGCCTCCACCTCCTCCCCCGTCTCCCGCTGCCTCCTCCTCCTCCTCCTTCGACGGTTGGGGTTAGGGTTTGGGGGTTTAAAAATTTGAAGAGAGAGAGTAAAAATTTAGAATGATGGATTTTGGGAAGGTTGGGGGGGTTGGGCTGTCTTGAGTAAATTTTAGATATCCTAAGTAAAAGTTACAAAAATTTGGACTGTCTTGAATTAATGAGTTATCCTAAGTAACTATTGGAGTGGCTATAAAAAACCCTAGAAATAACCTCTTGGCATCAGCCGATGGTTCTTAAAACTCATTGCTAACTATATCAAAAGGCCTTTGATAAAGGCACTACAAAAAAAACTCAGGACTAGCCCAGTATTGGTGCTAGCCCACTAATGAAAACATTTTACTCATACTAGCCCAAATCTTACTCAGGTGTCACGCCCCGATCTCCCGCAGGCAATCGGCCGTTCCCGCTAGGCGGGAATCACCCTCACTAGCGCTCCCGCGGAACGATCGCTTGACCCATCCGGGCGTGATGCCGCACGAACGTGAGCCACGCCCGTGCAAGGCCGGGGTTCATTGGCTGACGGTAAGAGTTCTAAGCCACAGAGTCTCACAGATTGTCCGAGTGCAGCGGAGTCATGAACGCATAGCGATTCGGTAACAAGTTCTCTGAGTTGACAATATAGCGGAAGCATTGAAACACAAGTTGAAGTAAAGCAATCTCTTTTATTGATATGAACAAGTGTTACAGGCGGCGTACAGCCGAGATTACAAGTCGCTCAAGCCTCTCTCTCTGAAACAGTAAAGCGTGCCAAGTAGCTACAATTATGGAATAATTGTACAGGCGATGATCAGGCGATGTTCAGGCGAGTTCGGGCGATGTTCACAACATTATGTCTTGTATATGTGCTTCAGTTCCAGACGCACCGTTGCTTCGGAGTGTTGTTCATGCCTTAGCACGCACGAAGGAGGCATCCGCACCGAACGAGGTTCTCCCGTACCCTGCATACAAACTGGTGGATTATCAGTACATTGAATGCACTGGTGGGGAAGCTACTCGCCCGCTCGACAAATCCAAACACGTAATACAGGTTTCGTGCACAACTATTAAGTTGTCTTTCTAGTTGCCTTAGGATCAGTTTCATGCAAATATTGAATAGCCTAACTCGTGTGGCAGTGCGTCGTGCGACATGAGAGGAAACACGGCGAGACTTACCAACTTACCATCTCCTTTCCTGTCCAAGGCAAACATTGTTAATTCTAGCACAGGCAAGTATAAGCATTCAAGAGGCATAGCATATGCAAACATGAGTATGGTTATATTGTTCAAGTTTAAACACACGAGGTGGACAGAGTCATGGATAAGGATAACATGCAACGAGAGCACACGATGAACACATGATGCGCTGCAAGTTATCCCATCCGCACACGATGACTAAGCCACAAGTTTAATTGCACACGATGATCACTGGCTTGATGCCATAATGGACTAGTCATGGACATGGATAGCATGCAACGGGAGCTCATATTGGATACACGATAACACACGATGCATTGCAAGCTATCCAGTCCGCACACGATGACTACACACGAAGTCTGCCCGGATCGGATCGGTGCCAGTGCCCCAACACCGTCCGCAGAACTTATACCCTTTGTAAGCCCCTGATTTTTCAAAAAATTAAAATTAGGATTTTTTACAATTTTCTGGAATTTTCTGTAAATAAAATCAGGGTTTTGAATTATTACATGATTTTTTTATTGATAATAAACAACATTAAAATATAGTGAAAATAATATTTTTGGGTGTAAAATGGAAAACTGGACTTAGGGTAATTTTTCTGGAATTTATTGGGCCCCGGACATATTTTTAATTACCTAAAAAAACTATTTATTTATTTAACTATTATTATTATTATTATTATTATTATTATTATTATTATTATTATTATTCTTTTTATTTCAGCCCGGCCCGTTTCCCTGGCCCAGCCCACGGCCCAACCCACGGCCCACAACCTCCGGCCCAGCCCGCGACCCGCCCTAGCGGGTCGAGTCGGGTCCACCCGCCACCCGACCCGACCCGGACCCACTAGCCCGTCTGACCCACTCCCCCGCGTCCCTCGCCCCGCCCCGCGTCTCCCGCCGGACCCGCCGGCCGCCCTCCGTGCTGCCGCGGCCACGCGCCCCCGCCCCCGCGCTGGCCGCCGTTTCCCTCGGCCGACCCCCCCCGCGCATCCCCTTTAAAACCCCCGCAGCCCCCACCCTCGCCACAGTCAGCCACGACCCCCACCACCGTCGACAGCCCGAGCCGCCTCGACGCCGGCCGACCCTGCCGTCTTGCTCCCCCGACCTCGCCGCTGCAGCCCCTCCCTTTTCTCCTCCTCCTCATTCGACGACGGCAGCCGCAGCACCTAGGAACAGCGGCAGCAGCTCCGGCAGACCCCTCCGCCACCGCCGACGGTCCCCAGCCGCCTCGTCGTGCCCCCCCGCGCTGTCCCCGGCCGCCTTGGCCTCCTCCGCCGGCCGAGCCGCCGTCGCCGGAGCAAAACCCTAACCCTAGCCCTAATCCCCAATTCGTCGTGTCGTGTCGGACACGACACAGACACGAAAATTTCCTGTTTCTCGAGCCTCGTTCAGGTACTCGTATCTTGCACCCTGTATCTCCGATTTTAATTCCGTAAATTGCGTTGTGAAGCCTGTATGACCCTCTCGGTGCCCGGATAAACCGTTCGGGGCATCGCGTCCTGTGGTGATCGCACACCGCGATCCAAAAACAGGAAAAACCAGACCCTGTTTCACCCCGGAACTGAGTACGTCCCGCCAAACGGGACGACTTGGTCGCGTGCGGTCTTCACAGATACGTGCGCACCGTCGATACGGACGTGTGAGATTTCGCGGAAGCTGATTCGGGCGTGCGTTCACACCGGAATCAACGCGTATCCGCGGACATCGCCCCGTATCCGACTTTTCTGTAATTCGTCCTAACTTCTTGTACACTCGTCGGATCGAGACGAAACTTGCGCCATCGGACTCGTAGCGATACGCTGGTCCTGTGGGTCAAGTTTGGTTCGATTCTGAGAACGTCGACGAAATCGCGTGTCGTGGGCCCCATAGGCCCCGCTCGACGGGCGATTTTGTGATCGGCTCATCGGAATCCAAATCTGGAAGTTCCGTTGGGTTCGTATCATCGTTCCTGACCTGTTGACACTAAGTTCGGTGAATTTGGAGACCGTTGACCCGGACACGTTTTTCGGTGCAAAGCGGGCCCACCGGCGGACCCCGTTTTGACCCGAAACTGCCGTTTTGCCCTTGTCTCCAAATTGGACCCAAGGACATGCGTTTCTAGCTATTTGACATCTTCTGAGCGTGATGGTAATGTCTATTTTAGCTTTTGGACTCATCTCTGGAAATTTTCCCAAGAACCAATTAATCAGATCCAAACAACAGGCAAGTACCTGCACTTCAAGTTAAATCTTTATATTGTGATAATTAATTCCCTGCTTTACTAGTACCCTTGATGATTACACCTAGTTTTACGAATACTGGATTTCATGTCTTGAGTATTGTATTTCATGTCTTGCTTTTCATGTCGGGTGGGAGAATACTAGGAGGCATGTGGTTTACCCTTCCCCTTGTCATTGTGTGCTAGCTGTTGGTACGCGACTGTACCATCAGCCTTATACTTGATTATTCCCCTTGTCATTGTGTGCTAGTCGTCTATGACGGCCTTATTAGCCTTAAAAACCCCTACATGCCAACTATGTATTCTAAATACACAAGTTCACACACATAGCTTCTTGTCTTGTTATAGTTCTGGTTGGCTGTTGTAGTTTTATTTCCTGTCTCATATTACTCCTGCTTTCTCATATTCCTGTTTATAGCATTAACTCTTAGTTATTGTTGTTTCTTTTATGCATATTCTCAATATGTTACACAATCAGTTTCTGTTTCCAATTGTCATAAATGTTTAGTTTAATCTTGTTGTGCACTGTGTACTTTGCTCCTTTCCTGACTGGATCCGTTGCTTTAGGCGATGA
The DNA here is from genome assembly GCA_036927795.1 of Iris macrosiphon. NCBI lineage: Eukaryota > Viridiplantae > Streptophyta > Magnoliopsida > Asparagales > Iridaceae > Iris > Iris macrosiphon. The sequence continues at coordinate 28,137,848 of JAYESA010000011.1, forward strand.
TGAGAACCTTGCCCCCACCTATTATGGCCCCTATGAGGCAGCAGGTGATACAGTTGCAGAGCCGATTCCCACACAGGAGACTACTCCTGCAGAGTAGTTAGCATTAGTTATTTGTTTTCCTTTCATCTTAGTAATCAGGTTTGTCCCCGATTTAACTTCTGATTTTGTAATAACTCTGGATCTGATTGTCACTTTCTGGTTATAAAATCTCAGCATTTCCTTTCATTTCCTTGTCTGTTTAATTACTGTGAATGAGCTAGTGTTAATTTAACTGTGGAGATGTCCTAGACAGCGTACTACCGCCGACACTACGGCGTAGGCTGGACGTACCCACGCACTCGTGCCCGAATTTCCGGGTGCGGGTCGTGACACCCTTGTGCACAAGTTGTCCATGATCGAACACGATTATTAATTTACACTTCATGCAGTTAAGGCAACACGAGCACACGACAAGCAGTATTGCATGATTCATTTAGCTATTGGATATGCACAGTCTCCTGGGCTGATGTAAGCCCGCTCGAGGGAGACTTACAGAGAGATCCAAATACCTGAATGAGTCTTGCCACTGGAGTATGATTCATTTACTTGACATGATGCAGTCCCCTGGATCGGGAACTGCCTTAGTGACCTAACGGTCCCGAATACTTGCGGGTTCATTCAGGCACGGAACGACTACTTTGTAGTCTTCCGAGGTTTGGATGTAAACAATGCAACATTCAAGCAGACAAGCATGCGTTTCTAAGAAACACAAGTAAACACGTTTGCTCGGACCCGAAGGTAAGCCGAGAGATGAAACCGTTAGGGACTTAGCATGCGAGGGTCTGAATACAAGCAGTATTTCAATTTCCATGTTCTAGCATAAGCAATACAAGTTGGGATTATTCCCTTAGCTAGGTTGCGTTGGATTTATTAGCATGCAGGGGGTGAATCACCTAGCGACTAGCATGAACATTCCAGATTTTAAGTGTGCTGGCTAAGCAAAGACAAGTTCATCGTAGCCACCCACCTTAGCGATGATTCGCCTCGGTAGAGCAATACGTCAAGCGAGCCTCTGAAAGCCTAAGCTGAATTCCTGCAGGGACAAGTCTGGATATCCTTTGCTTCTCGTTTGAGGCAAAGCGGGTCGGGACAATTGCACTTTTGCCGTTTGAAACGGCAGTCCGCTTGAGCGGAATGGGGTGTTACATCAGGTATGCCTACCCTCTCCTCCTCCCGCTTCTCCCCCACACCCACCCCACTCCGTCCTTCGCCCAGTTAGGAAGGATCCCGCCCTGCCGCCTCCCCCATCGCCGCTCGAGGCCCTCGCCGATGGACCCATCTTCTCCGGCTCTGCCGCCTCCCGCGTTGAGTCCCTCCAGGACTCCATCCGCCTCCTCCACCGCCACCTCCACGATGAGATCCCCCTCTGCCATGACTCCCTCCTCCTCTCCCTCTCCCACCTCTCCTCCCTCTCCCTTTCCGTCCGCCGTGCCATCTCCGACCCCTTCCGCCTCCTCTCCCTCCACACCTCCTAGCTCCACAACCTCCACTCCGCCGCCCACATCCTCGCCTCGCGCAGGCACTCCCCCCTCTAGACTGTCAAAATTTTGACAGTCCTACCAATTTGAAGGACTATCAAAATTTTGACAGTCCTAAAGAATCAACATATTTTCTTTAAAACTGTTAAAATTTTGACAGTCTTGAAAAAAAAATCAATTGGAAGTAGGCAGCGCCAAGTCATTTTGGAGAGTGAAACTTATAAATAATGGAAAAAAATTGACTATCCCTGAGTTGTTTTTGTAGTGCCTTTATCAAGAGCCTAAAATTTACTAGGGCTGCCCACCCTCTTCACCTCCCTCCTCCTACTCCTCCCCCACCCCACTCCCTCCGGCCTCTCCTCCTCCCTCCTCTCGCGATTTTTTGCCTCTCCGCATCGTCGACCTCGCCATCGACCGCGTTGTCCCCACCGAGCCGCACCTCACGCACCTTCCCGTCTGCTCCGTCACAAAGAAGAGAAGAAGAAGCAGCGTGCGGGGGGCTGCGCGCGGCGGATGCACGCACTCGCGGGGGGCTACGGCTATGCCTCGCGCCGACGACGGCTGCGGCAACAACAACAGCGGCAGCAGCAACGGAGGCGAGCACGTGCGCTTACACCTCGCCGCTGCCCCCGCGCGCGAACCTTCGCCTCCTCTTCCGCCTCCCGTCGCAGCCTCCTCCCCCGCCTCCCGCCGCCGCCTCCCGCTCCTCCGCCTTGTCCCTCCCCTTCCGGCCTCCACGCAGCCCCGCCCTCGTCTCACCTCACGTAGCCCTCCCCTCCGGACTGTCAAAATTTTGACAGTCCTACCAATTGGAATGACTGTCAAAATTTTGACAGTCCTAAAAAATCAACATATTTTTTTAGGAATGTCAAAATTTTGACAGTTACCAATTGTTAGGACTGTTAAAATTTTGACAGTCCTAATTATAAAAAAAAAATAATTGGAAGTGGACATCCGGTAAGTAAATTTTGGAAGCGACAAACTTATAATTATAAATGATGAAAATTTAGACTCTTTTATCAAGAGCCTTACCAAAACAACACCACCATTCTATATTTTCCTTGCTGCCCCGAACTACAAACCAAAAAACTCAATGGAGGCGCTCATGGCCACTTACGGCTCTGATACTGACGAAAACAAAGAAGACGAAACTCCACTCCCACTTTCACATCCACTTCCGGGTCCCAGCTTCAAGAAACTCAGCCCACTTCCCCCTCCCCCTCTCCACCTCCTCCAACCCCCAACTTCTCAAGGTATAGCCTTATTATTATTATTATTATTATTATTATTATTGTGCAATTAGGCCCTAAAATTCTTTTCATTTTTGCAAATTGCACCTAATAAAGGAATCGTGGTTATGAATTGTGCAGATTTCTCTGCTATCAGTACTGCCCAGGGGATCCGCATCAGGAGCTTCCCGCACGTCGAAGGAAACTATGCTCTGCACGTCTTCGTACCGGGCACGTTTCCTTTTTCTCCCTTCCTTTGTTCCGTGTCGGACACGACCCATACGCACCGGACACACCGTGCGTCGGTACTGTTTAGATGAGCTCCGGAAATTATTAGGTGCTAGAGTGTACTATTAGGATCTTCTGATAGTTTAGCAATGTCGAATGAGTATTGTTTTAGGTCATGAAATGTCGTTTTCATATCGTGTTAGTTTGACCTTCTTTGAGCACTCTCGTGCTGCCAGGGAGGGTTGGTCGACCAACCGATGCAGGAACAGGTCAAGCGCCATCTTTTAGCAATGGTCGGTCACCCCTGGTAACATCAGAAGCTATCACTTTGAACTAAATATTTGTTGGGGGCGTCGTTTTTTGTGGTAAATAGAAATACATGCAACATTTGCTATGCTTGGTTTCATGTAGATGGTGGAATTGGTGCAACAAATGTGAAATGTTGCATCAACTCCGAACTACCGTGACTTTTGTTGTTGTCAAAATCGCCAAAATACGACTAACAAAACATCTATTACACCATTTTCTCTCATCCTGCTTTCAATATCAGAAAATCATGACCGAAAAATAGATGTGCATTTACAGCAACAGAAGTTGCAACAAAGCATCCTTCTGTTGCACGGATACTCCTCGTTTCACGTCCCACTTCCAAATACGGGAGAAGGCCACGTGACAAAGGCCACCGACATATCATGATAAATGTATAAACCCTTACCATGATACGCTAAGCTTCAAGCAGTGAACCATGACAATAATTCTCACAGTTAATATTACATTTCTTGTACAATAATATTATTGAATAGAAATGATATGAAAAGATCTTTAAAAAAACACTAAAAGAAAAAAAATTTAGATACAATCATTGGAAATCTCAAAATAAATACAAGTATGAACATGGCTTATAATTACATGAAGGAATTGGGAAAAATAAGAATTTGCATCTCTCATTAAGATAGTTTGGGGATGATCTCTGGAGTACAACAATGGCTCTGGCTCGTACTCCTCCCCTAAACTTGGACATGCCAGGTTTGTCAGGGAGCGATGGAGTAAGTAGTAAAATGAAGGAATATGTAACAAGTATAGGTATGAGAGTGACTAATATAATCACTTACAAATTACAATACTATAATACAATACGAGATATGAACTGCATTACTATTATTAACGGTTTATTTTTGTTTCTTGAGTTACATTTATTATGGTATTTGAAAAATAGGTGATTTCACATTTTATCCACCCTTGAAGGCTATCCCGTACATGTCTGGGATCAGGTCACAATACAATCAGTTGGGCAACATAGGGTCCTAAGTCAGGTACAGTTGGCAGGTAAGCAACTACCAATCCCCAACAAGGATTGTGGGTTGATCAATTTATATAAATAGTAGACCGCCAAAGATAGGTGCATACGACACTACCTTTTCCCTCGTTTTACCCCCTTAGTGGTTATACAATAATTAACGGTTTGTTGTAGATTGTAGTATCCGTGCCCAGAATTACAGTATTACTATTACTGTATTAGTATGTATGTTCAAGAGTCATGTCAATGGTTTCATTTACGGTTTTATTTTATCAGTTATTGTTTTCCATAGTTTGCAGTATTTGCCAATGCAAATATGATGACTGATACCAATACGATACGACCGATATCGATATGGTTTAGCATTTTTCGATTCGATACTTACCGCTAATGGCCAATACCGACATGTGGGGCCTCTTTCTCAATCAATTTGATAGAGAAAAATTAAACGAAAAAAATCAATCAACAAGGGTGTAAGAGCATAGTAAGAACGTAGAATTATGTAAATGAAGAAAATTTATTTATTGTAGGTAAAGCAATCATCAATGATGACTATTATTTTATTCAGTTTCAATACTAAAAAAAACACAAAATACTTAAAATTGTGCCTAAATGTATAAAATATTTTTCTAATATTTTTAATAATTATTTGCTTTCCGATACCATAAAAATCTGATACTTCGATTCGAGACAACTGATACTGCCAATAGTGTCGATCCCGATACTCATAGGAAGGATCCGATACCGATACTGCGAACCTTGTTGTTTTCATAGAGCACGTCATGTAGTTTAACAAGGTTTAAGAGAGCATGCGACGTTATTTATTTATTAAAACCAATTCTTTAGAGTTTACTCATTAGGGTTTCTAGCATAATGTCATCAATTGGTCTAGCATGTAAATACAACACAAAATATAAACTATGCTATGTTAAATACAAGTATCATAATAACATTAATCTATTTTACTTATTAAGTGAATACATATTATCATATGATTGTTATTAGCATAAAAGTCCAATCAGAAACTAGGATTATGAATGTTGTTATGGAATTAATTATAAGCAATAAACAATAAAATCAATTAATGCACTTACAGACGGCCCACACTGCAGAACGAAGGTATCTTGTGCGAGAAATGTCTAATTTTGACTCAAACGAGCCCCGAAATGCTCCAAGATTTCCTTTTGACCTATATGGGTTGATTCAGCTAAACCGGACCGTCCGGTTCCCTCGGAGTGGACGACCTAACAGTCGCCTTTACCTTCTTCCTTGGGAGGGGTCTATAGCACATTAGAATGCGAGTTCGTATGCTTGTACAGGGATTCCCTAAACTTTCGTGAGATTAGATGGGCTGGGTCGATCTGCATGAATGCGAGTGCATGAAAGATCTGATCGACTCATAGGTGGCCTACTGGTTAAGGTTTGGTTTAATTGGACTACACCCTGTTTGTTCCACCTCAAATTAAATGGCAGCAACAATAGCAAAATTATAAGAAGAAAATAAAGTAGAGGGAGAAGTTATGGCTCACTTACGATGGTGGGGTTGTTGACGAAGGAGGCGGCGAGTTTCGTGGCGCTTGGGTAGCAGTGGAGATGTCACAAGGAGCGATGGGGCTTGTATGTGGGTTCACAATGGAGGTTGTTATGATGGTGAGGTTGCATCGATTGATGGCACAAAGAAAAGGAGGTCGGTACCTATCGGTTGGACGACGAGGCAATGGAGATGGTCGTGTTTGGCTCCGACGATAACGAAGTTGGAGGAGGCTGCGGTCGTGAGGTCCTATGCACGAACCACGGTAGATAAGGGCGATGGTTAGGGTTCGACGAACGGCGATTGCCGGATTCATGAAGGATGGAGGTATGTTGAGGGGGTCTCGGTTACGAGTCTTCGGTGAAGTAGCGGGACGACGAAGAGATGAGATGGGGTTCGAAAGTCGATATCCCGGAGGAGGGTGCGGTGGAATTGCGGTGTATCGGCGACATCGGAATCCTAACAGTGGTGGCAGCTTCAGGAATGAATGGGAGCATGTTTGAGTTTGTGGTGAAGGAGATGATGCGAAGACGATGGAAGTGGAATGCTATTGAAAGAGAGGAGAATGAGAAGAAGAGTTTGTAGAGAAACTGAGAAAGGGAAGAAGAAAAGGAGATATAGGGGTTCTATTGAGGATTGCGCGAAAAAGTTGGAGGATTGGAATTTGTTGATTGGGATAATCCTACCAAATACGATACACAAAACTAAACAAGAGAAGTATCACAAGTAAACCCATTTATTATTATGTTAATTACGTATGAATGTAAAATTCAAATTAATAGAAAACTAGGTTATTACACCTAGGGAGAACCATGTCCGTATATGACACCTATTTGGACAATACTTCTTTGACACTCTAGTTAGATATGACTTGCCTATGTCTAGATTCCCAAAGGACCAAAAACATAGTTGAATTAACTTTGGCATACACGTGATCATGCCTAGGGTGTTAACAAGCCGAGCTTTGAGCGAGCACCCTATGCTTGGGCTTGGCCCTCAAAGGAAAAAATAGATCTCCGGCTAAGCTCGAGCTTTAAGACAAAACTAAAATTAAGCTCAAACTTGACTCTTTAAAATATTTTCGAGCACGATCTGAGCTAGCGAGCTGTTCGTTTAAACTCGAATTCTTGATGAGCTTGACAGGCTTGAATTCGCTTGTTTATGAGCTCATGAGCTTTGTCTTAAGTATAGCTCGGTAATCGTACTATCAAACTCAAAAGTATTTAAATTAACTTCATAGCAAATTGAAAAAGTCTATTAGTATAAGATATTTCTTTTTATATAAATATATAAATAAAAACGAGATGGCTTATGAGTTCATGAGCCAAATACCTATGTGTTTGGTCTCATTTATGTAATGAGCCTATTCTAGAATCAAGCTCGTGTTCTCGAGCTAAAAAATCTCAGCTCATGAGCTTTCCAGCAAGCCACGTTCGAGCCGGTTTACAAATAGCTTTTGGTTCATTAACACCCCTAATCGTGCCAAACATAATGAAGATATTAAGAAAGGAACACATTTTTTTTTGTAGGGAATCCGTTCTGGAACTTGGAACTTTGTAACTATTCAAACATGCTTATATAAGATATTATTAAGATCTACGAACAAAATATGCATATGAATATATTTTTATGTGTAGATATAACCTTATCCATGCAGTACCCGTATACCAAAATTTCTAAAATATCATATTTCGAACCCATATCATGTCCATATCCGAATCCGTATCCATGTCTATGCAAGCTAGGCTACGTGCAACAATGTTGCATGGTATTTCCATTTACGGGAAACCAAACAACTCATGTAAGCTCTTTTCTCTCTCTCTTCCAGTAGTAGGATATGAATGTTGTTTATTTCTGACTAGCAGTTCACATACCATCTGAAACGAGGAAACAACTCGCCATTCATGTGAAAAGAATTGCATCTCTTGTTCCCGATCTCTATGTTGTTGATGTGGACATTGCTCTAAGCGAATTATGTAAAGACGATCAGAAGCTTGAACAGATACTCTTAGGAAGAGAATTCCATATTAGCTTGGGAAGGACTGTTCCAATTCAAGTACATCAGATAGATTCCATTGTGGCTATGCTTCGAGAAAAGCTCCAGTCTCAAAGAGGGTTAGTGGAATTTATAGTTTTGATAAATTCTTATATTTCTAGTCTTTTAGCTTGATACTTCCCTATGTAGTTGACTGATTGTTATACAATTTTTTTTAATATCTTACACTGAACTTAACTTTCCATGCATGACAGATACTGGATAGAATTTAATAAATGGGATGTCTTTGTCAATGATGACCTAACACGTACCTTCCTCTCACTGGAAGTTACTGGAGGAGGACTACAACAGGTTCTTATAAGCTTTGTATTGTATGTTATTTCATTCTACTATGTGCAAAGTAATTTCCATTTCTTCCATTCTGTAATTATTCTCATTCTAACAATAGAAGTCGGTGGCGAGTGAAAGGTCTTGTCTTATTTATTTGGAAAAAAACTTATATGGTAGCTATTTGGTATATTGGATTTTATGATACATTGCATAGGGTAGAGGTTTCACTTTAAGGATGGATGTAATGTTGTATTCGTTGCTCAAGTACAAGAGGGGACTCAAAATCGCATCATAACAGGGGCTCAAAGCAGCCCAAAACAGAGTGGTACAGGGGGATCGGAATTCCGCTGGAATTCCGGTCTTTCCCGAGCACATAGTTGCAGGAAACCGGTATTCCGCCAGAATACTGTTCCATCCTGAGCATGGCATTGCAGGGGACCGGCATGCAGGCTGGGCTGATCTGGATCAGTTTATTGATGGGATCCGATGGCCAGATTTGCTCCAAATGTTAAGTATTTGGAGAGCCTATGTAAGGTTATTTCTAACCTAATTTAGGTGAGTTTGAGGCTAATAAGGAGGCTATTGCTTGAGAGAGTTCTAGGAAGCCCCAAGGGAATCTAGAGATAGAAAAAGGAGAACTTGTAGGAGATCTCGTTGAGGGAGGGTTTCGTGATACAGTATTGTTTATGAACTCTTGTGAAGTTTTATCACGTAATTCAATAAAGTATTCTCCCCTTGCTCCATCGACATAGGCCGATCTTGGCTGAACCATGTTAATATTGTGTGTTGTGTTATTATTTTTATTTTATTCAATATTTGTTCCTATTATTTGTCGTCGTAAGGTAAACTCTCCCATCCCTTGGTTATAACATATTATACCTCAAAGATGCATTTTCTGGGAGCTAGTCTTGCCTGAACATATGGTTGTGGCTATAGACTTGTTTAAAGGTCGTTTGTATGGTAATAGAAAAGAGAGGAACAGAGATAATTTGTGGAACATGAGTCATAGTTTAGTTCATTATGTTCCTTCTTTTTACTAACATATTAAATACGCCACTTAACTTTGTGTTCTAAGCTTCTGATATATTGGAGTATTTGTGTTTACACATTTAAGTTGCTCTGTTCTATTTTTCCAATTGGGTTATCCTATTAAACAATGCACACTTGGCGATTCCATGATCAAAAGTGTATAGTTGCTTAAAGGCTGGATTTAGCTCGGGAGCATACGTGAGTTGAGGGGTTAATTTCAGCATGCCTTAGGCATACTGATGGAACAAGAGAAGAAAAGTAAAATATTATCTCTAATTCAATTTTTATCAGCGCTATTAGCCAAAAACTCCTACATGGTCATTTTGATTGGTTTGTTACTGTATCTGCTTACCCTCTCAGTTTAGTACCTTTTTGCATTTCTCAATCCCTTCATGTACCATTTTCTTTTCCTCATCCTCTCTAGTTTTATATTTTATTTCTTTTTCTCTAGTTTTTCTCTGTTTCTTTCATATATGCAACATGACTCTCTAACTAAGAGACTCATGCTAATTTAGTAGATGTATACTGGTGGTAGTACCCTAGACCTTATCTTTTTTTATTTATGGTCACAAATTCTTACAAACCTGAAACCTTTATAAGAAAAGAAGCTTAAGTTGATTGATGTAAACAATTTGATCAAGTTCATTGACTATATTATTTGTAATGTTCCAATGCCCAAAACTCAAATCATACCTGAAAGGGAAATAAGTAATCCTAACGTAACATATCTTACCATTTTTTGGGCCGGTTGAGTCATGCATCATGTATCGTGCTGATATGAGTTATTTATCGCCCGACAGACAGTGGCGTTCTGCTTCACATGCTGATGTGGTTGTGGAAGGGGTTCTTAGTGTATTGCTTCAATAAATCTTGGTTGATTGCAATATGTTGCCTTGCTGTGGATCTATGCGGTTATCATCTTTTGTGCATAATGTTGTACGGCCACTGAGTACATGAGACAAAGGAGATATGAGGAAGATCTTCCAGCTTGGATTGTTAAGCCTTTTTAGCTGCAACTTCTGTTCTGCATTAAAGGAGTTTTTTGGTTAGTGAGATCTCAGCAGGATAGAGACGAAGGCAAAAGTACGAAGGAGAGGAGGGTGGCAGATTACAGGGAAGGTTGACAAATTAGATTGGGGCTGACCCTCTTTTATCGTAATGATCCAAACCCGATACGAAACTGAATCCTGTCAATCTTGTAAAGATGACCCGTTTTGCAGCTTAAATGTCAAGGTTTGCCACCATTGCAGCTAATGCACGTTTTGATGTGCCTAATGTGCATCATTTTGGATCTTTTTTGGGTAATATGATTGTCTAAGTAATATTTCACAGCACTACAAAATAGGAGCCATTGGCAGCTGGAACTTTTGCCTCAATTTATTCAAAATGTTTATAGATTTGGAAATTATTCTTGTTCTCTTAAATTTCAGATGCAAAGTAAGTTATGATAAAGTTGTTAGTAAGTGAAGCAGCTTTTTTGTTGATTTCATGCATATGAGAGTGATACTTGGCCTTATTTTACCAAAAATCAAATCTTACTCTTGTACTAAAGACGGAGCTGATGTTAAATTGTTAAATTCTGTGCCTAATTCTTGCAATTTTTCAATATTGAATATTTATTCTCTCTCGTCCTTCTTAACCCAAGTTTCATTCTTTTGCAGATATCTAGGCAGATTCAAATTGTAGATGAAGTATATAGATTGCATGGTCTTCCTGAGTTCTATAAGGTCTGGATTTCAGCTTTGACCGATTAATGTTTCTTTGGAGTTAACCAAGCTTTACCATTTGCATGTTAATGAACCAAAAGTGCAAACCACTTACATGCTTTACCTACTAGCTAGAATATTTTTCCTCAATCAATATTACAGGATGTTTCTATGGTTCTATCTTTGTGAGCATAGTTGACAAGGCTTCATTCATTTTTCCGAAACTGACTATGTAGATTTTCTTCGTCTATGCTGAATGTTCCCAGATAAGACTTTTGTTTCTTGAGTTTGAAAAAGGAGCATTTTATCATTTACTACGCCCTTCTATACCTGTAGGTTTATTTTCAGAATAATCATATCACCACAGTATTCTTTTTTTTCTCAAGTTTGACATTAGTCTACCCCCACAAGCTTCAACCGACTTTTAATTTAGATACCCTCTGGTGGTTTTGCATCTGGATCTCAACTTAATACACATCCGACCTAGTATGTGTCCTGTTAGTACGTTTTGTCCTTGACTCGAATTCATATATTTTTCTTCCACTTCTCGACCTACTCATCCTCCTCGTATGACCACTACTGTCAGCTGCTGCCTCCTTCCAGTAACCTCCAGCACCCGACCATTACCTCCTCAGCTACCATTCCCAGCATCACTCCTGCTCCCTCCCACCCCCACCATCACTGCGTCTTCCTCTCATCGCTTTCTGCAACATTAACTGCCATTTCTGTTCCCACTTTTATTCCTTATAAGCCGCTCACATAAGTATCCACTCTTCCCATCACCAAATCTGCTTCCTACCAGTCCACCAACCCCTCCATATTAGTACAGTTACCGTGGTAACTGGAGATTTATCGAGGGGGCAAGGTGCATTGAGTGATTGCTCCATATTTTACTTTTTTGTTAAACAATAATAAAAATATACCTATTCTTTAATTATAAATTTATATATAGTCATACTTTAGTAAAATTGAGTCATAGTCTTAAGGAGTATTAGACGCTAAATTTTCCTTATTGGTGCTGTTTTTTACATTTTCTCTTGAGTGTCCAGACAACATGCAATAGCTGCAATTTCATGTCTTAATCAATCTTTAATTATGGAAAACAATAAATCATGATCTCGAGTAGGAGTTGGTCATCAGTTTATTGTCCTTTCTATTAAGATGCAGAAATTTCTCTTTACATGCAACTGGTTAAAAATTATTGCTTGAAAGTAGCAAGTAAATGAAATTATTACACACGTACTTTATTAAGTTGCATATAAAATTATTTGGTTCAAGTGGGTAGGAAGTGTGATAAGTGAAAAGTCGGGATGGAAAGTAGGATGATTTTTGTGTGTTAGAAAGTGGAGATGCAAAATGAAAATTTGTTTGGTTGGGTAACGAAAGTGAGTATTGAAATGATTGTTTGTAAGATTCTGTGTGATTGATGGTTGAAAGTGAGAGTGAATAATTAATCTTTTTAAATTAACATAAAGACTAATACTAATAATTAATATTAACAAAATTAGTTTATTAACTAATAATTAACTATCCTAATTAATAATTAATTATCATAATTCCAAATATCACTATCCAACCCAGTTTCCTATCTTTGGATAGGAAAGTGAAGTGGAAAGTGAAGGAGAATAATAAAGTTAAGTGTAATGATTACTCCACTTTCCACCTCCACTTTCCTCTCCAACCAAAAAAGAAAGAAAGTGGGGATTACATCCCCACTTTCTCTAAAACTTTCTTGCTCTACTTTCCTCTATAATCAAACAGCCCCATAGGCCATAGGTGCCTAATATACGAGGGCATAGTTTCATCAAAGATGAAAAATCTTTCATGTACACAACCATTTGCAATGTCAATCAGAGGCATTTGTATAATATAAACCAATAAATAAAGAGGGCAAAAAGCTGCAAGTTAGACTTGATATTTGGGCCAGGACAACAATTACGTTCATACTAGGTATCAGGCTAGAATTTCACATGCACGGAAGTGGATCCAAAAGTATTTACCTCTGTATTCTTTGTGGGTATGGATATCCTTTTTTTCACTATACAAGTACAAGATATTGAGCGGCTACATTTATATTTTCCATCTTCAAAAATCACAATTAACGAACTGGTGATAACAAACATACTTTATAGTAAAAAGACCTAAAAGCTAAAGAATCTAAGCCATTGTATATACTGTTTGGGGACGCCTGAATGTGTGTGGGTGGATATGTTGGGGATAGGGGTGGGGTGGAGGGAGGGGGTGTTGCAGAAATTAAACACACAGGAAAAACTTGTAGGAAACAAGATATGGGCTATTATAACCAATGAAAGGAAATGTCAACGCCATCAATATACAAAGTATTACATTGTAATGTAGGTATTCAGATAGGAAATGATCCTTAATGAGCTAAACAAAATGGAGGAAAGAACCATGTAGCCGAAGTTTTGGAGACAACTTTGCTACTCTTTTTCGTTCATTTGGTACATGGTAAATGCCTGCAAGTCTGCAACTATGTGAAAAATTCTCTTTTTACAAATGAGCTACATCTTCATTTCATCTTATTACTTTTGGCCATGCCCCTGAACCCCTTTTCACTTAATTGTCTACAGTTTTGCCTTCTCTTTTCCTGCACTTCCACCTATGCTTCTATGAATTCTCTTCTTTCCACATATCGCCTCAAATATTTTAACTCAGACAAGCTAATGCAACCTTGCTGGAATAGTTCATATATCATGTATTAAAAGAAACTAATTTTGCATATGAATGATGGCAGAATCCACGACCTCATATATCACTAGTGTGGGCACTGGGCGACATCAGCGACGTGCTCAAAACTGCAGTTTCAGACCTTGGCAGATCACAGAACCGTCTTTCCTCACAGAAACATATTTTTATGTGCAAGTTTAGTGGCATTGAGTGTAAAATAGGTAAAAAGTCGTATAACATCTGTAGAAATCGTGGTCAATGAGATGTATGATAATAATTTGGACAATACTGTTATGGGTTTGTTTATGCATCTTTCTTTTTTCCTCCATCTTGGATGATAAGGTTTGATGAAATAGCATTTTGTCAAGTTAGTTGGAAACTTTGTAGATTTGTTCTGTAAATTATATATATGAAGTATTGTACTGCATCTGGTAAAATGACAAACTTCTTTATGTCACAGTTTTAAGGAAAAGAAACAGGCTAATACTATTTTAGTATGTGCACATTCTGTGTGATTCAAACTTCATTGTGTTAATAGCCTACATCATTTATTTATTGTTGAAATGTCCTACTTTGTTCATTAGTTACACATTATCTCTGAATTGGAAGTAGAACTCCATTCATTGATCAACATACAGAAGTAAATGGAGTTCCCTTCTCTCCTACTTTCCTTTTGCTCTTCTCGTCTCTCCTTTAATTGCTCAGCCAGCCACCAGAGAGGTGGTTGGAAGGAGGAGCCTTTCGTCTGAGAACCATTTGAGTACATGCTGGGCCGAGGATCTGTCTCGGGAAGGAGATGGCTTACATACAGATGAAAGTGGTGGAGGCGAGATTCCTGGAAGTGTTTTGAGATGTCGCTGGTGAGGAGTGACGAAAACACCAGCTTTTCGTGACATTGTGGATGGAAGGAGGGCTTGCTTCTTGAGCGTTTTTAGCAGCATACAACTGCACTCGATGGACTTCTGAAGTATGCAAGCACAAAAGTTTTTCTGCTAATGAAATAGCATTCTTTCTTCATGGTGCAATACATCTCTCCAACAAATACTTCTAGTCTCCAAGCAATATCAATTCGTAAGGAAATCAGAAAATTTCAGTCAAGAGTGATTTTTTTTCCCCACTTATTTGCCTGCCACGAAGACACAAGTTAGTTTGCAACAGGTTTGAATATACAAGAGATCACTGGCGTATACCATAATGGACGATATAGTCTTTGACGAGAATGGTATGCAACGAAAGTACGAGAGACGTTGCAAGCCATTCTGCCAAGAACAAGAGACTAAACAATAGGTCTTGTCCGGACCGGATTGATGCCAGTGCCCAAGCACCGTCCGCGAGACCGTGACCTTGTGCACAAGTTGTCCGTGATCGAACGGTATGTTTACAAGTTAACAATTCATGCAGTTGAGGCAACAATAGTACAAGACAAGCAAGTACAAGACAAGCAACAATTCATGATTTATTTCCAAACGAATAAGCATGCAATATAAGCAATCGTTCCCAAGTTGAATGACAAGCAATGTAATCCAAATCTATTCCCTTTTTATCTTGACATCTTTTTAGTTATTACTTGATGTCAGGAAGAATTTGCGACAATTACAAGTAGTTACAAGTAGAGAGACAAAATGCCACTTCTAATGCACCATTAGTGATGGTCCCACTAAAACGGTTTTTTTGTGTGTGACCATTTTAACTAAAACGCTCGTATTTCGGACTGTTGGAAGTGAAATCTGTATAAAAGAGGTGGGAGAACTTTTGATTCACACTTCTAATTCTATCTTCCATCATGGGTTAAGCATTTACGTGATAAATCAATAGTAACACTAGTTGACGATATTAGAACTAAGATTATATTGTTACCGAGATAAATGTCCGTTCATAAAAAAAAACAAAAACAAAAACAAAAACAAATGTGGACCGCCACTGGAGATGTCCACACACACACACACCACTCATGGGCACCATCACTAATGGCGCCCCACTCCATCTTGTTGTGGGGCACCATTAGGAGTGACATCTTGTTCTGCTTGTAATTGTCTCTAATTCTTCCTCTTTGTGCAAATAAGTGAAATTTCTTCACTTTGAGTGAATTTTTTGAGAGGAAATGCTATATAACTACAAGTACAAAGCAAAGAGAGCTCCAAATCTTTCTTCCTCCATTATGAAATCGTCCAATGTTGATCAAGAATGACAAAATGACTTGATCAATATAATGGAGAAAAAAGGTGCTAGTGTTGAGAAACTTGAACTTGAATACATTAAGAGTGTTTGTAGCTAAAATACTATACTCACAGTGTAATCATAAAATGAACAGAATTATTCAGCTTTCTAAGCCACCAAGCTTTCCTTGACAATCCAGTAACTAACAGTATAATCATAAAATGAACAGAATTATACAGCTTTCTAAGCCAGCAAGCTTTGACATTCCAATGACTTGTAGAATAGAATTATAGTAAACAGCAGCAAGATAGAGTTGCATAGAGAACCTCCATCCTCAACACAAGGAATGCAGCTCAGTAAAGCTTCTAAGAAAACAAGATTTTGAGTCTAATATGCTATTACAGGAAAGAAATACATTATGTCCAACCACATCTTCAAGGTAGATGTGGAGGCCGCATGTCTCTTCTTTAACCATTCTGAATGTGAGTACGATTTACTGCAATTACAAGACAGACATCAACGAGTTCCCCACCACATCTTGCTTGGTGGAGGTGGCGGTGTAAGAAGGTCCAGCATTGTTTCCTTTTCCTTTGGAGTCAGTGGAACCCCTCTGACAAGGTTTAGTGCCATAATGTGCACATTAGTCTTTCGCCTGTGTCTTTGATATGCCCACACCCCAGCTGCTGCCCCAGCAACAATGAACTGTAAAAGAGCCAATTTATATATGCAATGGTCTATTTATTCATATCGTTGCTTGCAAAATTTATGAAGGTGTGTAGATAAGTCGAGAAACTATATATTCACATTTTCAATCTCTTGAGAGGATAATATTAGAAACACAGAAAAACATTACTTGAACCTTGATGTGCACTTTCTTTCAGAATTCAACAAGGTAATGTCATTTCTGATCTTCCAGCAACTTTGCACTTAGAGTCTTAGACACCTTCAACGTTCACATTTTTTTGCTACTTGCTATCATAAAATATTTTGTTGCCACTTTCCTATTAGTATATTATTTGTATGCACTTTGCAACCATGACACCGTTGACGCAGAAGACGAAAATCCTTTTCTCCCATCTCCTTCTTCCTCACTCCTCAACCCAAAATACCCTAACATCGGTGGCCTCCAACACTAACCACCCCATCCCCACCCCCACCCCGCAAGGGAGGGGGCAGGTACGGCAGGTAGGGGTGGAGGGGAAGGTACGACTGCTGCTTGAGGGGTTGCCAGAGTTAGGGTAAAAGAGAGATCTTTCTGTTTTTTCGGGGCAAACTTGTCCTGTTTACTCATGTATTTTGCACGTGAGAGTCAAATATGACAGAATGTTAATGAAGGGCAGTTAGTTGCAAACTTTTGAAAGTTCATGGTACCTATACACCAACAAAAATAGTTCATGGTAGCAAGTTGCAAAAACCTGAAAGTCGAAGGTATTGAGTCCAAATTAGACTATATTTCTTTTATACTACTATCCATTAGTTCACATTCTAGAACAAGTTTTATAATTTAATTTGGAAAGAAAAAACACCACATTATGTATGTAATATATTGTCGTCAATAGTAGACATCTACTTACACTAAACTTTATAATGTTGTTAATTATAATGAATAAATAATCTAATGAATTGTTAAATGTCATTGGCTTTTATGATATCTACACCAGAAACGATATTAGATAATAATTTGCTAATCAATTTACTCAATTTGTAAGTTTAGTTGTCTGACAAGTTCCTGATAGACTTATTTCATTATCGATAGTACTTGAGACTAAAATTTTCTCATTATAGACTGACCGGTGATAGCCACAAAGCAGCAGTCTGCATATCAAAACGAGGTGCGTAGAGTACTGTCTCCCCAAAATCCTCCTCCAGCTTTGTGAAGATCTCCTTATCGCTCTTACCAGACCTTATCTCATCTCTTATAAGCTGCAAGGACAAAATTTATTAACTGCTTAGTATATACCTTTATAAAATGCTAAATTTAGGAATTGTAAGCTACAAATCTGAAACAGCAGCAGACTAGAAGCAGTCTGCTAAAAGTAATGCTGATGAAATTATGCATGTTAAACTACAGTTCCAGAAAAAAGGACCATCAACAGTGGTAGTATTTCATCAAGTGATTCTCAAATGTTTATTACCAGTGTGGGGTAGGTCATAGGAAGAGGAAGTTCTGAAACCGAATAGGATGCACGAAAATCAAATATCTGGTTTTCCTTGGAAAGAGGATAGAGGTTTATACCAAATTAACTAGCAGCATATAAAAGAATATGGGCTTCTTAAATATGTCCCTGAATATACTGTGCCTATTTCGGTCCCAGATGAGCCATGCAAACCCAAAAGGTTTAATATATATATCCCCTCCCACCCCCCCACCCCACCCACCCAACCACACACACCACCACCACCACCACCAACCATCCAAACCCCATATCTTGTAATTTCTTTGATATGATTCACCCTTGCAGGAGTCCTGATAAGAAGATAGTATAAAATTTGTGGGGGTATGAGCAAAATTTGGGGATATATATGCACAATAAGATTTGGAGGTCTACCTAGAAATAGGCACAATTTAGGAGACTGAATCCAAAAGATCTATCATAAAAATATATAAACGTTCGCCTTCCGGGAAGTAAGTAGGATCATTTAAAGTTTAAACAATGTGAACTCAGATGCTAGATCAAGCATATTTGACTGAACGACGGCAAGATACCTTCAAAACTTTGAAAAATACCAGCCAACAGGAAAAATAGTGCAAACATAGAAAATATATAGACAAAATTAATTATGGCAAGATCTTTACATAAAATATGCTACAGTTCTTAGATCTTAGATGCTGACCAAGAATAATACTTAATCCTTTTCAAATTAGTTGATTTAAATATAATTCTGTGTTCAAAATCAGCTCGCATGCTATAGCTATTCATTGGGTATGGAACACATACAAAAATATATATTCCCTAACCATGTTTACTCTGGCTGAATTATATATCCCATGGGATAGACATGATTTTAAATCCCGTTTTCATTATCAACTCAGCACAGAAAAATAGCATAGAAGAGGTGGATTATCATTCAATTCTCACCATATTTGCTTCAAAAAACAGAGAAATATGGAGAAGTAATGTCTTTCATGAGAATAAAAGTTAAGATATAATATACTAGTCTATATCAGGGATGTTTCACAGACTCACAACGGAGCTACATGGTATCAGCAAGACCACAATTGTCGGTCACATAAGGATACTTGATTAACCTATGCTATGTTGCATGGACACGAATACAACATGATACGCACATGACGAAGGCGACACAACATTCATAATGTATTTTGGAGTGTATGTGTAATGTCTGACTTATGTTACCTGGACTCAGGTATGGGTGTCGGGTACGGGTACATATCCAAGAGTTGGGCCATTCAAAATCATAATTGAAGGACACACATACTCGACTAAAAATGATCCAAATTTTGAGTATGAGTACGGGGACATGACTATTAAAACAAATATATTTGAACATAATTTCATAAAAAGATAACATATAATTAAATTTGTATGGTTTCATGAAAAGACATTGTGTGTAATTACATTTGCATGGCTTCATAAAAGACGTAATTAAATTTGTATGATTTCATAAAAAGACGTAGCCTCTAATTAAATTTGCATGAATTCATTAAAAGACACAACTGAAATTAAGTTTGCATGATTTCATATATTTAAGTTTATAATTAAATTTGCATAGTTTTATAAAAAGACACATCTTGTAATCAAATTTGCGAAATTTCATAAAAAGACAACTTGTAATTATAAACTACTAGTAAATTTTATTGAACTAGTTAAATAAGTTCCTAAGGGACCGTCCCTTCAGCTCCCCTACTACTTTACTACGAGTCTACCATATTAAAATAAACTATTTACTTCACTACCAGTCTCCCAATTGTCACCATGAAGGATCCGATTGTCACCATGGAGGATCGGATACGAATCTTATACCTATACCCATGTCCTATCGAGTCGACATTGGTACTTCTCCTTAAGATAGAGAGTCCGGATAACAGGATGTCCGACTCGTGTCTTACCCAACGCGACATGGACGTGCACAGGTTCTCAAAGCCTGCTTGCTTCCTGGATTAAAGGCTATAACGAGTATTTACCATGTCAAGAAACATGCCACCTACAAAAAAGAATTTTAAAGACCTAATGGTGTTTTAGGGAGCAACCTAAACCATCTGAGATTTTCTTATGTAATAGTTGTGTGGGAACATCAATTTAGGTGTTTACATTCTGTTGTTCTATCTATACTTGCCCACCCTTGTCCTGAAAGGAATAATTTGCAAAGCAATAATGGAGCCTTCAAATAGTAGCAATATATATAGACTCAGCTTTAAATTTATGTAAACTCAATGAAAACACAAGGGGAGCACACAGATACTCCTTAAAAGGTGAGTCTAGATATGTATGATGTGGATGTTGTCAAACATCCCATATATGAGGTGAGATACTTTAAGCAGTGACCTTTTTCAAAGAACTTCTAGCTCATTATACTATGTTGTGTTATATCTGACATACTTAAGAAAACAGTTGTTTTCTGCAAAAAAGCAGACCTAATGTAATATAATTCAAACTTACAAGATGACAAATAAAGAAGCATGATAAAAATCAAGGAGGAAGATGCTATGAAAATAAGGAAAAACTTCAACTCCTCAGGGTGGGTGGTGGGGGGAAGGAGAGAGCTGCAAGAGGCAACAATAATAATGAAAATGAAGCATGAGATGCCAACTTGAATGGCTGCAACAAGGAGAAGCCATTAACCTGTTACTGTGAGCGGTATCAACCTGAAGAAGTCACAAGGAAGCACATAAGAAACTTAAAACCTCAGAACAACAACAGAAACAAAATCTTTATTTCATTTTTTGGGGTTGGCTGCCTGAATCCTTCTCTCCCATCCAGCTACTTGTTTGAAGACTCAATTCTAGTTATTTTAGGCTTACCCGTACTTCTACTATCTTACCTTCCTATCACTCCTAACCAGTGTATCAAATGGCCTCTACTGCCATAATAAACTTAAAAGCTTCACGTTACCAGAATTTCACTTGCATTTGCCAATATAAACATATGATTTGAAGTATTGGCTGAAACTCTCTCCATTTTGATTTCGAAAGACTGAAACAATACCTGAACTGGATATCAACATCTGTTAATATCCAGGAATTTAGAAAAAGAAAACATTAAAACCCATAAAAGTGCACTTCAGTCACTTGGGCTGGAGAAGTATATTTGGGACGATAAGAAGAGCAAATCAGAATGCACGAACAATGGAGAGATGGGAGAAAAGAAAGGAGGGAAGCGAAGAGAAGATAAGAGAGAGCAATATTTTCTTATAATTTTAATTTGTTGAAGTCCTAAATATACATCCCCGGGTTCAATTCATCTGGCGTGCATTTTAAGCAGATGTTATAAAAATTATACACACTTTTTGTGAATCCAGTATTCTGCACAAATGGGTCTTCTACCTGAGGGTACATGTTAGAGAAATATAAACATATATCTCTCACCCCTCACTAAAATTCTAGAGTTTTGTTGCGGTGACAGGGACTTTAACATTTAACATGGTGAGGATGAGACTTACACATTTATGGAATTCAACATGCATCCGCAAGTTGAAGTCCCATTTTATAGGTTAAGAGCAGGATTCACGGACTGATATAATATTTTGTTAAATCCACTTAAAGTACGCGCCAGAGATTGAAACAAGTTTGCTTTGCTACCAGGTAAAGTCTAGAGTTTTGTGCAGTTGCAAGGACTAACAACTTTGTATTTAACAGATTACATACTGCAAACCAAAACCAAGATGAGAGCCAAATCAAAACTTATGGAAAGTGCAAACCAATCCTGACCCAAGGTTCAGAATCTGGTAGTCAAAATAGTTATGTTCCTGACCGGATGGGTAAGCCACTAAAGAAAGGTTGTTTCTAGTCATTAGCATTAGATCTGGTATTCCATTGCAAGTTCTCATGAATCGATGGAGTAAAGTTACAGTATCAAACTTCAGATATACTTCAGAAAGATAAAGATAGTATACGAAATAACATGACTCACTACCGTGCAGATGAATAGTCTCATGGATCATTAATTACTGTTGAGCTCTATTTGCATGGACACAAATATAAAATGACACAATATGGTAATGGACAATTGTTGACATGGAAAAGCATCGATTTTCGAATACCAAGTTTAGTTTGAACTGTCATCCTACTTAGGTTTTGAAGTATCCTCGCTTCCTAGGTTGTGCTATATGTCCCTAGTCTGTGAAGCTATTGGCTTGTTGCAAATGTGTTCCAAGCAAATGAGTTTCCATCCTGCATAGCTGTCTTACTGAGCATTCCTGTGATACATTTAGAATACCAGATTCTAAATTAGCATGTCAGCATGTAACGATCATATGATCACATGCGATATAGTGGAACACTTATCTTGGTTCATTTCAAAGTAAACATTTTCCTCCATTGTACAATCAAATTCACTGCTTGCTGTAAACCTGGATTAAGACTCTTACCATACCCACCCCCTTTCATATTTCGCTTGTCTACTATAACCTCTCTTACCAAATACAGTTTTTTGCTTTTGTTTTGCTGCACTTAACATGGAAAACTTGTGTCCCTTATATTTCGCTATTTACACAACAATATTGACCTTGTTTATTTCTAAAAAGGCAAACTAAACAGTAACCCAAAGAGAGGATGGAAAATGTGCAATTGTCAGGTAAGTAGGGAGCTATATTGCCTAGACATGAATACATCACAACATGAAGACGGCCAAGCGGACAAAATCACTACTTTTAACCAGAGGCAGACTCAGATCCTGGGCCTAGGGTGGTCCGCCCCTGTTTTTGACGTGTCGGACCAAGGCGGGGAGTTTGCATATGTTGTGGATACAAACGTGACAAAACACACCGACTACAAACAAGGCATCAACACTAGTGTATATGTTTTTTAACACATCGACATGGTTTTTAACATGTTCCGTACTAGGCTTCGTCAACTCCGCCTGTGCTGTGTTTAATGTCCTGTACTTTCACTGCCGGTTCCAAGACGGGATAAACGACGAGGGTTGTGTTAGGTAGCTATGAAATGAATCCATACAAAAAGAAGGATATGGATCTTGTTAGCGTAACAGAGAACATGACCCTTAATAGAGCCGAATGGAAGTAGAAGATTCAAAAAAGCGGACCCCAGAAATTTGGGACAAAGGCTTTGTTGTTGTTGTTGTTGTATTGTTGAACAGAGGTTTTCCAGCTCTCTGCACTCCTCCGAGTCCATACGACACATAATCACTTTGAGGCTTTCGAGCCGGCATTTAATCAAACAGGAGGAGCTGTAAGTAGAACAACAAGGGTGGCACCTACCTTCCTGAGGAGAATGGCGATGTCGGCCTGGGAGTCCTCGATGGACTGGCTCCCACACTCGGTGCATCGCACGTTGTGGCTGATGTTCCTCGCCCGGGCCTCGACTGTCTGGGCCTTCTTCACCTCCTCCTCGCTCGCCATCGCGCTTGGCACTGGCAACCGCAAACGTTGTCAATTTTATACGAGTGGGACATTTCATCAAGCACTTCATGCGCAGTACACAAAATAAATGGAGAAAACAACAATCGTGTAAACCTAAAAGTGGAAAAAAGAAAACTAATTTATGAGATTAAAAATCATACAGGTGACGCCTCAGTTCTTCTCCTTTTTCAGATGTGGATGAAGAAGAACAAGAAAGAAGAAATAGTAGAAGAAAGATATAGAAGGGCACTACACATATTACTTGGGACTAGCCCAATGTAATTTTTCTCAAAATTACAAGTTTGTCACTTTTAAAGTTACCTGGGGCTAGCCACACCAAGCTATATAAGTGAACAAAATTTCTATTTTAGGCATTTCACCCTCACTTGAAGAAATTCTCATTCTCCAAGTCTAAACATAAATTTGGAAATTGATAGTTGTGGTCCCAAGTGGAAGAAAATTTTGCTTTGGTGATTGTCCAACGAATATTCTTCCGGTATGTCTTCGACAACATACGATGAATAAGTTTTGCGATTGTCAGAAAAAAATTTAGTTTTTTTTTACTATTGTAGGAACAATGCATGAAAATATCTTCGATGACGAAGTCGGATCATGCAATCCATTAAATATGCACTCTGGACGTTCCGAAGAACATGTCGGTTGTTCCGAAGCACGTACGGTACGTAAAATGACAACCCTAATTCGACAGTCATCGTGTAAGGACTGTATAAAATTAGACAGTCCTATATAAATATAGGACTATCAATAATTCGACAGTCCTATATAAATACAGGACTGTCAGAATTTCGGCAGTCCTATATAAAAGTAGGACTGTCATAATTTTGACAGTCCTATATACAAATATGACTGTCAAAATAGTGACAGTCCTAGATCTTAAAGACTAAATTATTTGAAGTGCCAAGTTATTAATTTTATATTATTTTATATTTGTTATAGGACCAACCTTGTACAGATGTTGTGGTACATCCTGCTATTGGGGTTGATGTGGATGATATATTCTCAACGGATATTCAATTTGCAACACAGGAAGAAGCATTAGATTGGTGCAGAGAAGTTGGAGGACGACATAACATAGTAATTGTCATTGCAAGATCCATCAGATCTCGGCCGGGCCAAAAATATGTAGAGCTGGGGTGCGAAAGAGGAGGTGTGTTTAGGGAGCATCATAAAAAAAAGGGTGGTGTTGAAAAAAAAAATCCCTAAGAAAAACGTTGGGACGAGAAAATGTGGTAGTCCATTGAAGGTGTTGATTGTAAAAGTAGAAGATGTGAAGTGGATAATCGAAGTTAAGAATGGAAGACACAATCATCCTATTTCAGGGACACTTACGGGTCATGCCTACGTGGCACGGTTGAAGGAGGATGAGAGAAAGTTGGTTGAAGAATTGTTCCTTTCCAGAGTTGCACCGAAACAAATTTATTCTGCCGTGCGACAAAAAGATGGGAACAAGTCTACCATGTGGACGATCTATAATAGTTTGGCCAGAGCGAAATATAATAGTATGAAAGGAAGAATGGCGATGCAGCAAGTATTGAAGTTGCTTGGGGAGCATCACTACGTGGAGTACCATAGAAGACATCCACAAACTGATGAACTCCTTTCGTTGTTTTGGGCTCATCCTGATTGTACACACTTGGCTCGGTCCTTCGCAGACGTGTTGATCCTTGATTGTACATATAAGACCAACAAGTTCAAGATGCCTCTTTTTCACGTTGTTGGGTTTACGTCTACAGAAAAAACATTTACAGTCGCTTTTTGTTTTATGAAGAGTGAGACAGTAGAGGATTACACATGGGCGTTGAGGAAACTACAATCCCTTTACACAGGTTACAAAGAGCCCTCTGTTTTTGTTACCGACAGAGAATATGCGCTGATAAATGCTATAGATATTGTATTTCCTCATGTGCATAGACTACTATGCACTTGGCATATAAATTGAAATATCCAAGCTCAATGTAAGAGAAAATTTGAAAATGTGGACGGTAAAATTGACATGCTTCGCTTTGAAAAATTCTACAGTAATTGGAGTCTTGTATGGTGAGCAAGTACTACAGACAGCTACGACACAACATGGTACATGTTCCAACAAAAGTGGGAGACGAGTAACCCGACATGCATATGTTATATCAAAGATACTTGGCTAGAACCACATAAAGAGCAATTCGTCTTAGCATGGACGAATATGGTGAAGCATTATGGCACAATCACTACGAACCGGGTCGAAGGATCACACTCAAGTTTAAAAAGATATCTACGGTCATCGGTCGATAATTTTGTCTCTGTTTGGAAATCGATTCATTTGATGATTATTTCTACGGTGAACGAGATTGTAGCATCATTTGAGATGAGCCTAAATATTGCAAAGCATGAATACAAGCATGAACACCTCTTGGATGGTTTAATCCATGTAGTATCTCACAAGGCCTTGGGCTTATTGTTTGAGGAGATTGGTAGGTCGAAGTCGGTTGGTTATGATCCCGAGGTTTGTGGTTGTTCATATCGACATTCACTCGGACTAACTTGTGCTCATGAGATTAACGAATATCGTCGTGAATCTATACCTATTCCAATAGATATTGTTGATCAACGTTGGAGACAGCTGTCGATAATGCCGACGGTGGAAGTTCAAGATAATTTTTTTTCTTTGCCACAAGTGAAACTCCTACACGCAAGGTGGTGTGTCGCATCGAAACCGGAGAGAAGATCCATTGAGGTTAAAATCCAAGAAATTGCAGTCCCGACAACAACTCGATTGCAAGAGCCATATGTTGTTCGAACTCCTAAGGGAAGACCACACTCAAGAAAGAGTAGAGCAAAAAAGAAGAAGAAGGAGTCAACTAAAAGAGATCCATCCTTGTTTGAACATATTGAACTCAGTTTGGAGGCAAAGTCCGTAATCGAAAGGGTGGTATTTCCGCAGAGAAAGAGTAAGCTTACTATTCAAAGGGGGAAGAAACAGAAAACAAATAATGCAGTCATGGCGGAGGGTTTAGATAACTTTTCTGATTCATATAGTCTATACATTGAAAATTTTCTACCTGAGATACGGGATTTCATTTGGTCTATTGTCGATGTTCCTAAGGATGGCCATTGTGGATATCATGCACTAGCAAAACAACTAGGCTATTCAGTTAAAGTAGGATGGAGACAGGTTATGGAAGAGCTGTACAAGGAGTTGGAGTCTCGACTACCCTTCTATAGGCAGATACTCGGCGAAGAAATTGTTGGAGATTTGTTGGCAAGCTTACCTTATACGAAAATAGGTACCGGACCAGACCATTACATGGATGTCCCGCCTGCTGCTTACGTATTCTCTAATAGGTATAAGATACCTATTGTAATTATCTCACAAGGCATTAACAATACTTTCTTTCCAATGTGTGCTCCCCCGGCCGAACACGGAGTATCCAATCTATGTTCGATAGGGCTTGTCGGACAACACTTCGTCATCCCAAGGTTGATCGGTCATTCTTCTATTCTGTCACCTTCTACGCTTTGGTATAAACATGCACCAGAGGAAGCGATCGCATGGACGACACCCTACACGGATGCAATGGCTGCCTATAAGAAGATGATGAAGATGGAGGATCCAAAAATTATGCCGAACGACTACTTTGATATTCTAATCGATTGATACTGTATATTGAAATATATGTTGTGCAAAGAGACATGTATGTTTAACTGTATATTGAACTGTATGTTGTGCAATGAAAGAAGTTATCTAAATCCTAGGACAGTATGTTGTGCATTGATACTAATCGATTTTGACTGTATGTTGTGCATTGATACTAATCGATACTAGGACTGTCAAAATTATATGTAAAACTGTCAGAAAATTAGGACTGTCAAAATTTTGACAGTCCTAGAAGAATGTAGGACTGTCAAAATTTCGACAGTCCTAAACTTTATCCACTGTCAGTGGACAGTTATATGTAAGTTTAGGACTGTCAAAATTATGACAGTCCTGGAAGATACTAGGACTGTCAAATTTTTGACAGTCCTAAACTTTACCCACTGTCTTTGGACAATTATATGTAAGTTTAGGACTGTCAAAATTTTGACAGTCCTAAACTTTATCCACTGTCTGAGGACAGTTATAGGTAAGTTTAGGACTGTCAAAATTTTGTCAGTCCTAAAAGAATGTAGGACTGTCAAAATTTTGACAGTCCTAAACTTTATCCACTGTTTGTGGACAGTTATATGTAAGTTTAGGACTGTTAAAATTTTGACAGTCCTGGAAGATACTAGGACTGTCAACTTTTTGACAGTCCTAAACTTTACCCACTGTCTCTGGACAGTTATATGTAAGTTTAGGACTGTCAAAATTATGACAGTCCTAGAAGATACTAGGACTGTCAAAATATTGACAGTCCTAAACTTTATCCACTGTCTGTGGACAGTTATATGTAAGTTTAGGACTGTCAACATTTTGACAGTCCTGGAAGATACTAGGACTGTCAAATTTTGACAGTCCTAAACTTTACCCACTATCTCTGGACAGTTATATGTAAGTTTAGGACTGTCAAAATTTTGACAGTCCTAGAAGAAAGTTGGACTGTCAAAATTTTGACAGTCCTAAACTATCTCCACTGTCATAATCTGCACATTTGACAACTGTATGTATGTAGCAAAATTATAACACAAATTGTATGTATGTAGCAATTGTAGCAAATTTTCAAATTGTAGGAATTGTAGCAAACTTAGAACACAAATATTCAAAGTGCGAATTGTAGCAAATTCATTCAAAGTTTTACAACTCAAATTCAAACTTTAAACTTTTACAAGTCTCAAAAGTCATATTCATTGAAAGTTTTACAAATTTTCAAACGTGGCCTAAACTTCATGCCGCCTCTTTGTACGTTGCTCTCTATTTTCCAAGAAAGAAAAATCTTCAGCGTTGTCGATTTGTTGGAGTTCGTCATTGATTGCCATATAATTCGAACCCTGGCAACTTACGAGGCTTCTTTCCAACTTCTTCACTTTCCTAGCCTATTCATGAGAATTAAAAAAAAATTGTTATGTTATAAACATTTACAAATATCAAACTGAAAGTGAAGAAGTTGGCTCACCATCTTGACCAATGCAGTATACAAGACC
Source organism: Iris macrosiphon (assembly GCA_036927795.1). Taxonomy (NCBI): domain Eukaryota; kingdom Viridiplantae; phylum Streptophyta; class Magnoliopsida; order Asparagales; family Iridaceae; genus Iris; species Iris macrosiphon. Next base: position 28,166,213 of record JAYESA010000011.1, read on the forward strand.
GATTTGGCAGAAAGATCTGAAGGTACACACACAATATCGCCTCCGCGTTGGAACAAGGTAGGTAGTCTGACACTAGCGTAGTAGGCGAGGTAGTCGTCGCTATATTCTATCATATTTACTGCTGCTTGTCGTTCAGTATCTCTAATAACGTGGCGTTGCCACTCAGTGAAGAAGTCTGAGACCCAGTTGAACGCCACAAGAATATAGTTTAGCGGTTTGGTACCTCGCAGAGAAGTTATCATTTTCAAAGTGCGCTTTGGGATAATTTGTACGTAGCCAAACTGACGGAGCACTCTATCCGGCATATAAGCCTCCTCGATTTCATGACAACTTATAAGACCGTGATATAAAGAGACTGGTTGTAATGAACGACTAGTCTGTCGCAAATCACGGTATGGATCCCAAACAATCTGTACCGCATAAAATTTAGCATAACGTCATTTAGCATAACGTAGTCAATTATTTCCAAACATTAAAAAAATTAGGTCTAAATTCACCTCTTCTGTCTTCATATCTTCTAGTGCATTCCGTAGGGTGGCCAATGTGTGAGGACGTTTGGCATCTTTCTTAGTTGGCTTCCATCGGCACATTCTAGGAAGGTTCTCGTTATACCCTCGGTTCAGTTTAGCCTGCTGCAGGGTTGGAAAGTGCTGTATATCCATGCCTTCACGTAACCAGGTTAAAAAAAATACTAGTCCAAAAATTAACAACAAAAATTAAAATTATGTATACAAGTTGACAAAGATATATCTATACATGGAGTAGAGTCTGGCATCCGGATATTGTCTTCGAACCCACGCGGATGCCGCACCAAGCTCGCGGTAAAGGTATGCTAGTATACCGCTTCCCCAAGATATTTCTTCCACCATGTCGATGTTGTCCAAATTGAGAAGATATTTGGCATGTATGGACGTTCTAGACTTATCCGTAATGCCGACAGCCCCTAAGATGAACTGCATATATCCGCGGACCACATTATCGCTATTATCCATTTCGAGGTCCGGATCAGCGAATATCTTCTTCAAATATTTTAGAGGAAGTCCGTAGGACTTCTTGAATTCTCGAAGACTGGTAAAACTAGTGACATCAACTCCCAGACACCCTGATCACCGTCAACATACGAGAACTCTCCTGAAAAGTAAACAATTGGATTAAGTTATACCTCTATGTAAAATGTACTTATCTATAAATAATTGGATGAACTTTGAACTTACAAATATATATAAAATTATCATAACGTAATGTACTTACCGGATTGTTCCATATTTGGTATGCAATATGGTTTTCGATCGACGGTAACATAGAGCAACCGTTTGGACGAGTCTCGACTGGACTATCTGGCTACTCAGAAGGTCCTGAACCATAAGTAGCCCGGTTTTTGAGGGTTTGTGGGAGACTCTCGACAGGACTATCTGCAGGCTGAGAAGGTCCTGAACCATCAGTAGGTCGATTTGGGACATTTGACATGTCCTCATCGGAGGAGGAAGAAGAACCGAAAGAACTAGGAGGAGCACGTCTCTTCGAACGAGTGACAGTCTTCTTCCTCAATCGACGTTTCCTCACTTCAGGGCGTGCCTCGGGCTCGCGGATAGTGACACCTGGTTTAATAGTACGCGAAACATTGCGTTCCTTACGCATCGACGCAGTAGGGCGTCTTCTGATGATATCTTCATCCATAGTGCCCTTCCGAGGGTCATGACTATAAGACAAAAAATAAAATTTTATTTAATATCCTAAATTAATTTAACATTCAGGACTGTAGAAATTTCTACAGTCCTATACGTATACAGGACTGCAGAAATTTCAACAGTCCTAATTTTTTAGGACTGTTGAAATTTCTACAGTCCTTTATACATTTAGGACTGTAGAAATTTCTACAATCCTTAATTTATATACGAGATACTATCGACGATTGTCGACATTGTATGCCCTAAAATTGGGTACGACCATCCAAGTAAACGTCTAAAATACATCCTAAACTACATTCAGGACTTGTATGCCCTCATTTGAAGAATGGAAAGAAAGTCACTCAAAAATTTCGAAATGCAAGAGGAATTTTTAAAAATTTTGGAAAATTTTGTAAATGCAATAGAACAAGGAGAAGGAAGAATTGTACCTTAATTCTTTCGAGACTTTGGGAGCCATCGACAAGGAGGAGGAGGACGAAGTCGAGGAGAACGGCTCCGGCGGGAGGGGGGAGGGCTTCGGTGGGGTTTGGAGGGTTTGGGAGGAAGGTTTCAAGTTTGGGTTAGTATGAGTAAACTAATGGGCTAGTGTGAGTAAACTTTGTTCATTAATAGGCTAGCCCCAATCCTGGGCTAGCCCTTAGTAAACTTTGTAGTGCCCTTATCAATAGCCTTTTTTGGGGTGTTATGTTGGTAACCGTCCTAGCAAGCAAATGGACTCGCTTTTTATGAAATAATAGTCACGTGTTCACGTATGTTATGTTGTACGTATAAAAAAATAATTATATTTTTATTAAAATAATTATATTTAAAATTATATTAAAATATTTTAAATATGATTGAAATATATTTTAATTATAATTTGTTATAAATATATATTTTGAATTTTTGATATTTTTTAATTAGATAATACCATATAGTTAGTTTAAATATAATTTAAAATTTATTATTTGTTATATATTTCGGTCTTTTTATTTTTTTGTCAACTACGTGAGAAAAGAAAACACACACGGTAGTTATATTTTTTTTAAATTTAAATTAATTGGTTGATGATATACATAGGTTCTAAGCTGCATTATAATAGTAGAGATGATGAATTCATGTGAAGTGAGACCTTTTCTTAATTTTTCGGATTTTCGATTCAGGTCCAGTCTAGAGGCCCATACCCCTATCTAATTAATTAAATGGAAGGCATAATATTGCTCTTCACCCGTCTAGAATTCGAATCTCTGGAAAGAATGTCTTCGACCTCAGTCACTTGAGCTGGAGTTGATTGGCACAAGCGTGCCGCGCGCGCACACACACACACACACACACACACACACACACACACACACACACACACGCACACACACACACAATAGGGCTAAATTATTGGCACAAGCATGTCATGGTCAACTCGATTTTGACAATCGATAAAATTTTGATTCGATATATAGAAGTACAAACTGAAGACCGCGATACTGCAACTGTACAAGATTGACAAAGACTGCAACAAAAGAATTTGTAATAGTTAGATTTCATTTTGGTCTATGTATTTGAATTTTATTTTGAGTCTAGGAATATGTACATCAAGTCGCACTGACATTAGGAAGCTCAAACCTATACTCATATTCAGTCTACTCGAAACTGACTTAAATACAACATTCAGGCCACAAAACCAAGTCCACAAAATGACCCCAAAGATAACCCAACATGGACTAAACTATTTTGATCTAAGGAGATAGAGTTCGGACCGAACTCGGTCCCCCTACCCTCCAGTCTTCCTATATTGTCCCGGTCGCCCACAAGATCGGGGTACAACGTTTAAATTTATGAACGTTGGGCACCAAACTCTATTCGAACTCGGTCCCCTGAGACCCAGTATTCTGCGTTCCTGAATTGACTCATTCCTCCAGCAGAATATAGTACAACGTTAAACAATATGAACATTATGGAGATCGAACTCTGTCTGAGTTATGTTCCAAGAATACCTATAAATAGGCATTGAATCCTCCATTGTTTTTCACTTATTCACTCAATCATCATTTGCCTATCTAGCTGAGCTCTACAAACTTTCCATCTCCAAGATCAACTTCCAGCCTTCTAGTGCCAACGTGGTTTCGATTTAGAAGTCTGATCGAGTTGTAAAGTTTGGTTTTCAAGTTACTTTTCAGTCAAATGTTTGAAGTCGGCAAGCTCTTCAGATCATAACTTGTGTTGTAAAAAGTCGGCGTGCCCTTCGGTTCAAAGCACGTGGTGTATTCGCTATTTGTGACAATAATGGATTTAACTCTGAGCAAGAGTTCTCGGGACTAGATTAATCCTCCACGAGGGAAACCAATATAAAATTTTGGTGTTTGCGTTTTCTCTTCTGAACTTTATTTACTTTTCACATACTTGTTATATTGTTGCTATATCTTAGTTGGTGCCTAGCCTTAAATTTTATTGGGTAATTATTTTCGCTAAACTCTATTCACCCCCTCTAGAGTTGCCATATCGATCCCTCATAAATTTTAACTCGATATCCTCAGCTATTCAAGTTTTTTAACTTGTTACCTTGAACGTTAAACTAGACAACTTAATACCTCAACTATAATGTACAACTTAATACCCTAACAATATTAACAAAAAAAATATTAAATGACAAAAATATCCCCATCTTCTCCTCTCCTCTCTCCTTAGCAGCATGGGATGGCGGCGGTAGCAGCAACGACAATGGGGAGGGGGGTTTGTGGTGCGGTGGGGGGGGGGGGGTAGGGATTTGTGCATATCAAATTTTAAAGAAAGAGACTTGGATATAGAGGAAGGGATCCTCGACAAAATTTCTCGCATAGCCGACATAGGAGACAGAGCGCAGGTGATGACCGGGTTCGGCACCGACCACGCCGTGCTAACCAAAATCAAAAATCAAGAAACCAGTCCCCGTAGAAGACTCTGATCGACAACGAGCCTCCCGTCGAGACGACATCCGAGAGCGAAGAAAGGGGAAGGAAGGGGGAAGGAGGAGAAGTAGATCTTAGGAGAGTGTTCCAGAATTTCAATTTAGTGAGCAATCAGAACTAGATGGTTCTTGGGAGCAAATCGACGGAAGACGGCTAAAGTTCGCTTTGAGTATGTCGTTCTAACCACCCTAACATGATAGTTCGGCTAATTCTATTAGTGAACTATAGTAGGTTTTACTGCTCCGATTCCATAGTAGATCATTATTCTTAGCAGTTTTGCTGTTGATTTACTATAGCAATTTTGTTGTTGACAGTGTTGTAGAAATTTTTTACTGCTAAGATTTTGATATCTCTAGCAAGATTTACTTGTTGTTTCAACTAGGAAGTTGGTTAGTCTTTGAAGATTTGTTCGAGATTTCAAGAATATCAATAACAATCTCAAAACGAGATTTTTATGATTTACGACTATTACAAGAACCTCAAATATGTTATCAAGTCAACGTGATGGAAGCACATACAAAGTCTCTTGAACATAAGCTTCCACAAACTGGAAAAAATTAACGGTGAACAGAACAACCACCGGAAAAGGTAAATCAATCTTAATCTCCAACTCATGAATGTGGAATATGATATGAGAAAATCAAAATCTAAAATTCTAGAGACGAATAATATTCAAGCAATTATTGTTGTGAAAATCGTACAACAACAATAGAATATAGATAACTATATATGCAAGTTGCTCATCCTTAACTCTTTGTGGACAACTAAGGCGAGTCCTACAACAAGAAAAATATGCTAGAGATATTTGAGAGTCTCTCGAAAAGCAGTATAAGGACGATGAAATATGTCCAAGATATATCTTGTCAAAAAACTCATGTCAATAGAATTTGAAGTAAAAAAAAATTGTACTTCCCCAAGTGAAGACGTTCATGAAGCTTTACCAGAAGCTAGAGAAAGATGATATCTCTAGTTGACAAGTTCATGGTAGGAGTTATACTCTCTAAACTCCTTACAAGCTGGGATCATTTCACTACTGACATGTATCGCAATAAGACTGAAGTGAAGATAGAAGATCTTATGTATTTCATCCGCATTGGGGATGAAGCTAGAAATGAGATTGAAGTGGAGTTTCTGTCCAAACAGTTTACTAAGGCAAATATGGTCCAATATGAAGATCAAAAGGACAAAAAAAAAATCTACTTTCAATAGTAGAAAGGACTTTAAGAACCTAAAGTGAAGTCAATTTCCTTTAAGATAGTCTAAGGAAAATATAGCCTGCTTCAATTGCTTCAAGCTGAAATATTCGGCGATGAACAATACAATCACCGAAAAAGGTAAATTATCTCAATCTCCAACTCGTAATGTGGAATATGTTATGATAAAAATAAAATAAAATAAAATTCCAAAGACGGATACTGTTCAAGCAATTATTGTTATGATTACCACATAATAACAATGAAATATATGTAAGTTGCTCATTCTCAACTAAGCTTAATTCTACAAGAAGAAGAAAAAGGCTAAAGACATCTATGAGTCTCTCAAAAAGTAGTACAAGGACGATGAAAGTATGTCCAATATATATTTTATCAACAAATTTATGTCAATTGAATTTAAAGTCAAAAAAATATTGTACTATCCCAAGTGAAGGAGCTCATGAAGCTTCATCAGAAGCTAGCGAAATATGATATGCCTCTAGTTGACAAGATCATGGTAAGAGTTTTACTCTCTAAACTCCCTACAAGCTGGGATCTCTTCACTACTAACATGTATCGTAACAGGGCCAAAGTGAAGCTAGAAGATCTTATGTATTTCATCCTCATTGAGGATAAAGCCAAAAATAAAATTAAAGTGCACTCTCTGTACAAATAGTTTGCTAAGGCAGACATGATCCATTATGGAGATTAGAAGGGCAAGAAGAAATCTACTTTCAATAGTAGAAATCTACCCTTGCTTTCTCGGTAGCCACCATATAAGAAGCAAACCGACTTAGCTTGGTGAATTTCGTTGTATATTTATCTACGGTAGATTTTTCTTACTTTAATTGGATGAATCTCTACTCCAAATCCATCTGTGTCGATTCCGAAAAGAACCTCTCTTCAAACTTGCTTCAAAATTCTTCCCACCCAATTGTTATCTTTTATTCTTCCGAATGCTCTGCATTCCACTAGTTCTTAGCTACATCTTGTAATTAGATGGTTACTATAGATACAATATTTTCTACAGAAATCTTAGCACCCTTCAGTAAAGCATTTGTAGATCTTATCTATTGTCATGCGTCCAAAGGACACTCAATTATAAAAAGAAACTTTGGTGGGTATAGTTTTTAATCTGCTATTTTTGCTAGTATGGTGGTGCCTTAAGTTGTTCCAATACCAAAACTTTTGTTGTCTGTGCTGCAATAGCCTGTTGATTATTGGCTTCCAGTATCTGTTGGAATATCTGAAAATCTTGGATGCTTCCATTTTAGACTGATGGTTAGGAGGAGATGGCTAAGTGGCTAAGCATTATCAAAATTCTTCATTTCTCGGATATATAGGAGATGTAAATTTTTAAAAACCCAACTAAGATGATGCCATAATTTTTATAAAATAAAAATAAATGAAAAAAGAATAATAAAATGAACAGTCATATAAAAACAAAATACAGAATAAAATAAAATAAGAAAATGTATATTTTATTCACTATGCCAAACTGTGATTACAACATGTAGTTGGATCACACCAGCCACTATAAAGCTTCCTCATAGAGGATATCTTATACTATAAACATAAACATACTAGCCTACTATGAACGTAATCTATTGTATTATGTCTTCATCTATAACATAATCACCCCATAAAATCCTTGATAATGATTGTCTTAGGGGGCATAACCCTCCATTTATGTAGGGTTCCATCATATCCCCTACGTATGGGTTCGAATCCTCAGACTGCTGCACTCTGATGACTTGATAGTAAGTATCCATCTCAAAATCTACTTCGACTCCATCTTCTACATCCTGAATACTGGTTGAAATACATCGTATAAAACCTTATATAGCTCTCTCTCACATCATCATAATATCTAATTAAAGTCCCCAAGCTACCATCCGGGTAAATACTAGGAACAAAGCGCTCCATAACCTACACACACACACACACACACACACACACACATAAAAGCTAAATTATTATCTAATACTAAAATTTTAAACACAACTATAGGCACTTAATAGAAAATAACTCATAAATCAAATTTTCTTAAAATAGACACATGCTATGAATAAATCAAAATAAATCATGCTAAAGTATCATCAAAATAAACTTGAATCATATTACCTTAGCCTCAAACCATTCGATACTCATATCCTAAGGTTTTTGTTAGACTTTTCTCCAAGTCTAGAGCCTATAACCTAAAATCATAATTAGCATGCTTATAATCTCCAATAGATTAATCTACAATCTTATTAGGCTAAACATCATTCCCTAATATGATTTGATCTGCATTCCTCAAAATTTAGGACCTGTATGGGCCACTACTAAAAGATGTGTCATGCTCCATTCCCAGAATACGACAAGCCAGATACGTAATAAACATCCCAATCTACGTGTCATACGAATACACCGATATCCGTATCCTGTAAGGTTCTAGGATAAAAGTATGGGCACTCTAGAACATTTATAAATAGTATATATATATATCTATCAACATAAATAATATACATAAGATACTATATAAAGAATTGCTTTACCCTAAGCAATCCACTTCTCCTCAGACTCATCTATACTATATAACGAAAGTGTCTCTTTCTCAGCCAAGCCTCCATCTAATAAACAAATACTAGGTCATCAAAGACATGCAAGTTCTTGATTCAATAACGATAAAATAAATAAACTAAAACAATATATGATTATAAAAATCATGATTTGATACTCAGATAGGAAGTTAAAGTAAACAAACCATAAGGAAGTATTATATTATCAACTTGGAATACGACTCTACTGTGATCCTAAATTTTGTGTTTCCTTGGTGTCTAAGCTATTCCTATGTCATAACAGTAACTAACACAACCACATTGCCTATATGATGATACAATTTGGATAATAATCTTTGGATCTCACACTTGACTATTTTCTCAACAATAATCCTAAGATTTGGGATCAGGGTACTACGCGATGGCACGATGCTTAGTGGTCTAACCCTTTCCCATAGGGAACAAGAGATATATCACTTAATACACCTATAATAGAATTTTAAATCAAAATAGACGTACATGGATGAAACACGTCATGAGCTAAGGACTCATAATTATCTCACATCATAAGGCCTTGCGAAGGAGTAACACGAACTGATCAACTTTGGTTATTTAAGTGTGATCCATTTTTGTTCTTCCCTATCCAATGCTTTATTCTACAATAATAAATAATTCCTAATTCTATTATCTTATTAATCTTCCTTTCTTGGCTCAAGTAAGTATCTCAGTCCTTGTACAGTTGGTATCATGTGAATACAAGAATACTATTTAGCAAGAATTTTTTTATCTATTGGAATAAAACAAGTATGAATCTCTATACGTCCAAAATATCACGTAATATGAGAATACATATCAATGTGATATTTTATCAAATGAAATAAGACATGACATGTATTTTTATATATATAGTAAGTATCACATAGTACGATATACAACTCAGCATGATATTCCATCTATTGGAACAAAAGAAGTACAATTGAATTATATATTTGTTTCGCTTGTGTTTCTATGTCTTTTAAGTCCAAAACTCATACAGTTTGACCCCTAGATATATTCATGGTTTTCAAGAGTCTATCTCTAACATATACACGACTAACTAAATTAGGGTTTAATACAATAAAAAATCGTTGGTCTTTGAAATTTGGTTATCTTTCAAAATTCTTAAATTTTTTGGTAGTCTCCTTCATTTTTCAAGCTCCAACAAATTCACAAACAATATATATAATAACCCGAAGCAACCCTTTGGAGAATTTCTGTAGGCTATTACTACTTCATTGGAAGAACTCACATCGGACATACACATTTATAATCAAGCAGGAAATGCATACGTATTAAGAAGAAGTAAAATCTTCTTACCTTGTTTACTTAACAATAACTATTGATCTTGCTAGACTTATTCTTCCAAACAAGTAAAACACGTAAGTTAGAAACATATAGAGTCCAAAATGAACTTAACAACTGGATAATACTTGAATGAATAATATGTTCACATATACATGAATGTTGATAAATTAAATTTTTTTTTGCAAGATATTGATCATTTCATTCATTCAGGCATCAATAAATCTCGTAATATAAATACATGAATATGATACTAATTTCAATACTTATCAAGTACAAGTAGAAACCCTAGAATTTAATACCAAACCTCAAAAATAGATTTTTATTAATATAAAACAAATCGTTCAATTTAATAAACTAGCAGTAAAATAAAAGTTTGATTTAAATCGATATACCTCAAATTTCTAATATATTGAATCTTTGATAGTCTGATACATAATCCTAGATTTCTCTAAGTCATATGCAACGCTATAATTTAAGTATAAGAATCTTAAACTTGTATAATAGTCGCCTTATAACACTTATAAAAATATTTTTTGATAGTACTAGGGTTAGTTACGTAAATCACTACCAATACGTAAAACATGTACGACTTAACATATACACTTCTTTTAACATACTTCCTTCTAGGTCTAGGCTTGCAAGGACACACTCAGGTAAACATGTAATATGAATATATAGCCATATTTCTTTAGAATAACATGTAATTAGAAACACATACACTTACAAGAATTATTTTTGAGTCCTATGATCCTTTTGAAGTATATATCAACTTGTGTTAAGCGATTACATTGATGAACATACGTGTGTGCTACCATCAAATACTCATTATAAGCTACCACACACACACACACACACACACACACATACATACATACATACATACATACATACATACATATATATATATATATATATATATATATATATATATATATATATATATATATATATATATATATATCGGGATCTCCACTCTTATGTATCTCTAAATTTTTCCATGATCATAGTCATTGGGTCTTGTTTAAGTCATATAATCTTAACCTTTTATTGGAACTATTCAAATCAATGGTTAATATTAGATGACCTAAACAAGATCCGATGGTTGTGATCATATGGATGCTTTGGGGATGGTTAATACACACATTTTTTTTGAAAGTATAGTTATAAAGTATGCTGACGTGGGAATAACTTTGTGGGATAATTTATAACCCCATATTTCAAAAAATGTATGGTTAAGATTGCTTAGTATATATATATATATATATATATATATATATATATATATATATATATATATATATATATATATATATATATATATATATATATATATATATATATATATATTGTGTATGTGTGTGTGTGTAAAATTGTAGCATACAAACCATTTTTTATGTATGCATAAAAACAAGACAAGAACATAGTAAATTATGCAAGTTGTCTCATATACTTTGACTTGACCAGCTATAGCAGATTTTCTTAACCTTTTAACCTGCTAAATTTTTTTTTCTTACAATGAGAGTAACAAACAAGTCAAAAAAAAAATAGCATTAAATGATGTTTCTCATAATTATTGGTCCTAGTCATATTACAAGAAAGCTCTTTCAATAAGAACCATTGGATCATAAATCAATGGTTGAAACTATTGCTTGTATAGATACAAATTGTTTGCTGTTTGTATTATATATATATATATATATATATATATATATATATATATATAACATAGATTTTGAATAAGAATTAAATAAACAAGGAAGCTTCCAAAATTTGAATATGAGGACTTACCTTGCTTTTCTTGATTAGGAATATGTGTCTTCGGGTTAGGAAGTGATAAAAAATGATGCGTGCTTCCCTCTATGTAGCCTAGAAGCTCTCAAGTATAAGATGTAGAAGGTATGTGTTTTCTTTTCTAAAGAGAAAGAAAGAAAGAAAGAAAAAATTCAAGAAATGTATAAATAAGAAGTGTTTATTCCTTACCTTCCAAGCTAGGAAATACCAAGTTGTGTGAGTTATCACCTTACTATTCTTGCTAGAGAGAGTGATATTGAGAGGTTTAGGGCTTGGTATGGTCGGCATTAGCTTGGAGAAGGAGAGGAAAGTTGGAAATAAAGAAGGAAATTAGGGATTAAATTAAAAAAAATCCTAAAGGATTATATATGAAAATGGATTAAAAGGAACTTCAAAGAAGTTGTAAGAATGTGTAGGAAGGTGAGAGAATGGGGCGGCCATTCTTGGGAAAGAAGGAGGTGGCAAAAGTTTTATGGTGACTAATCTATTAAGGAAGTAGGAGGTGTCGCGTCTAAATTAAACATAATATTCAAGGCGATGACTATGCTACTTAAGTCGCTTGCAGGTAGGTCAAGAACCTCTATGACAAGTAGGTCGAGTTCCTCTTCTAATATAATATAATATAAATTTTATGCAAAAATAAATTGTATTATTATTATGTTGAAATCTCAAAAGTATAAAATCTCTTATTAATATAATAATAAAATTTGTTCTCATAACATATTTTCTTGTAAACTTATTAATATTATAATAAAGTTTGGAAACAGTTATTATAGCAGCCTAATTATATGACAGTCATTGGTGACACATCATTAAATACTATACAGGATATTGCAATATGCCCTTCCAGTTCGGATAGCTAGCCCTACTGAAGGTCCCACAATACCTCGTGTGTGAAGCACATTTCACATAATTTTCTCTTAGGCCTAATCGGTCCATGCTTCCAGGGCACTATTCAAATAAAGCCAAATTCTTGTACACAAGTTATCCATGACCATGCAAATACATGAATAGTTTAACTATAAGCATATATATGGTACATGAATTAAAATAAATTAATATAAATCTCTACTTGTACAATAGTTCATTCTCACGATAATCTCAATCTCCACTCAATATTATTTTGATTAGTGACCCATTGGTCCCAAACCATTCTGACTATTTTGTGATAACATACTACATTTATACCGCTTTCTTATCGAGGGATTACCATACTTTTCCACTCAACGGTCCCGATTTTTTTTTTCATAATTCTACTACTTGTTAACAATAATATAATATTCCATATATCTACAATAATATACAATATTTTATATTTCTATAACAACAATACAATATTTCTATATTTCTATAACAATAAGTTAACATTAATAATATTACTCTATTTTATCTTGGTTCGTTTACTTTAGCATCAACAATCTTATGGAATATAAAAAAATGACAAAGAATAGTTCTTTTTATTAAAGTGTGAAGGTAAAGGAAAAAATAATCAAAACTACCAACTATATGACAAATCGCCTTTGTCTCAATCATAAAGATTCTGAATAATTCCTTTACATGAAACCAAATTCAACTTTGCTTTTCGAGCAAAAAAACTAGAATAATGTACCGCTCAAAGCTGGGCAAAGTCTCGAGATGATAAGTTCTTCAAGAATAAGTTTCCCAAAGACAAGAATATGATTCTTGTAGAATTACATAAGAATATGACAACAAAAAAGTTTAGAGAATGCTCCTACTCCATCTAAAAATACCAAAGGGCTTGATAACTCTGAAAAATGATTTCATTGGAGGATGCCATTATAAAACAAGAACTCACCTAGACAGTTACAAAATGAGTGAAAAATCCAAAAGACAGGTTATGAATGAAATCACCCTAGAGTAGCCGCGGGGGGAGGGAGGTTAAAAATGTTTAATAAAAATTAAGCATAATTAAAGAATACTAATAGATAATTTAAAGAATAGCTAAAAATAAGACAAAAATATAAATACCCGATGTATCCTGATATTCTCCATTAGGAAATCTAGTCATGACATTCTTTCCAACTTTCTAACATTTGGAACACAAAAAAAGAAAGCTCAAGCTCTTCGTCTAGTTTGCTAATAAAATCAATTCTTTGAATATGTTCAGTGTCCTTTGTGTTTCAAAAATATTTCTAGGAAGCACTCTTAATTTACAAAGGTTTATTTGTACTTAAATATCATCATCTATCAAAAATTTTGAACCTTGCTACCATAAACTATTTTTTACAGTTTGTTACCATAATACCGTTGAGAGAAAATATAAAAGATTATGTACTTACTCCCGCTTATGGAATACGAGTACGTGACCAAGTCCAGCCTACGCTCGGTATTGGTGGTAGTACGTTATACAAGCCTCGATAACAACCTCCAACACATATATTAAATATTTTATCACAAAATATTATCCTTTACTTATTCACAACAATAACAAATTTACAAAATTCAATATTACATTTAGATCAAAATTCGGAAACAAACCCGATAAATGTAAGCCCCCTATCCAGAATTTTAGGATTTTTCGAATCAAATTATTATTTTAATCTAAAATAAAAACTAGCAAATTATTTATTATAATATTATATACATATATTGATTTTAAATGGTTAAGATTAATTATGATTAATATAACGCAGTCTCAATCAGTATCGAAATGAAAGGCTACTAAAAAAAATTTAAACAATAATTTAATCTATTCAAATCTTAAATTGATGATAACTAATTATGATTCTAAATGCTATTCTAATCCTATAACTACATTTGAATTATACATCTCCATTTAAATAAATCTTGAAATCCTTAGGATTAGTAAATTCTTAAGTACACCTAAATCCCAATGGAATCATATCTATTATTATTATTTAAACTTATCGTTATTTGAACTAATCCTAATCCTATCCAAATTAAGTAATCCTGGTCATATTTAAATTAAGTAGTCTCTACCCATTATATATACCTACTAAACTTATGAAATAAACTCATCTTTAATCTTCTCCTTCTCCAAAACCCCTCTTTTTCATCCAAAATAGTCCAAATTTTGCCACAAAATCAGCCTCATTTTTCAATAGCTATAGCGACTTGGAAGGACCATATCTCCTCACTCCGGACTTCATTTCACTTTCACTTTTTTTAGAAGCATATTGATGTAAGATTTCATAATCTATATTTTAATAGATTTAATTTGAACTAGTACTTTCTGTAAATATTTTAGAATATCAGGTGTCCTTAAAATAAACTTGTTTCGGTATTTCGAAAAGCAGATACAAAGACCTGAACACGAAAACGTGGTCCGTTAGTTTTTCGGGAGTTCCTGAACACGAAAACGTGGTCCGTTAGTTTTTCGAAAAGCAGATACAAAGACCTACAACATATTTGAGTCTCAAAAATAATTAAATTATTTATTATATACAATATTTTCTACAAGTAGAAATTGACTAAACTATATAGATATAACTACTTTGAAACCCAATTAAAATTTATTTACAATATTTTGAATTGAATAATAAACTTGTTAGTATTTTGGATTATTTAGATTTGGGGTTAGCGACGTGCTTGGGTCCGTCTTGTCAACTGTTTGATTTGCACCATCCATCCGAAGGCTAAGACAAGTATTGCTATAACCTATGCTGCTTTTATTTTGTACTGCATGTATCTTCGTGTCATCTTTTTAGTTACTTCCTCATATTCTAGGTTGTTGTAGTTCTTGACTCATAATGATTATTACTTATGCACGAGAGTTATAATTGCTAGAGGATATGTACATGTTCATGCCTTAGTTCTCGTTTATCATGTTTACTGTTTATCGTATTGTTAATGTTTTACCATATTGAGCATGTACTTGTGAGTTAGTCAGGCGGGAGAATTCGATTAGTAGACATGCGGTACCCCACATATCGTGTTAGCCCAGAGTTTATTCGGTCAGGAGACCATCTTACAGAGTTTATTCAGTCGATACACCTCACGTATTTGACTGTCTGATTTCTAACCCAACCACATGTGGAACGTTGGTATTCTAAAATACATAGTACACGTGACTTGATTTATGTTGCCATATTGCCCAGTGGTTCATCTTATCTTGAGTGTTCTCTCACACTGTTTCTATGTCATATATGTACTCTTCTTGTCATACCGTATCATGCCTATAGTTCCTCTTTCGTTACTGTTGTTTCCTTCATGCATATATATTATATTGTGTAGTATAGTGTTTTGGTGCTCTTGTTTCATTCCTGACTGGATACAAATTTTTAGGTGACTCGCTAGCATAACCTATGGACTTGGTTGGAGATCGAGATGCGTTTGGCGGTCAATCTTAGAATTTAGATAGTTTAGCAATTTCTTAAGTTTAATATTTAGCGGGTTTGTTCCCGAATTATGATTTAATTTTAAATTGATGATTTTATAAATTAAATAGTTGTTGTAAATGAGCAAAGTTGATTTTGTGATAAAATATTGTATATTTAGTTTGATGATTGCCATTGTAGTCTAGACAACATGCTATGTCGATGCTGTAGGCTGAACTTGACCACGTACTTGTATTCCAAAAGTGGGAGCATATCGTGACAGTAAATAATTGAATTTAAAAAACTTATTAAAATATCAATGATCAATGATCTATTGAATTTTTTTAGGGTTTTTAGGTTCAAAATATAATTTTTGTAAATTTTCCAGATTTTTATGATTATTTTTAATGTTTATTTTGAGTTATTTAGATTTAAAATGACTTAAATAATATTTTGATAAAGGCAAATAAAAAATAAATAATATAAACAAAATTATCCAATCAGATTCTGACACATGTCAGCCTTAAACTTTTGATTCAGCCTCATCTCTCTCTCTCTATATATATAATATAATAACCTTAATTATCCCATTATTTTAGAGAGAGAGAGAGATTTGAGGGGATGTCATTTAGGGTTTTCTTCATCTTCCAGAAGCCATTACTCATAGCTCCGGACTCCAAACGAGGCCCAATTTTTTGTGTTAGAACCATATTAAGGTTAGTTTTCTGAATATGTAATTTTTTTATGAAATTATGAATATTAAATTCTGGAAATTCGTAGAGCACAGCATATTCAGAAATAGACGCGTCACGGTATTTTCACGATTTCGGGAGAACCAGGAATCAGAATCACTAACTGTTTGAAGTTTCGGAAAGCTAATGTCAAGATAATTGACATATGTTTTTCATAGGGTTTAATACAAAATATTTCTATGCTTTTAATTCTGTAGAACTTCTAGGTTAACAATCAACTACCGTTGCACAATACGATTTTAGGTATGTGCAATAATTTCTAAATGAATTTAAATTCGGATGAGCAATAAATTCTAGAATATTTTTGATTCTGAAATCTACATGAAACCATGCATGAAAGTTGAGTTTGCATTGATTAACTTTTTGGTCAACAGATCGCCTCGATTTGCATGCCATGAGTCTCGAATTGGTAAAATTTAGTTTCTTCGGACAAAATTTAGGAATTAGCCTAAAAATTAGAATAATAAGATTAAAATAGAATTTTAGAGTAATTATTCCAGAATTAAATAAATTAAAATAAAATATCTTTTGACATGGTAAATTTATAATATATAGGCTATTTGGACTATGACTTGGACTCTGATTCATACCAGCTAAGGACCACAGGTGAGTACATTCTTTAATAATTTTCATTATTTGATAATTTCTATAATTCAAGTATTTAGAAATGTTACATCTGGTTCTTGACACTGTGCTACACGGACTAGTATATAGATTGGATCTTTAGTCATGAGATATTATATTGGTTATCGTATTGACATTGTACACAACATTGATATTAGACATTGATATTAGACATTATACATGATATATTGGACATTGATCGTGTATCGTGATGTGTCATGGTTGGATCCACAGTACTAGTTGGGGGAGGAGAAATTGCTAGTGAGAGATATGATCAAATCCCTATCGTACAAGTGTAGATATTGTTAATGTTAATCATACACCTCATGTATGATTATCCAGGCCATGTAGCTATTGTACAAGTTCCCAAGCCGATCATATTTCGAAACTACTATTTCAAACACTTAGAATAGTTACAGTTCTCCATTTCAGTTCATATACTACATCATCCGTATATGATATTGTAGCTCTTTCTCTTTATTTCATATATGCACTGACTGTACCATATTGGCTATATTGCCTGTTCTCTTTATTTTGCCACTGCATTTATTTATTGTCTTCTCTCAGTATATAGCATCATCTATTTATTGTTTTATAGTCCTTATCAATTAACTGGAACTGTTATTTGGGTTGTACTTTGCTCCATCCTGACTGGAAATATTTTTTCAGACTGCAACTTATAGGACTGGTGTCCGACATATTATGGACCACAGGGAGAGTAGATACAGCCTTGGATTTTGTAGTTCAGTTGTGATTCTGAGAGGTCTAGCCGGGATCACTAGTTATTCAGTTGGTTTTTCTTTTAGCAGATTTTGGTACCGGATTTATTTTCGACATACTTTGAGACTTGGATGTTATTGTTTGAGTTAGACTATTTTGTTTAGACTTGTTTTTATTTTGTTTATTTTCTCCGATATCTTATCGTGCTTTAGTTTATGTGATTGAGTATTTCCATATTATATTATGATATATGTGTCTCCTTATGGAGTTGGATACTCGTGTGAGATTGACTAGATAGTATTGTGACCTAGACAGCGTTCTACCACCGATGCTGCATCGTAGATTGTACGTACCCACGCACTCGTGCCCCTATATCGGGTGCGAATCGTGACACATTTTTAGTGGCGGCCCATGCAGGTCAGGCTTCGCAAGTAGTGCGATATCGTGGTAGTGCGACGTCTTAGTTGTACTACTGCATGCCTGCGATAGAATATAGGACATATGATATTAGGATGAGAGATGATACTCAATTACAAATTTCTTAAGAGATTCCTGGGATGACCCTTGAGAATCTTATTATAATTTCTAATTTAAATCTTTTTTCTTGTTTCCGTCCGTTCTCACTTGTTGTTATTGAATTTGATTCTTGTTGATCGATTGTTAAATTTAATTTTTGGTGTCGTTGAGTTTGATTTCATATCGAGATAAATTTTACGGACTAAAATTACGGTATCATCTGATAACATATGTTGATGAGGACAGTGAGAAAGATTAACATTAGAGCTATTGGACTACAAGATGTGGATTTAAATTTATTTGAAGATTGGAAATAAATTTTAATTTTTAAGAATTTTTGAGGAGTTTAGATTTTATGTTATTAAAATTTTTGAGGATTCAAATTCAATTCAATAAACATAGTCAAGGCTATAAAGATTTTTGAAAGTGATTAAAATTTTATTTCAATATTTGAATATTTGACTTTTGAGGAAAGTATATACATTTTATTTTACTTGTTCGAGAAGTTAAACTCTGAGGATTTTATTTTTAGGATAAAATTTTATGGTGGGTAGAAGTTATCATATTTGATTACTGACAAAAATAATAAATTGAGGATAATGTTAAATTTTTTTGAAATTGAGGATAATGTTATTTTTTTTAAAATTTAGGATAATCTCGAAAGTTTTGAGATATAATTCAAGGAACTCCAGGATAATATTGAGAATTTTGCGTATTATGAGTTCGATATAATATTGAAACTTGGATTATGGGTTTGGTTAGACCTATAAAGATTTAATTTTATTACTTGTTGAATTCGACTTTTAAGGACTTAATTTGAAGTCAAAATTCAAATTTTTTTTTTTGAGAGAGATGATTGATTGAGTAGATTTGGAATTCAAATATTGAGGATGAGACTTTAATTTTTTTAAATTTATTTATGAAATATATATTAGTAGGAATTACTTTGAAGATTGGATTTAACTTTTAAATTTTTAGGATTGAATCTTTAATCGATATTCTAAGGATGATCATCAATTTAAATATCGAGAATTCGTATACGTAATAGAAGTGAGGATAAAGTGAATTATGGCTATGGGGACAAATCAAATTATTGTGAGAAATGACTACAATATGAAATTACAAATTTTAAGGATGGATTTTTTTTTTTAAACTTGAAGATTGGATCTAATTTTTAAGTTTGGATATGAGATTAAATATGAAGGATTTAATTATTAAATTTTTGAAGAGATTTATAAATGAGATTTAAATTTAAAGAAATAATGTTAGATTGTATTTAAGAGTTATGACTTGTGAATCTGATTTACGAGAAAAATTCTATTGAATTTTAAATTTTGAAGATAAATTCAAATTTTGAAGATTTACGTTAAAATTTTAAGTTATGAGGATGAAGTTAATTTTTAAGGACTTTGTTAAATAATAATAGTGGTTGACTTCATGATTATATTGATTAAATTTTGATGGTGGTAGAAAAAAAATTATTAAGGATTTTAAATTTCGAGGATAAACATTAATTTAAATAAAGAGTTGATAATTTAATATGGCAGAATTGACGATTTTGTTAAATCATTGATTTTTATGAAGATTATGATATGATTGAATTTGCCATTAAATTTTGAGGAATTTAAGAAGATTATCATTATATTTATTTGACTGCAAGATATAAATTTAAAATTTATATTTTGAATATTGTATTTGAAGATTTCGTAAGTAGTACATCGTTTGAGTATTGTGTGAAAAAAGAATTGAGAAGTTAGATCATTAATGGATTAGTGTTTGAATTTAAATTTTTGGGATAAGATTTTAAATTTTATAAATATGCATTGATTGGATTTCAATTAGAGAATTGGATATTAATTTTTTTGAGTATTTAGTTATTAACTTAAATTTTTTGAGGAGATTGTGATAAGAATGAAATTTGATTTTAAACTTAAAGATTTTCATTAATATGATATTTATAGAATTTTGAAAATTTTGTGAAATAAAAATATGGATTTACTTCATGATTATATGGTTTGATGAATTTAAATTTTGATGGTAAAAAAAAAATAACTATTGAGGATTTTAAATTTCGAGGACGAATTTTTTTTTAAGGTGGGTAGACTTGTAACCTCCGTATCCTGAAATTCTTACTTAAATATTTTTATTAGGTTAATTTGGGGCGCTATTGAGATTTTTTTCATATTTTTTGGTTAATTAAAAACTAGTAACAGTAAATTTTTAGGACTTTCAAGAATTTATTGCAGTGTTAAACATAATTAAAAATGTTTTAAACTTTATTTTGGATTCTAAATAATCAAATATATTTTCTGAGAATTTTCTGATTATTTTAGTATTTATTGGGAGTTATTTAGACTAATAACTAATTTTTTAGGACTTCTAGAATTTATTATGCAAACCCAAGAATATAGAATTGACCAACATAATTTTTTAGTGTTTATAATATTACTATATATTTTTTGAAATTATTTCAGGATTTTTGTAATATTTTTAATATTTATTTTTATTTAAATAGGTAAAACTAATTTTTAGAGTTTCTCCTAATTATAGTAGAAAACCTATGAATATAAAATTATCCCAAGTATTTTTGTAGGATTTTTAGGTTCAAAATATATTTTCTGTAAAATTTTCAGATTTTTATGTTTATTTTTAATGTTTATTTTGAGTTATTTAGATTTAAAATGACTTAAATAATATTTTGATAAAGACCAATCAAAAATAAATAATATAAAAAAATTATCCAATCAGCAACTGACACGTGTTAGCCTTAAACTTTTGATTCAGCCGTATCTCTCTTTATATATATAATATAATAACCTTAATTATCCCATTGTTTTAGAGAGAGAGAGAGATTTGAGGGGATGTCATTTAGGGTTTCCTTCATCTTCCAAAAGCCATTACTCATAGCTCCGGACTCCAAACGCGGCTCAGTTTTTTGTGTTAGAACCATATTGAGGTTATTTTCTGAATATGTCAATTGTTTCACTTGAAATTCTGAATATTAAATTCTGGAAAATTCGTAGAGCACAGCATGTCCAAAAATAGATGCGTCTCGGTGTTTTCGCGATTTCGGGAGAACCAGGAATCAGAATCACTAACCGTTTAAATTTTCAGAAAGCTAATGTCGAGATAATTGACATATGTTTTTCCTAGGATTTAATATGAAATATTTCTATACTTTTAATTCTGTAGAACTTTTAGGTTAATAATCAACCACAGTTGCACAATACAATTTTAGGTATGTGCAATAATTTCCAAACGAATTTGAATTCGGATGAGTCATAAATTTCAACATATTTTTGATGCTGAAATATATAGGAAACCATGCATGAAAGTCAAGTTTGCATCGATTGACTCTTTGTTCAACATATCACCTCGATTTATGTGCCATGAGTCTCAAATTGGTAAAATTTAGTTTCTTTGGATAAAATTTAGGAATTAACCTAAAAGTCAGAATAATAAGATTAAAATAGGATTTTAGAGTAATTATTCTAGAATTAAATAAATTAAAATAAAATATCTTTTGACATGGTAAATTTGTAATATATAGGCTATTTGGACTATGACTTGGACTCTGATTCATACCAGCTAAGGACCACAGGCGAGTACATTCTCTGATAATTTCTGTTATTTAATAATTTTTATAATTCAAGTATTTAGAAATGTTATATCTGATTCTTGACACTGTACTACACGGACTAGTATTTAGATTGGATCTTTAGTCATGAGATGTTATATTAGTTATCGTATTGACATTGTACACGACATTGATATTAGACATTGATATTAGACATTGTACATGATATATTGGATATTGATCGTGTATCATGACGTGTCATGGTTGGATCCACAGTACTAGTTGGGGGAGAAAAAAATTGCTAGTGAGAGATGTGATCAAATCCCTATCGTACAAGTGTAGATATTGTTAGTGTTAATCATACACCTCACGTATGATTAGCCAGGCCATGTAGATATCGTACAAGTTTCCAAGCCGATCACATTTCAAAACTACTATTTCAAACACTTAGAATAGTTATAGTTCTCCATTTTAGTTCATATACTACATCACCCGTATATGATATTGTAGCTCTTTCTCTTCATTTTATATATGCACTGACTGTACCATATTGCCTATATTGCCTGTTCTCTTTATTTTGCTACTGCATTTATTTATTGTCTTCTCTCAGTATATAGCATCATCTATTTATTGTTTTATAGTCCTTATCAATTAACTGGAACTGTTATTTGGGTTATACTTTGCTCCATCCTGACTGGAAATATTTTTCCAGACTACGACTTAGAGGACTGGTGTCCGACATATTATGGACCACAGGGAGAGTAGATGCAGCCTTGGATCTTGTAGTTCAGTTGTGATTCCGATCGGTCTAGCCGGGATCACTAGTTATTCAGTTAGTTTTTTTTAGCAGATTTTGGTACCGGATTTATTTTCGACATACTTTGAGACTTGGATGTTATTGTTTGAGTTAAACTATTTTGTTTAGACTTGTTTGTATTTCGTTTATTTTCTCCGATATCTTATCGTGCTTTAGTTTCTGTGATTGAGTATTTCCATATTATATTGTGATATATGTGTCTCCTTATGGAGTTGGATACTCGTATGAGATTGACTAGATAGTATTGTGACCTAGACAGCGTTCTACCACTGATGCTGCGGCGTAGGCTGGACGTACTCACGCACTCGTGCCCCTATATCGGTTGTGGGTCGTGATAGAGCTTGCACAAGATATGCCAAGAACCATCAGGAATAACATCTCATGACAGGATCCAGAAATACCAATCCGTGTAACCATGTGTCAATAAGTCAAGGATATCTACACTAGATATAAGAAACATAGAAGATATCATAAACGAAAAATTATCAGATAATGTACTCGCCTGAAATTTGGGGTAAAGTATCAAATGTATCCGTTATAGTGTTTCGAAGACCTAAATATGGAATATCATATCAACACAATGTTTTGAAATGATAAACAAGTTAAATATGTTAAATTCTAGGTCTTAAAGTCATTTCTAAGTCAAAAATAGTCAAACTAGGTCAACTCTAGGTCAAACTTGTCAAACTTGGTCAAACATGTCATTTCTAGGTTGTATGGGTCTATATCTAGGTTATTGGGTTGGTATCATGATGATACAAATCATACTAGCTAAACTAGGTATTACGATACCCTATCATACCAATATTAACACTTACCTTATCCTAGCTAATGACACTAGGATAGATTACTACATACTCATATTAATACGTAACTAGTGTACCTAAACTAAATAGGAATACTGTATAATATATATACCTATACTTTATACAAGTATACCCTAGTATTCTAATGACTTGATATTCTCCATAACAATATCATATCTTAACATTGATGACATAACACAATCTATTCTAAGATACACACTTAACTTAGTACTAACTAACATCTCAGTCATCACTGCTCCCCCCCTAATCACCTGTGTGAACAACCACCTAATACCTGACATGCTCAACCATCTGATCATACATCAATACCCAACCCAACCTACATGTCTGCACATATACTTACTACTGTTCTCATCTTATTTACTAACTACTGCAACTGGAGTGCCACCCTTTTGCTTGCAGCAATGCCACTGAGTGTTGGCAATGCAATCATGTACGGGTCTGTGCTGTAACGCCCCACTCCGAACGGTTACTTATGGAACACTACGCTGCTTCGACTCGGTTGAGAATTGAGTCTCGGGGAAACCTTACCGCCAAATCAACACGGACGAAGTGCAATGAAACATTCCAATTAATGGAACGACTTCTATTGAAATAAGTCCAAGAGTTTTCGTTGGTTGCTTTGCTTCTTGGTTTTGTGTTGCTTTATGTTTTGAGTTGCTTTCGATGACTTGGTTTTCATGATTTCGCCTTCTCGCTTGCGCTTTCTTTTCGAATCGTAAGGGAAAGAGATCGAAGTATGCTAATCAAGTATTGTTGCATTTTCAGGACGCATAACCAAAGAGTGAACGTCGCTTAGGCTTCCCCATCCTCTCGTTCGATTCATTCGGTGAGTGGCTTAGGCCCTTCGATGAATCCTTTCAGTCTACATGCCTAATAAAGAATCTCTAGTTCACTTGAAATATGTTGCCTCACTAAGAAGATAAGCTAAAGAAATGAACTATATGCTGCTAAATAGAATTCTGCTTTACTTCTATTAAATGTTGCCCCTTACTCACTTGTTGCATCACTATATCGTGCATAAAACCTTCATGGATAGTGTTTGTGTCATGTGTAAAAGAGTAAATGAGTATAGTCTAGTGGTCCGCCCTGATGTTCCGTTCCTACGGGATCTAGGGGGGCGTGGCTATTAGATTGTTTTATGCTTGTTAAAGTTAAGCATCCTAAGAGTTTGATTTATAAAATGTCTGCTTGCCATGCATGGGTCTCGGACAACTTGTGCACAAGGTAATAGTCTCTCGATCGGTTTCTGGGGCACTGGGAATCGGTCGGTCCGGAAGGGATTGTTGAGAGCACCCTGATGTTCCGTTCCGAAAGGATCTAGGGGGGTGTTGTTGTCCATCAATGAGTTTCTCAGGACCGTCATATAGATAGGGCGCATGCTAGGTTTACCTTCTTGCATACCTATCATCTGTGATACCAAGTGTCTTGATACATAAGTTATGAATATGCAAATGTGGCTAACTTGTGTGTCTGCTGCAGGGATAACCGCTCGGCCGTGGGTAAGAAATATCATATGCATATGCTATATATTGTCTATGTTTCCTTGCATCAATTGTTAAAAAAGAAACTAGACAACGAGAAAGATCACCTAATAATGCTAGCTTCATATGCTTACTTAGTGTGGATTTCTAAGGTGAGTTTGGCCACGGTCGCTCACCAGTACATGTGGTAGTACTGACCCACGTTTGTGGGCAAATATCCAGGTGCTGGGAGCGAGAGTCTGGCAAGCATCCTGAACTTGAATCAGCGTGTGCGCACCCTTCCTTAGGACTGTGTTCGTGCTGCTTCCTTCGCTGCTTACCTCTCCAGTGGGCTACTCTCCTTCTGCTAGATGTTTTGGTTATTTTGGTCCTACTACAAGGGCATGATGTAATGGGCGTTGTGGCTAGTTTTGGGAATGTAAAAAGAGTTGTAAGCCTTCTAAGGCATATTTTGTAACTCAGCCAAGCAAGCATTTTGTAATCCAAATCTTCAGTATTCAATAAAAAGAAAGTACTTTGTGTGCTATCAAATGTGTTCAACTTTGGTTCTCTGCGTTTTACTCTGTGCCTATATATGTATATTTTGTCTAACTTGTCTTGTGCAGGTACGTTGCCTGGTGCAAGCGCAACTTAGGCTTGCACGGCATCGCGCCCAAGCGAGGACGATCGCTTCCGTAGGGACCAAGCGAGGACGAATGGTTCCGTAGGGACCAAGTGAGGACGATAGGCCCTACGGGATCGGCCCCTGCGGGATCGGGGCGCGACATGTGCAAGCTTGCTGTGCTTAACACATCAGCCATCACTGCTGATACTTCAAAAGGCTAGTGCACCTACTGCAATCCTCTACTACTGTTGCTACTAACTCTATTGTTTCATGCACCACAACTTTATAGTAATCCTTAATGGATATTGCTATTGTACTGCCACTGCTCTAGTGAGCATGATGTACATAATGAGCACAATCCTCCTTTAGACTGAACCTCACAACAACAAATATACTAAATACATACTAATACAACTAATTATTTACATATATAACGTCCAACACTCTAACATAAAACC
Organism: Iris macrosiphon; assembly: GCA_036927795.1. Taxonomy (NCBI): domain Eukaryota; kingdom Viridiplantae; phylum Streptophyta; class Magnoliopsida; order Asparagales; family Iridaceae; genus Iris; species Iris macrosiphon. Next base: position 28,192,367 of record JAYESA010000011.1, read on the forward strand.
TATATGTATATACTCACTTACACACTAAAGTATATATATCTACTAATATATCTAGGTACATACTTACACTAACAGTCACTCCTATGCACAAGCACAGACCCCTCTTGTTCCAACTACTGCTAACACACACACAAGTGTGTACATACACCCAAATCCCCTCATTTGCCATCAATCACAGTGAATTTCCTTCACTCACAATCCACACTTAAAACACAACACCTCCTAAAGATACATATACTCATTATATATATATATATATATATATATATATATATATATATATATATATATATATATATATATATATATATAGTTACAACACTATAATATATATATCAATCTAACAATTAGAGTACAATAAGACACAATATATATTAACATGGTAACTTATCAAACACAAGGAGTGCATCACAAAAGTATCACACTAGTCTATAATACTCTTGTGATACACCCTTGATACTTCTACCAAACATCATCCAACTCTCCATAATTGTTATAAACAAGTCTAATATCATAATTAAAGCCTAATTAGAGTGATAACTATCTAATTTAGTGCCCGTGGTAAAATATGACACGTGTATCTCCCGTGTCGAAGAAAAAATTGCCAAAATCATCCTATATCACAAAATATCATGATACGACATACTCGTATCCAATTATGGATATGCCACTAGTCCCATATAATCAATCTAGTGTCAATTTAGTCCAATTGACCATTTGACAAACATATGGTGCACCAATCTCGTAATTCTTCTCAATTAGGCACAAAACTCACTTTAGATGTCACAATACAAGTCATATGAACCTAGTTCTTATTTCTATGGCTATACCTAAGCCATATGTGGGTTCCTAATAGTTTAATTACAGAATTAGAGTCTAATTAGAAGAAAAAAAATTGAATTTTACCTATTAGGAGATGGATTCCCAATACAAAACTCAAATGGACATAATTAAGACACAAGCTCCTATCCAATGGCTCCTTCTCCAAGTACTCCTTGCAATCCAAGCTATAATGCTCCTTAGATGATATAATTGGAAGAAAATATGAGTGAATTGGATAAATTTGGTGGAGGAATAAATTAATTTAGGAAAGAACACAATTGAGGATCTAAATTAGAATGAAATGAGAGAGAGGAGAGAGAATATCCCCTTTTTATAGGGGCCGGCCACTACTTCACCTCCAAGTAAATGTGTAATAACATAATTATCTCCATGGGCATGTCATGATGGATTTTAATTAAGGAGGAAGTTTTTACTCCTAATTGATGTTTAATTAAACACTAACTAATCCAAATGGTGACTAATTATTGGGCCCAAATGAGTCTAACTTAAATATTGGTCCATGGTTCATGACAAGTCTAATTGGGTCCACTAACACAAGTCCAATACATAGTGTAGCCTACTAGCAATAATTAAATAACAATAATTAAATATATAACATGCATATTAAATAAATAATTATGAAAAGACCAAAATACCCCTAGTCTAAAAATATGGTAGTGACAAGTCTACCCCCCTAAAATAATTTTGTCCTCAAATTAAAAGACAAAACTATCACAAAAATAGCACAACAAAAAAGAAGGAACAATACCTCAAGGCTCAAACAGATAAGGGTACCGCTCGCGCATTTTATTTTCTCTCTTCCAGGTAGACTCACCCGGAGAGTGATGCCTCCAAGCGAAGTGCACCAAATAAATGGTCTGGTTCCTCAGCACCTTCTCTCTCCATCCAGAATCTCAACTGGCTACTCTGGATAGTTGAGAGTCAAGCCCACGTCGATCTCAGAGTGATCCAATACGTGACTAGGATCTGCCACGTATCGTCTCAGCTGCGACATGTGAAACACGTTATGAACTTCCTCTAATGCAGGTGACAAGTCTAGCCGGTAGGCTACTGTACCGACCCTCTCGAGAATACCGAAGGGTCTGATGTACCGCGGACTAAGCTTTCCGCCTCCACCAAAGCGAATCATGCCTCGTGTCAAAAAATTTCTCAGAAACACCAGATCTCCAACCTAGGACAAAACAAAGCCCTAAGACCTTAATATATGACAAACAACTACAAACAAGCACAAACACAAAATCTAAACTATACCTCAAACTCCAAGGGTCTCTGGTGGCTATCGGCCCAATGCCCCTGTCTGTTCTGCGCCACCCGAAGTCTATCTCTAGTCATCTTAACCTTCTCTGCTGCATCCACAACCATCTCTAGCCCTAACAAAGCTCTCTCTCCAACACCATCCTAAGACACCGTATAATGCCTCAAATAGTGACATCTTTATACTAGCCTGGTAGCTGTTGTTGTAAGCAAACTCTACCAAATAGAGATGGTCCTCCCAAGATCCCCCAAAATATAAAATATTTGTGCGTAGCATATGCCAGAGACTCTGAATAGTACTCTCTGACTCCCCATCCGTCTGAGGGTGATATGTAGTACTGAACTTGAGCTGGGTGCCCAAGCTAGCCTGCAAACTCCTCTAAAAGTGAGAAATGAAACGATTATCCCGATCCAAGATAATGCTGACGGAAACCCCATGTAGCCTGACGATCTGCCTCATATACATCTCTTCTGGCTTCTCCGTAGACAAACCCACATTGAAAGGTAAAAAGTGGGCCGATTTGTTCAACCTGTCAACGATGACCCAAATAGCATCTTTCTCTCCTGGAGATCGTGGAAGTCCAGACACAAAATCTATAGTAATGTGCTCCCACTTCCATTATGGAATATATAATGTATGAAGTAAACCATCTGGCCTCTGCCTCTCTGCTTTCACCTGTTGGCACACTAAGCATTTGGATACAAACTGTGCCACCTCCCGCTTCAAGCTATACCACCACATACTCTCTCGCATATCCTAATATATCTTATTGGTACCTGGATGCATGGAATACTGAGAGCGATGCGCTTCCTACAATACCTCCTCTCGTAATGCCACACTAGGAACATACAATCTAGCACCGTGCCACAAAGAACCATCCTCAGCAATGATAAAATCATCATCCAATCCGGCTCGAACCTGTGCTCTGATGCTCCTTAGAGACATATCCTCATACTGGGCTGCCTTGATCCTATCCATCAACTTTGAATATATCTGCAAACCCCATATATGTACCTCAATACCAGGAATCACCACCTCAATACCCAAGCTCTCTAAATCTTCCAATAAGTGTCTACCCGTCGTCAAGCACATAGCTACCGGATACCTGCTCAAGGCATCGGCAACTACGTTGGCCTTCCCTGGATGATACTACAATGAGATATCGAAGTCCTTCATCAGCTCCAACCACCGTCTCTGCCTCATGTTTAGCTCTCTCTGGGTAAACATATACTTCAAGCTCTTATGGTCGGTAAAGATCTCCACACGCTCTTTGTACATATAGTATTTCCACAGCTTCTGAGCAAAAATGACCGCTGTCAACTCCAAATCATGGGTCGGGTAGTTTTTCTCATGTAGACTTAATTGCCTGGATGCATAGGCAATCACCTTCCCATTCTGCTAAAGAACACAACCCAGACCTTCCCCTGTAGCATCACTATAGATAGTGAATCCTCCCTCTCCTGATGGCAATGTCAAAATAGGAGCTGACGTCAACCTCTTCTTTCACTCATCAAAAGCAGCCTGACACTCCTCGGTCCATACAAAATTTACGTTCTTCCTGATAAGTTTGGTCATTGGCTCATTAATCCTAGAAAACTCTTGAACAAACTTTCTGTAGTAGCTTGCCAAACCCAGAAAACTCTTGATCTCTGCCACTGAACTCGAAGTAGTCCAAGACTCCACTGCTGCGATCTTCTTCGGATCAACCAAAATCCCATCACCAGTCACAACATGCCCCAAGAAATCTACCTTGTCCAGGAAGAACTCACACTTTGACAACTTTTTATACAGCTTCTCTTTTCTGAAAGTCTCCAATATAATCCGCAGGTGCTCCTCGTGCTCCTTTGGCATCTTCGAGTAGATGAGAATATCATCGATGAACAGCATCATGAACTTGTCAAGGTACTAGTGGAATACCTTGTTCATCAAATTCATAAACACCTCCGGGGTTTTAGTCAACCCAAACGGTATCCCAAGGAACTCATCCTGTCCATACCGAGTCAAAAAAGCACTCTTCAAAATTTCCTCCTTCCTGACTTTCACCTGGTGGTAGCCTGACCTCAGGTTTATCTTCGAAAAAATACCTTCATGCCGCTCAACTAATCGAAGAGATCATCAATCCTCGACAGCGGGTATTTTTTCTTGATAGTGAGGTTGTTCAGAGCCCTATAATCAATGCACATACGCACCGATCTATCCTTCTTCGGTGCAAACAATACCGGAGCTCCCCATAGTGAAAAACTAGATCTGATAAACCCCTTATCTTGTAGCTCCTCCATTTGCTTCTTCAACTCGGCCATCTCGTTGTTGCTGATTCTATAGACATGCTGTGAAATAGGCTCTGCACCTGGCACCAAGTCTATAAAAAACTCAATATCTCGATCTGACGAAAATATCGGCAACTCCTCCGGAAACACATCCAAGAATTCTGATATCAAAGGGTGAGGCAACTCCTTATCTTCTACCATTGCTCCATAGATAATGCCTTCATTCTGCTGCGAAGCTCCTCTGGCAAACTCGAACTCTGGCTCTCCTGGAAGACTGAACAAAACTCTACCTCCTCTGCAATCTATACTAACATGGTGCCTACTCAACCAATCCATCTCGAATACAATATCGTAGCTCAGAAGTAGCATTATGAGTAGACATGCACTCAGCTTCTGGCCTCCCAAGGTAACCCTCTGATCCTTGCAAACATCTCTGACCTGGATAATGCCTTCCTTGGTCATGATCTTGCAAGTCCTACTCAAAGACTCATCTACAAAATGATGCTTAAGAGCAAAAGTAACAGACGCAAAGCTATAAGATGCATCACTATCAAACAATGCTAAAGCTGGAATAAAATCAAGAAGAACCTAACCTGCAATGACATCTTCGGTGGGCTCGGTCTCCTCGACCGTCATGTCGAATGCTCGACCCTGAGGTGCACCCCTCTGATGTTGGTGCTGGACAAAATATTGTTGCTGGGTCAGGAGTGGTCCCCTCGGCTGTAATGCAGGTGTCCTCGCCGAGGCTCTCTGAGCTGGAGTTTCTTCCTGAGGTGCATGACGTATAGAATTGGAACATTCTCTCATCTGATGCCCTTCAGCGCCATAATACTAACAAACTCCCAACCTCCTCCTGTAAACCTTCTAGATATGGCCGGGTTTCTTGCAGTAGTGGCAGGGAGCATGAGGTATTTGTCTCTGCTGTAGTGCTTGATGAACCGGCGCCCTAGCTGGAGTCTGGAACTGCTGTGGCTGCTCAAAATATCTCTGCTGGAGGTGGGGACGCTTGGCAGGTCCTGCACTGCTACTAGCTCCACCAAAGATATTGCGATCCCTCTTAGGCCTCAAGATCATATCCCTCTCGACTTTATGTTCGTCCACAAGAATCACTGAATAAGTCTCATGACTAGATGAGATGAGGACCTTTATCTTCCGGTTCAGGCCCTTCCGAAAAAGACTCACTCTCATATCCGGGTCTCGCTCCATATGCTCCGTGTACCGGCTCAGCCTGCCGAATTCTGCGGCGTACTCCTCTACTGACATACTCTCCGGCTGGAGATTCTAAAACTGACGTGCCAAGTTCAATCTGTCATTAGGGGTGAAGAACTTCTTCATGAAAAGGTCTTTAAAACCCTCCCAAGTCTGCCCATGATCAGCAAGAAGCGATTTATTCCTAAACCAAGTGCGAGCTATGTCTGTCATCTGGAGCCCAACTGCCTCAATCTTCAGGTCCTCTGCGAGATGAGACAGCTGCATGATATGCTCTATGTCCTCGAGCCAATCATCCGCATAGATGAAGTTTTTGTCCCTCTGATATCCTGAGGTTCCAGCTTCTTGAAGTCCTGGATGTTACCCGGCTTGGGTTGGGTATCCTGCTGCTGGGTTGGAGTACATCTCTCGCCTGCTGCTAAGGCAACCTGGTGAGTCCTCTCGATGCCTTCTCGTATCATGTCCATTTGCCTCTGCTGAAACTTAGTCTGGGCTCTATGAGCCTCCATAATATCCCTGAACAATGCGAATATCTGAGTCGCGTCAGTCGACACTGGAGGTGGCGGAGGAAGATCTTCTGAAATAGTCGGGGCTGCCCTCTAGACAGGAGTAGGTCTCCCGAAAGCAGCCGACACTCCAACAACTGGGGAAGTGACAGAAGAATACTCTCTAGCAGGTGGATTGGCAACATCATCAGCTTCCCACTCAACAGCATGCCATGAGGTAGCTGATCTCTCGGAACCTGTAGCTACTCCCAAACGGTAGAATCTGATCTTCGAGGTCGTCCTAAAGTCAGATTAAAATAAGAAATAAGTCAATATGGCACAAGATTGAATATTATCAAATAAGGACATTATAGTTCAAAGAATCAATATCAAAGAAGAACAGTTATATTGAGACATTAGGTTAGAAGTTTTTCTAATTATGATTGAGTATCTCTCATCCTATAGCCTATCTCCTATAACCTATAACAGGCTCGTAAGAGCACTCTAAGTCTGAGCACCACTAAGATATCGTACTACTTGCGACCTAAAAGACCTGTATGGGCCACCAGTAAAAACTTGTCATGACCCGTCCCTGAATAATCGGGCATGGGCCGTGGGTACATCCAGCCTACGCCGTAGCATTGACGGTAAAATACTGCATTGGTATTCTAGACTATCTATCAATAATGACCATCAACACATAGTGATAACTCAATGAATATGGATACTCAATCACATAATCTATAAGGAAGAACAACGCACAAATATCATATAAGGAGAACAAAATAAGAGTCAATACATCTCACAAGTCTAATAATATCCAAAAGAGTCTTAAAAAAGAATAGAAGAACTAATAACAAAGCTGGAGACAAATCCAGTATAATAATCTGTCTATCTACTGAACTATAGGCAATGTGTCCTCGGCCTCAACTGGAATGAGTCCCTCTTGAGCCATACTCTTTAGCTTTAAGCCTACTACGTCCTGAGGCCCGTAGTGAGTGGGGTACAACTCCTCAGTGTTATTAGGAAAAAATATATCCAGTCAGGATTGGAGCAAAGTACACCTCTAACAACAGTTCCAATAAATGATAAAGATTATATAGCAGTAAATAGAGAGAATATACAAGATAAATAGAGCATGGCAGGAAATATACAGGAATAAAGAATGCAAGAAATATATATAAGAGAGATGAGCATTATATATAAGAGTCAGGAAATACAACTAGCTAAGTGAGTGAGTACTAGATTTAACATATGATCGGCTTGGGTCTTTTGTTCAGGAATCGTGGCATGGTTAATCATACGTGCAGTGTATGATTAACACTATGCAGGAAAACATGAACTGCATGATCACATATCTACACTAAATACTCTCTGCCCCGACTGGTATAGTGGATCCAACTATGGCACGCTATGACACGAGATTCTCTGAGAAGGTAGCAAGTCTCCCCAAGAATTAGTGTCCATACAAGTACAAGAATAATAGGGCTTGCAAAGGATACGCCAAGAACCACCAGGAGTAATATCCCATGACGGAATCCAGAAATACCAATCCGTGTAACCATATGTCAAGAAGTCAATGATATATACACTAGATATAATAAACATAGAATATATCATAAACGAAAAACTATCAGAGAATGTACTCACCTGGAATTTGGGGTGAAGTATTAACGGTATCCGTAATAGTGCCTCGAAGAGCTATTCGCGACTCGATAATCCCTTTTTTTATTCAATTTTGAATATATGGAATATCATATCAACACAATATTTTGAAATAATAAACAAGTTAAATTAGTCAAATTCTAGGTCTTAAAGTTATTTCTAGGTCAAAATAGTCAAACTAGATCAACTCTTTGGTCAAACTTGTCAAACTAGTCATTTCTAGGTTGTATGGGTCTATATCTAGGTTATTGGGTTGGTATCATGATGATACAAGTTATACTAGCTAAACTAGGTATTAGGATACCCTATCATACCAATATTAACACTTACCTTATCCTAGCTAATGACACTAGGATAGATTACTACATACTCATATTAATAGGCAACCAGTGTACCTATACTAAATAGGAATACTAGATAATATATATACCTATACTCTATACAAGTATACCCTAGTATTATAATGATTTAATATTCTCCATAGCAATATCATATCTAACATTGATGACATAACACAACCTATTCTAAGATACACACTTAACTTAGTACTAACTGACATCTCAGTCATCACTGCTAGCCCCCCCTCCTTAATCACCTATGTGAACAACCACCTAATACCTGACTTGCTCAACCATTTGATCACACATCAATACCCAACCCATCCTACATGTCTGCACATATACTTGCTGCTGTTCTCATCTTCTTTACTAACTACTGCAACTGGAGTGCCACCCTTCTGCCTACAACAATGCCACTGAGTGTTGGTAATGCAATCATGCACAGGTTTATGCTAAGCTTGTTGTGCTTAACATATCAGCCATCACAGCTGATACTTCAATAGGCCACTGTACCTACTGCAATCCTCTACTACTGTTGCTACTACCTCTATTGTTGTATCTACACTATACCCATATCTCACTGTGAACCCGATACCCCCTCCTCAGGCATACACCACAACTTTATAGCAATCCTCAATGGATGTTGTAGTTGTGATGCCACTGCTCGAGTGAGCATGATGTACACAGCCAGCACAATCCTTTTTTGGACTGAACCTCACACCAACAAGTATACTAAATACATACTAACACAATTAATTATTTACATATAGAGCATCCAACACTCTAACATATAACCTATATGTATATACTCACTTACACACTAAAGTATATATATATATATATATATATATATATATATATATATATATATATATATATATATATATATATATATATATATATATATATATATATATATATATATATATATATATATATATATATATATATATATGTACATACTTACAGTAACAATCACTCCTATGCACAAGCACAGACCCCCTATTCCAACTACTGTTAACACACACACAAGTGTGTACATACACCCAAATTGCTTCATTTGCCATCAGTCACAGTGAATTTCCTCCACTCACAATCCACACTTAAAACACAACACCCCCTAAAGATACATATACTCATCAAAGCTATATATATATATATATATATATATATATATATATATATATATATATATATATATATATATATAGTTACAACACTATAATATATATCAATCTAACAATTAGAGTACAATAGGACACAATATATATTAACATGGCAACTTATCAAACACAAGGAGTGCATCACCCAAGTATCACACTAGTCTATGATACTCTTGTGATACACCCTTGATACTTCTACGAAACATCATCCAACTCCCCATAATTTTTATGAACAAGTAAAATATCATAATTAAAGCCTAATTAGAGTGATAGCTATCTAATCTAGTGCCCGTGGCAAAATATGACATGTGTATCTCCCGTGTCGAAGGAAAAATCCCCAAAATCATCCCGTATCACAAAATATCATGATATGGCATACTCGTATCCAATTATGGACATGCCACTAGTCCTACACAACCAATCTAGTGTTAATTTATTCTAATTTATAATTTGACAAACACATGGTGCACCAATATCGGAATTCTCCTCAATTGGCCACAAAACTCACTATAGAAGTCACAATATAAGTCATATGAACCTAGTTCTTGTTTCTATGGATAGACCTAAGCCATAGGTAGGTTCCTAATGGTTTAATTACAGAATTAGAGTCTAATTAGAAGGAAAAAAAAACTGAATTGTACCTATTGGGAGATGGATTCCCAATACAAAATCCAAATAGACACAATTATGACACAAGATCCTATCCAATGTCTCCTTTTCCAAGTACTCCTTGCAATCCAAGCTCCAATGCTCCTTAGATGTTGTAATTGGAAGGGAATGTGAGTGAATTGGGTGAATTTAGTGGATGGATGAATCAATTTGGGGAAGAACATAATTGGGTATCTAAATTGGAATGCAATTAGAGGGAGGAGAGATAATCTTCCCTCTCTATAGGGGCCGGCCACTACTTTGCCTCCAAGTAATTGTGTAATAACATAATTACCCCCATGGGCTTGTCATGATAGATTTTAATAAAGGAGGAAGCTTCTACTCCTAATGGATGTTTAATTAAACACTAACTAATCCAAAGAGTGACTAATTATTGGATCTAAATGAGTCTAACTTAAATGTTGGTCCATGGTTCATGACAAGTCTAATTGGGTCCACTAACACAAGTCTAATCAATAGTATAGCCTATAGCAATAATTAAATAACACAATAATTAAATATATAACATGAACATTAAATAAATAGTTATGAAAATACCAAAATATCCCTAGTCTAAAAATGTGTGTCACACCCGATTCCAGATTTGGTATTTCTTGTATTTATAGAATTTAAATTTTCCTGATAATGTATTCTAGCTGTATTTCTTATGTTGGTTCCTATTTTTTTTTATTTTTGTATTTTTGATGTTGAGAGAGAGACTATCCGAGACCAGTAGAATACCTATTGGCATTGTCATAGACCCAGTTTAGGACCCGTATGTAGAATGAACCCTTGGTTCGGTTTATTTTGGGTGAACCAATGGCTAAACCCTCTTTTCTCCTCTCTTAGTTAATATATGAGATTTTCTCTCTCCTTTCTTTCTTCTTCTTCATTTCCATTTTCCTCTTCCTTCTCTCGCTCAAGCTGCCTCTAACCAAACCCTAGCCCTAAGAAGAAGTTGCTGTGACTTGGCCCATGAGAGGAGAGGCTAGGAGCCACCCAAGGCATGTACATCTTGCTCAATGGTAAAATTATGAATTTTTATATATGTTGTTGTTTTAAAAATATATTTGATGAAAAATGTTCCCCTTGTGTTCCTCATCATTTTTAGTTCTTGGAGTTTATGCTTTTGGTGGATACATTTTAGTAGATATGCGTTTTAAATTTAGAGTTTTTATAGGTTCCATAAGTTTTTTCTTGGTTTGATCTATTAAAACTTATTATTTTCTAAAACTATTTGTTCTATTTGATGGAACTTTCTTTTTCGAGCATTTTGGCTTTTGAATCGCTTAATTTGGAGTTAAATTAAAGTTTTTATGTCCAAAACAAGTTCTAGAGCTTCGTTTTCGGACCTATTTGGCATGGATGATGAACAGTGCAGTGCAGCAGTGTGCCGCGCATAAATTTTCTTGTTGCAGAGCAATACGCCGCGCACATAATTCATGCTGCGCACAGTGTGTTGCACGCATAATGATCAAAATATCTGTTTTTGCCTATTTAAGCTATTTTTTTGGCTTGAATTTCGAAAAACTCTAAACATAAAAGTTGTAGATCTCTATTTTTTATTTCCATATATTTTTGAATGACCTCATTTGGAGTTAATATGTGAGATTTATACTAAATTTACTATATTGTATCATTTTTCTAATGCTTAAACTATTTTAGCTCAGTTGAGTATTGGAGCATAGTTGGATGTTGTGCTTCCCTATATTAACACGTGCATTTGTTCTTCACGACACCATAAAAATATTTATGTATGAAAATCTATTGCATTTGGCATCGGGCAATCAAGTGTGAGCATTGTCCAATGTATCGTGTGTCATAAATTCGATAACTGATTAAAAGCTCATACTCGCGATTCGTCATTTTAGGAAGTTCTCAAGTGTCCATGACTCGAGAACTTGAAATAATTTAGTAATGATTAAACAAGATAAGATTTATCTAGAGAATTTTTGGAGGGAAGAATATTGCTCTACCGGCTACCCCGATCCCCAAGGGCCCCATGCGACATGGAGAACCCTGCTAGGCAAGGGCTACACGACTGACCAAATTTACGCGTGATGTGGCATATTATAAGACAAGTTTATATTTACAAGAAAAGTTTATGATTATAAGAAAAGTTTATGTTGACAAGACCAGTTTTGATTCACAAGTTTATGTTTATGCTTATAAGTTCAATTTTTGTTTGTGATAAGTTACAAGTTATGTTATTATATGGTTGACTGTGCATTTAAATTTATTGCAAGCCGTAGGCATGTTTGGCCGTGAATTGGATGTTTGTTTATTCATATCTCTCTCTCTTATAGTTTTATTTTCTCCCGGCGCGTGGTTAGGGTGCTAAGTTCTGCTCGGGTGAAGGTCTGCAACCCCGGTCCTTGTTTGGTTTAAGGGTTGTGGTCATGATCCAGATTTGTTCCTATGCTCTCTTGCCGCTCGTCTCCTTACTTTCATTTTTGTACTTATTATCAGTTCTTCTAGTATTATTCTTGAGACAAGTACATAGGTACCGTATAAGTCTCGATCTGCATTTATTTCTTTTGTCTCTTTTGCTTATGTTGTGATGTGTTTGGTCTATCACCTCGAGCTCCTTTGTGTTACTTGTTGCTTGGGGTTCTAACCCCACTGGCTTTGCATGTCCAGGTTACCGCGACGATAACCAAGATCCACCGCGCCTCCAGCAAGATGGCTCACACTCGTAGGACTGCGATCGAAGCTCGCGAGTGGATTTCCTTCTTCCCCCCTCGTCTTGATTACTTTTTTTGTGGTGTTTAGCAAGGAGCAGAGTTAGCTCCTTATATTTTGAGACTGCGATCAACATGATGTATATATTAGACCATGGATGGTATATTTTGATCATGTATTGTTAAACTCTACTAATACAGCATTTTATATTCGCTAGCTTCATGATCATATGTGACATGTAATTTGGGATAATGTTTTGCTTTCATGTATGATATACTCTTGTACTTATGTTGCTGGATTGAGATAATAGGATTTGTCGGCCTTAGGACTGACGTCATAGCATGCTAGAGTTTACCCATCTGTCTTCTTGACAACCTTAACATATTGCGACTTACTTCGATATTTTGTAAGGTACGGTTGGCCATGTCAGTCCTCGTATTTAACCAATATCCTGGGAGCGGGGCATGACAAGATTTTATTGGTGGCCCACGCAGGTTCATTTTTCAGAATTATGGGAGGACTCATCTTGTTAGTAGCTCAATCCTCTATAATCTTCGATTGAACTCCACTTGCAACATGTACCTCTTATTTTCCTTGAACTTTAAACTTGCTTGATATGATTATTCCATTCTCGTCCCTTGTTGATATCCTTGTGTCTTTATCCTTCAGGGATACCCTAGCTGCTCCTCTTTCCGATTTCATTGTACCGATAACTCCAGGACAAGCATTAGTAGATTTTCATCAGTCGGCTCCATAAGTCATGCATGCCCGACCAGCACAATCAGCCCCACCAGTCTTGTCGAAATAGACAGTTCAGCCCACTACGTCATTTATACCAGCCCAGACAATACCACCAGTTCTACCAGTAAAACCAGGGCAGGCAGGCTCGCAAGCTATATTAGAGATGATCCAAGCTATGATGATGATACAACAAGAACAACAACTCCATCTTCAATAATAAGTGGTCCAACTCTGCCACCTATTTCAGCAAGGACAAGAACTGACCAACACTACTCTTTGTCAGGGAGTTAGAGTAGCACTCGAGAGCAGTGGGCATTATACTCACAATGCGGCGACCAATATTAGTCGCATGCACCCAGCCAAGTTCCTCGACATGAAAGTTACAGTTTCAACAGATTCTTGGCTCTAGGACTTTGAGGTCATCCTCTATGCAACCAAGACCCCAGATGATGAGAAGGTTGTAGTTGTAAAGCTACAATTATCAGATCTTGCCCGAGATTGGTGGGCAGCATAAGAAATGGTGCTTCTGAAGCCTATTGGTTGGCATACGTTCAAGGAGCACTTCCAGGAGAAGTATTTCCACAGTACTGCCAAGTTCCAGCTCCAGCAGTAGTCCATCAACCTCTGTCAGAACACAAGATCAGTCGACCAGTATGTGGTCGAGTTTTGCCGACTTAGCCGATTTGTCCCTCATATGGTAGCTTCCGAGGAAGACCGAGCCAAGAGATTTGAGCAAGGGTTACATCTTGAGCTTCAATAGTTTACGGTAGGTCATAATTATACCACCTATGATGCAGTACTCAGGGTAGCTAGATCCCAAGAACTTATCGTCCAGAGATTAATAGGAAGGACCGGAGGCCAGAAGAGGTCACACTCATCCCTGAGAAGCGCTAGTATTCAGTTGTCACCTCCAGCACCAACAGTTAGAACACCTCTCCCGCCAGCACCTCCAACCTATATATTAGCCTCAATGCTATCTACCAGGCAGTCTGTATCAGCAGGATGCAGCCACTGTGGCAAGCCAGGGCACACCAAAGAACATTATAAGAGGGCTAATGGACAGTGTCTCAGATGTGGGGCATCCGACCACAAGATTGGTTCATGCCCGCTTCTGTACCCAGAGGCTTCTTTAGTTCGACAATTACCAGCTCAGCCTCGGGCAGCGACTAAAGGCCCTCGAGGACCAGTATTAGCAATTTGACCACCTGTCCAGCGTCCTCTTCCGACGCAGATTAGCAGTTCCAGCAGCAACGTCCAGCGCAGTATGCGCAAGTTCAGCAAGCCCGACCAGTAAGACAGAACCAACAACAAGTCATAGCCACAACCCTTAGACGATGGCCTGACAAAATATTTGGCAACCTAGAGAAGTTGTTAGCCAAAGGCGCTACAATTATGGGTAAGATTTTTGAGCTCTCTTTAGCTTGTCTCATCCTTGGGTTCTTGTTGAATGTTCCGACGCATTTGAGATATGATAGTCGTTTCTATCCTTTTGTTAAGCAAAAAGCGAGTTCATCGCCCCGCTCTTTTGCCTTCGTGACTCGTGGTACGTGGTGTCTATCATGTATCCCGACTGCGAAGGTATGTCCTAGATTAGAGTCATGTCCTCGATATAGTCGTTGGTACCGACTTACCTCCAGTCTTGGCTCTTGTCCATTTGTGTGAGTCAGCGTAGGCAAGCAAGGACGGGTTTCTATTCGACTGACTCAGGAGTATATGTATCCATATGCCTCCAATTCCCTGTGTTTTGCTTTTGTGTATTTATTTTATTAGTTAATTTTGCAGCTATCTTTTCTATTTCAGTTACTTACTTAGTGTAATCATTTGAATTGTGATTTGATTTCTTGAGTTTTCTCGTGTGTTCCAGCTCGACAAGCCTTGGTGAAATTCTAAGGATGATATTTTTCTAAGAAGGGTAGAGATGTCACACCCGATTCCAGATTTGGTATTTTAAGAATTTAATTTTTTCTGATAATGTATTCTTGCTGTATTTTTTATATTGGTTCCTATCATTTATTAATATTTAATTTTTATTGTTGAAAGATAGACTACCCGAGACCAGTAGAATATCCATTGGCATTGTCATAGACCCGATTTAGGACCTGCATGTAGAATGGACCCTTGGTTTAGTTTATTTTGGATGAACCCATGGCTAAACCCTATTTTTTTCTCTCTTAGTATATATACGAGCTTTTCCCTTTCATCCCTTTCTTCTTCTTCATTTCTATTTTTCTTTTCCCCCTCTCCCTCAAGCTCCCTTAAGCCAAACCCTAGCCCTAAGAAGAAGTTGCTGTGACTTGGACCGTGAGAGGAGAGGCTAGGAGCCACCCAACGCAAATACATCTTGCTCAATGGTAAAATCATGGATTTTTGGATTTTTATATATGTTATTGTTTTGAAAATATATTTGATATAAAAATTTTCCCTTATGTTCCTCATCATTTTTAGTTCTTGGAGTTTCTGCTTTTTGTGGATAGATTTTAGTAGATCTGAGTTTTAAGTTTAGAGTTTTTTAGGTTTCATGAGTTTTTTCTTGGTTTAATCTATTAAAACTTGATGTTTTCTAAAAATAATTATTCTATTTGATGGAGCTTTCTTTTTCGAGCATTTTGGCTTTTGAATCGCTTAATTTGGAGTTAAATTAAAGTTTTTATGGCCAAAACAAATTTTGGAGCTTCGTTCTCGGACCTGTCTGACAGGGACGATGAACAGTGCCATGCAAAAGTGCACCGCACATGGATTTTCTTATCGCAACAATGCACCGTGTACAGAATTCATGCTGCACGTAGTGCGCATAATGACCCAAATGTCTATTTTTGTCTATTTAAGTTATTTTTTGGCTTGAATTTCGAAAAACTCAAAAAATGAAAGTTGTAGATCTCTGTTTTTTCTTTCCAAATATTTTTGAATTACCTTATTTGGAGTTCATATGTGAGAGTTATCCTCAATTTACTATATTATATTATTTTTTAATGCTTAAACTGTTTTAGCCCAGTTGAGTATTGGAGCATAGTTGGATGTTGTGCTTCACTATATTAACACGTGATTTTGATCCTCACGATACCGTATAAATGTTTGTGTATGAAAATCCATTGTATTTGGCATCGGGCAATCAAGTTGTGAGCATTGTCCAATGTACCGCGTGTCGCGAATACGATAACTCATGAAAATCTCGTACTCCGATTCATTATTTTAGGAAGTTCTCAAGTGTCCACGACTCGAGAACTTAAAATAATTTAGTAATAATTAAACTAGATAAGATTTATCTAGACCATTTTTGGAGGGAAGAATATTGCTCTACCGGCTACCCCGATCCCCAAGGGCCCCATGCGGCATGGACAATCCTGCTAGGCAAGGGCTCCATGACTGACCAAGTTTACGCATGCTGTGGCACATTATAAGATAAGTTTATGTTTACAAGAAAAGTTTATGATTATAAGAAAAGTTTATGTTTATAAAACCAGTTTTGATTCATAAGTTTATGTTTATGATAATTAACAAGTTATATTATTGTATGGTTGACTGTGCATTTAAATTTACTAGACAAGCGTACCCTTGGCCATCCGGGTTGACTGCAGTGTTGATGGTAGCAATATTCTTAGAAATGCATTCCTAGTAATAAGGGCTTGTGATAACCCTAATTAGTTAATTATAGCAAGCCGTATGCATGTTTGGTCGTGAATTGGATGTTTATTTATTCATATATCTTGCTCTTCTAGTTTCATTTTCTCCCGGCGCGTGGTTAGGGTGCTAAGTTCTGCTCGGGTGAATGTCTGCCACCCCGATCCTTATTTGGTTTAAGGGTTGTGGTCGTGATCCAGAGTAGTTCCTATGCTCTCTTGCCGCTCCTCTTCTTACTTTTATTTCTATACTTATTATCAGTTCTTCCAATATTATTCTTGAGACAAGTATGTTGGTACCGTACAAGTCTCGATCTGCATTTATTTCTTTTATGTCTCTTTTGCTTGTGTTGTGCTATGTTTGGTCTATCTCCTCAAGCTCCTTCGTGGTACTTTTTGATTGGGTTCTGACCCTACTGGCTTTGCATGGACAAGTTATCCCGAAGAGAACCAGGATCCACCGCGCCTCCAGCAAGATGGCTCGCCCTCGTAGGACTACGGTCGATGATCGCGAGTGGGTTTCCTTCTTCCACCACTCGTTTTGATTACTTTTTTTTGTGGTGTTTAGCAAGGAGTAGAGTTAGCTCCTTATATTTTTAGACTGCGATCAACATGATGTATATATTAGACCATGGCTGGTATATTTTGATCACATATTATTAAACTCTGCTAGTACAGCATTTTGTATTTACTAGCTTAATGATTGTAAACCCCCTGATTTTTCAAAATTTTTAAAAACTGGATTTTTCACAATTTTTTGGAATTTTTTGGGATTTTTTCTGTAATTAAAAACAGAGTTTTAATTATTCAATGATTTTTAAATGATAATAAACAATATTAAAATATTATAGAAATAATATTTTTGGGTGTAAAATGAAAAACTGGACTTAGGGCAATTTTTCTGGAATTTATTGCGTCTCGGACCTATTTTTAAACACCTAAAAAGTATTTATTTATTATTATTATTATTATTATTTTTATTATTATTAGTATTTTTAAACCCATTTCCCGGCCCACTGGACCCGGCCCACCGGGCCCAGCCCCAACCGGCCCAGCCCGCATTTGCTAGCGGGTCGGGTCGGGTCGGTCAGACCCGAACCCGCTCCGCCCGACCCGCGACCCAGTCTCCCCTCCCCCGAGCGGCCCCGCTTCTCGCGCCGCGTCTCCCGCCGGCAGCTCCGCCACCCTCCGCCTCGGCCGCCCCACGACCCCCGTCTTCTCCGCCACCCCTTCCCTCCGCCGCATGCCGCCCCGCCTCGCCGCAGCAGCCCCCGCCCAGCTCCGCTGACGACGCCGCCAGCGCCACTGCCTCCGGCCGCCGTCTCCTCTCTCTCCTCTTCCCCAGCGTGCCCTAGCCGTAGCTGCAGCGCCACCGGCCGGCTCCGTCCGTCCCCCGCCCGCTCCGGCACGCCGTCAGCGCCGCCCTCCGGCCGCAGCGCCACCCCTCCGCCGTCGCAGCCCCGGCCAGACCCAAACCCTAACCCTAATTTTTCCCCGAATCCGCGTGTCCGACACGAGTCGGACACGATTCGACCCTGGTTTTCGGGTCCCCTTCAGGTGCGTGTATCTTTTTGTTCGTAGCTCTATTTTCGATTTCACAAATTGCGTTGCGAAGCCTGTATAACCCTCTCGGTGCCCGGACAAACCGCTCGGGGCATCGCGTCCTGTGGTGATCGCACACCGCGATCCAAAAACAGGAAAAATCAGACCCAGTTTCACACTGGAACTGAGTACGTCCCGCCAAACGGGACGACTTGGTCGCGCGCGGTCTTTACAGATACGTGCGCATCGTCGATACGGACATGTGGGATTTCGCAGAAGCTGATTCGGGTGTGCGTGCACACCGGGATCAACGCGTATCCGCGGACATCGCCCCGTATTCGACTTTTCTGCAATTCACCCTAACTTCGTGCATACACGTCGGATCAAGACGAAACTTGGGCCATCGGACTCGTAACGATACGCTGGTCCTGTGGGTCAAGTTTGGTACGATTCTGAGAACGTTGACAAAATCGCGTGTCGTGGACCCCATAGGCCCCGCTCGACGGGCGATTTTGTGCTCGGCTCATCGGAATCCAATTCTGGAGGTTCCGTTGGGTTCGTATCAGCGTTCCTGACCTGTTGACACTAAGTTTGGTGAATTTGGAGACCTTTGACCCTGACACATTTTTCGGTGCAAAGCGGGCCCACATGTGGACCCCGTTCTGACCCGAAATTACCGTTTTTGCCCTTGTCTCCAAATTGGACTCAAGGACAGACATTTCTAGCTGATTGATATTTTCTGGATCTGATGGTGATGTTTGTTTCAGCAACCGGAGTACCGCCTGCAATTTTCGCCGAAGTCAGAACTGCAAACATAGCCGGAACCACAGGCAAGTGTACCTCGCCAAAACTTGCAGTCTTTGCTAAATATTCCTTGGCTTAGTTATATATCAGAGGGCAAGTATACCTTGCCAACTTTACAGTCTTGTTGCATATTTCCTTGTTTTAATTATAACTGTTGTACATGCTTAACCTAGGACCGTGTGACGTACTTAGCGTCCGATCATAGTCGGGTGCCAACACCGTGCGCGATGTTGTGTACGCCATTTAGAGATGGACATTCGATACCCTTACTCTTGGTACTTGTCCTATCAAGTACAACAGAACCCAGGACACTTGACACTATTCATGGACATAATCTTTTTGAGATATTCATGGTGATTCTGTATAGGATACAGACTTTATGGCATTGACATTATGTTCCTAGATACTATATGACTTGTTGCATTAGATATGATCTTACGTGACATGGACATGGGGCCACATGGACATGGGATGTGTGATTACATTGGGTGGGGAGAGACACACAGGCTACAGGTTGTTTTCATATATATATACTATTAGTGTGAGGTCGTAGACTCTCCAACAGAGCTAGACCCTTTACGTGTTATTACTGCTACCGGCTCCCCGACACAGAGCTGGTAGTGGCTCAGCCTGAGTTCTAGTGATGCTCTCAACTTGCATTTATCACTTAGCTGGTTACATAGTTTACCCTGTTGTTTCATTTAATTCTGCTGTACTGCTTATATTTTGGCTTGTATTATCTGTACCTTGTTATGTCCCCTGAGGACCTGGAATGGACTATGTCCCCAGGTATAGCTGAAGAGATCCATCCAGGGATACCCCGTACCAGAGCACTTCCAGGAGCTGTACCAGGACCTGAAGACGAGCTCGCACCAGAGGACTGCTCCTGAGCATTGGCCGTATGTAGTCACTTAATTCTCTTTCCAGTTCCTTTATTTCCTGTCTATTGGCATTGATGTATCAGACATATTCTCGGATTGTTTCCCGAGACATTTATTTGAGATTTGATAGTTATTTCTATTTGCATTACTCTGGCATTTAATCTGTGATTATCTGTTGTGGATGAGATTAGAATAGTCTGTGACCTGTATCATTGGTTCTATTTACTGTTAGACTACAGCTTAAGCATGCCCTAATGGATCCATTAAATTGGGTTGTCCATCGGTGCGTGCTGCTGGACATTGCAGCGTGTCCAGTCCCTCGGCATTTTGGGACTGGGGCGTGACATGGTTTTTGTGGTGGCCCATGCAGGTCTACGACTAAATTGTTCGGTTTCAACTTAGGGACCGAACAGGCCTGCAATAAAGCTAGGATAAGTTTTAGGATCTTATCCACTTGCTTGAATCATTCTTGATATCTATTCGAATTAATTTATTGACTTGCATCCTGCCTTGATTCCTGTGTGCCTCTTATCGTTTATTTTGGATACAGGGAAATGGACCCACAAGCCAGCAACGAGGCTCATGCAGAAACACCATAAACCGTTGTGGTTACCCAAGAAGATGATGTGATACCAGTCGGTGAATGCCAATCATCACAAGGCAGTCAAGCAAGTCAGCCTGCCTCAATAATCCATCAAGATGACGTTCCACCCTCGACGCAGCCTATTCCACCGATGCCTTCCTTCCCACTGGGATCGCCTATGAACGAACAGCAGATGTTTCGCATGTTCTACATAATGATGCAAGCCTATCAAAGGGTGCAACAAGAAGCTCAACAAAACCAACCGGAGAACTCCATCGGTAGAACCAGCTCGGAGTCACTGAGGCCAAACAGTTCAAATGCAACCGCCTTCGACGAGGACGTCCTTACTGCAGCAAGACCCGTGGAGTGCACCACAAGGATCGAGTCCAGCCAAAAGTGGCCGTATGCGTCAGCACCGGACCCATCACAATAAGAAAGAGCTGCAAAGCGGCCACAGATACATCCACTACCAAGAACAGCATCAGGAGCCTCATTCCTTCCTACTTGTCACTACTATGGCAAGGTAGGCCACATTGCTAAAGAATGCCGACGCAGACTGGGACAATGTCTATCTTGTGGATCCCAGAAGCATGCGGTAAGGGATTGCCCAGAACGTCGAGAGAAACCAGTGGTGATTCACCAACCAGCCACATCAACACCAGCCGGAACACCACAGGAAGGAACTCCAAAGAAGCCTCAGCTGCACCAGCCACCCGAAGCATCTCCGCAAGTACTGCCCACTTGTCTACATTATCACAAACAAGGCCACATTGAGAGCGGGTGCAGACGTAAGTTGGGATTATGCCTGATTTACGGAACCAATGAACACTTGGCCAAGGATTGTCCCCAGCATCGGGAGAAAGCATTGACGAATCTTCAACCCGCCTCATCAGCCCCAGCTGGAGTACCACAGGCAAAAATTGTAAGGAAGTCTCACATACACCAGCCACCAGAAGCATCTCCACCGGCAATACCTGTCTGTCCATATTGTCACAAGCGAGGTCACACTGAAGACGAGTGCAGACGAAAGAAGAGATTATGCATAGCTTGCGGATCCAGTCAGTATTTATTCAAAGAATGCCCTGAGCGTCGAGACAGAGTACCAACAGGTAACCAGCAAGTGTTACCAGCACCACGGTCAGCCTCTCCAGCATTGCAAGCTTCACCAATACCGAGGCCACCCTTGGTAACCCAGGCAACACTCTTCCAGCAGACTCAACAGCAGCGGAGGAAGCAACTGCAAGGACACGGACAAGCTCCAGCGACGACAGTGGAGAACGCGCAGACTCGTGGAGTAACCAATGCGCGTAAGTGATTTGTAGTTATCCGTTTCTAGTCTTGTTTTAGCTCGTGCCCGTTGGTTCGTGACCTCAGCCCCAACCTAGTAATTTATAACTTGTTAATAATAACCTGGTTTTCATAAAATTGTAGTTCTTTACTTTAACTAGATTTTCTGGAAAGTGTATAACTTTCATTTTTAGGGAAACGGTATTTCCCTAATTATCTTGTGATGTGTTTTCAAACGATGCTTGCGACCGCGTCATCTCTGTTGACCGGTTATTCTTTGATTGCGAGGACGCAATCCTCTTAAGGGGGGTAGATTGTAAACCCCCTGATTTTTCAAAATTTTAAAAAACTGGATTTTTCACAATTTTCTGGAATTTTTTGGAATTTTTTCTGTAATTAAAAACGGAGTTTTAATTATTCAATGATTTTTAAATGATAATAAACAATATTAAAATATTATGGAAATAATATTTTTGGGTGTAAAATAAAAAACTGGACTTAGGATAATTTTTCTGGAATTTATTGGGCCTCGGACCTATTTTTAAACACCTAAAAAGTATTTATTTATTTATTATTATTATTATTATTATTATTAGTATTTTTAAACCCATTTTCCGGCCCACTGGACCCGGCCCACCGGGCCCAGCCCCAACCGGCCCAGCCCGCATTTGCTAGCGGGTCGGGTCGGGTCGGTCAGACCCGAATCCGCTCCGCCCGACCCGCGACCCAGTCTCCCCTCCCCCGAGCAGCCCCGCTTCTCGCGCCGCGTCTCCCGCCGGCAGCTCCGCCACCCTCCGCCTCGGCCGCCCCACGACCCCCGTCTTCTCCGCCACCCCTCCGCCCGTCTCGGCCCCGACCCCCTCCGGCCACCCTATTTATACTCCCCCGTTCCCTCTCCGGTCCACCGCTGCCACCGCTCCCCTCCGCCGCATGCCGCCCCGCCTCGCCGCAGCAGCCCCCGCCCAGCTCCGCTGACGACGCCGCCAGTGCCGCCGCCTCCGGCCGCCGTCTCCTCTCTCTCCTCTTCCCCAGCGTGCCCTAGCCGCAGCTGCAGCGCCACCGGCCGGCTCCGTCCGTCCCCCGCCCGCTCCGGCACGCCGCCAGCGCCGCCCTCCGGCCGCCTCCGGCCGCAGCGCCGCCCCTCCGCCGCCGCAGCCCCGGCCAGACCCAAACCCTAACCCTAATTTTCCCCGAATCCACGTGTCCGACACGAGTCGGACACGATTCGACCCTGGTTTTCGGGTCCCCTTCAGGTGCGTGTATCTTTTTGTTCGTAGTTCCGTTTTTGATTCTGCAAATTGCGTTGCGAAGCCTGTATAACCCTCTCGGTGCCCGGATAAACCGCTCGGGGCATCGCGTCCTGTGGTGATCGCACACCGCGATCCAAAAACAGGAAAAACCAGACCCTGTTTCACCCTGGAACTGAGTACGCCCCGCCAAACGGGACAACTTGGTCGCGCGCGGTCTTCACAGATACGTGTGCATCGTCGATACGGACGTGTAGGATTTTGCAGAAGCTGATTCGGGTGTGCGTGCACACCGGGATCAACGCGTATCAGCGGACATCGCCCCGTATCTGACTTTTCTGCAATTTATCCTAACTTCGTGCACACACGTCGGATCAAGACGAAACTTGCGCCATCGGACTCGTAATGATACGCTGGTCCTGTGGGTCAAGTTTGGTTCGATTCTGAGAACGTTGACGAAATCGCGTGTCGTGGGCCCCACAGGCCCCGCTCGATGGGCAATTTTGTGCTCGGCTCATCGAAATCCAATTCTGGAGGTTCCGTTGGGTTCCTATCAGCGTTCCTGACCTGTTGACACTAAGTTTGGTGAATTTGGAGACCTTTGACCCTGACACATTTTTCGGTGCAAAGCGGGCCCACCTGTGGACCCCATTTTGACCCGAAATTGTCGTTTTTGCCCTTGTCTCCAAATTGGACTCAAGGACAGGCATTTCTAGCTGATTGATATTTTCTGGATCTGATGGTGATGTTTGTTTCAGCAATCGGAGTACCGCCTGCAATTCCCACCGAAGTTAGAACTGCAAACATAGCCGGAACCACAGGCAAGTGTACCTCGCCAAAACTTGCAGTCTTTGCTAAATATTCCTTGGCTTAGTTATATATCAGAGGGCAAGTATACCTTGCCAACTTTACAGTCTTGTTGCATATTTCCTTGTTTTAATTATAACTGTTGTACATGCTTAACCTAGGACCGTGTGACGTACTTAGCGTCCGATCATAGTCGGGTGCCAACACCGTGCGCGATGTTGTGTACGCCATTTAGAGATAGACATTCGATACCCTTACTCTTGGTACTTGTCCTATCAAGTACAACAGAACCCAGGACACTTGACACTATTCATGGACAGGATCTTTTTGAGATATTCATGGTGATTCTGTATAGGATACAGACTTTATGGCATTGACATTATGTTCCTAGATACTATATGACTTGTTGCATTAGATATGATCTTACGTGACATGGACATGGGGCCACATGGACATGGGATGTGTGATTACATTGGGTGGGGAGAGACACACAGGCTACAGGCTGTTTTCATATATATATACTATTAGTGTGAGGTCGTAGACTCTCCAGCAGAGCTAGACCCTTTACGTGTTATTACTGCTACCGGCTCCCCGATACAGAGCTGGTAGTGGCTCAGCCTGAGTTCTAGTGATGCTCTCAACTTGCATTTATCACTTAGCTGGTTACATAGTTTACCTTGTTGTTTCATTTAATTCTGCTGCACTGCTTATATTTTGGCTTGTATTATCTGTACCTTGTTATGTTCCCTGAGGACCTGGAATGGACTATGTCCCCAGGTATAGCTGAAAAGATCCATCCAGGGATACCCCGTACCGGAGCACTTCTAGGAGCTGTACCAGGACCTGAAGACGAGCTCGCACCAGAGGACTGCTCCTGAGCATTGGCCGTATGTAGTCACTTAATTCTCTTTCCAGTTCCTTTATTTCCTGTCTATTGGCATTGATGTATCAAACATATTCTCGGATTGTTTTCCGAGACATTTATTTGAGATTTGATAGTTATTTCTATTTGCATTACTCTGGCATTTAATCTGTGATTATCTGTTGTGGATGAGATTAGAATAGTCTGTGACCTGTATCATTGGTTCTATTTACTGTTAGACTACAGCTTAAGCATGCCCTGATGGATCCATTAAATTGGGTTGTCCATCGGTGCGTGCTGCTGGCCATTGCC
This sequence comes from Iris macrosiphon, assembly GCA_036927795.1. NCBI lineage: Eukaryota > Viridiplantae > Streptophyta > Magnoliopsida > Asparagales > Iridaceae > Iris > Iris macrosiphon. The sequence goes on from JAYESA010000011.1 coordinate 28,217,605, forward strand.
GCGTGTCCAGTCCCTCGGCATTTTGGGACTGGGGCGTGACAATGATCATATGTGACATATAATTTGGGATGCCTTTTTTACTTTAATGTATGATATACTCTTATACTTGTATTGCTGGATTGAGATAATAAGATTTGTCGACCTTAGGACTGACGTTATAGCATGCTAGGGTTCACCCATTTGTCTTCTTGACAACCTTAACACATTATGGCTTACTTTAGTATTTTGTAAGGTATGGTTGGCCATGTCAGTCCCCGTATTTATCCAGTATTCTGGAAGCGGGGCGTGACAATGTGATAGTGACAAAACTAATCAAAGTCATAATATTATATTGAGGAATCAAAACAGTTGGAGAAAGAAGCAAAAACGGACAAAAATAAGCAAAAACAGCCAATTTCAGCAAAAAATAGCCTAATTCGAATTATCCGTCGGATCATCTGATCTGTCACAACAAGTTTGTGGACCAAAATTTGGATCATCCATCGAATTTCTGTGAAATATCATCGGATCACCCGATCGGTCACAACAAGCCCGAACTTGGAATTTTCAAAACTAGTTTCGGTCGTAAAAACTTCGTTTTAACTCAAAATTCAAAATTCTAAAGGTCAAAATAAAATTAAATTTCCTACAACATGGGAGTATTATGTTTCACAAATTTTTAGTTTTGAAAGATGATAACCATGAAATACTCCATAAAATAGGTTTTTGGGAGCCGTAACTCAAAACCAACGTCTGATGCCAAAAATGTCGTATACAAATGATGTAAATAATTTGAAGAGAAATATTTTGATTATGTTTAAGCATGGATACTATAGGAAACAAAAATAAAAGAAAATAGGTTATCACTTTGAGCAAGATGTACTTGCCTAGGGTCGAGATCCCAGCCTAATTCTTCTACTTTACCACCAAGAGGGTTTCAGAAACCACACTATTAAGCCTCTAGGCCAAGCTCCAAGCTAAAAGCGCAAGAAAGAACTTTGGAGAGGAAAGGGATAGAGAAGAAGAAATAAAGATATATATATATATATATATATATATATATATAGAGAGAGAGAGAGAGAGAGAGAGAGAGAGAGAGAGAGAGAGGAGAGCGAAAATTAAGTGGTTTATATAGAAGTCTGAAGTAAATCATGACCTTTGGATCTGCCATGTCAGCGATCTATGTCACAATCTAATTCAATCTCATCCACTCAAAAGGATACCAAGAAACCACTGGATAATAGTGTGATTCAGAACCAAGAAATCATTGGATAATAAAGTGAACCGAACACTATTCACAAAAATATCCAAAGGCAAAATATCTTCGGATGAAAAACCATATGGTGTTCCACGGAATACCGACGGATTATCCGAAAGAAGAACAAATTCCCATTTCGAGAAAATTTTAGGATTCTCCATTCTACACACGGGTCCTAACATGGGTCTATGGCAATACTAAAAGATATTCTACTGGTCCAGGGTAGTCTCATATAATAAAAGTAAATCATAAATATAGTAATACAAAAAAATTACGAAATACATCATAATATTATTTTACTAGAAAATTTTTAAATATCCAAAAATCAGAAATACGAAAAACAGGAATGAATGTGACAACTCTACCCTCCTAAAAAAAATTTCGTCCTCAAAATTTTACTCAAAGCCGGCCAAGTAGATCACGCGGGCTAGAATAAGATTAGGATACAAAAATAAACATAACTCATCGGGAAAGTAAAATACATCACATGAACATTTAATAATAAAGAATTTAAATTAATACAGAAAATAATAAATAAATATATACATTTATAATACAAGAAAAGAAAAGAACTATGAGGTATATATAATAATATATCCCTGAGTCAGTTGAGTATAAATCCGTCCTCGCTGGCCTACATTGACTTACAAAGTAGATAAGGATCAAGTCTCGAGGTAAGTCGGTACTAACGAATTAGTTGAAGATATGACTCCGATCTAGGGCGCACCTTCGTAGGCGGGATACATGATGGATATCGCATATCATGAGATACGGAGACAAAAGTGTGGGACAAGAAACTTGCCGTCACTCACCGAAGATATCGAGTCGACCATTGCACTCCGGGTATAATTGGAATACCAGGTTGTCTACAGAACCCAACAATAATAATGATTGAAAGAAGGGCTTAGAATATTACCTACAATCTGATCATTGTCCCAATCTATATGATCAGATGCACCACACCCGAGACACTGACCATTGGCCCTCCTACACTTAGCTATGACATGCCCTAGCTTACCACAGTGGGCACAACCTGACTGTACTGACTGCCTGGACTGCTATACTGATATTGCTACCAGAGCTGACGATATTTTTATCGAGGAGCTCGATGATCTGGAGCTCTGACTGCTGGGGCTAGAGCTGAGGATTGAATGGTAATACCCCTCATGGTCGAGTGGGACCTCTTCTTCCCTCTGGTCTTCTTTGCCAATCTCTGACTGGCAAGCTCTATAGATCTAGCTGCCCTGAGAACTGTATCGAAGGTGGCATAACAATGGCCCACCATAAGTTGTTGGAGCTTCAAGTGCAAGCCCTGCTCAAACCTTTTGGCTCTATTCTTATAGGAAGCTACCATGTGTGAAGAAAACTGGCTGATCCTACATAACTCTATCGCGTACTGATCCACGGTCCTCGTCTGCTGACGAAGGTTGGTAAACTATTGCTGGAGTTGTATCTTGGCTGTAGTGTGGAATAACTTCTCCTGGAAGCGCTTCTTGAAAGTCTCCCATATAATAGGCATCGGAAGAGCCATCTCCTGTGATAACCACCAATCTCGGGGGATATCTAACAACTGAAGCTCCACCACTGCTATCTTATCCTGTAATGGAGTCCTTGGTGCCTCTATAAGAGCCTCGGTATCCTGGAATCAAGAATCGGCTGACACTACATTCTCAGTGCCAAATAACTGAGCTGGTCATAGAGGACTGAAGTTGAAGCTGATTTGTGAATGTGCCATCCATTCGCCTCTAATACTATTGTGACTCCCTGACATAGGGTAGTGTAGGTATGCTCCTGGACCTGTTGCAACTGCTGGAACAACTAAGCTATATACTGTTAGACATCAATCTGATGTTGATGGTTCTGTTGTTGAAGTTGCCGCTGCATGTCTATCATGCCCCTCATCATCTCGAGTATGGCATACAGATCTAACTGTGTCGGCTGTACGAAAGAAACTGATGGAACTGGCTGGGCTGGCTGAACATGAGTGAACTGTGCTGGCACCTGACCCTAAGAAGGCAGGATCTGATGCTGGCTTGCTGCCTGAACTGCGAAAGGATATGGAGCAATAGAATCTCAGGAAGAAGAAGCATGCGGTGCGTCCTTGAATGATAAGGGTATGAGATATCAAGCATGTTCACAATTCAGGGGTATCGGAAAATACGATAAGGAAGAGGAGATCAAATAAAGACAAATACATGGGATTAAGATTCTAACAAGATGAATCTCTCCACAAGTCTGAAAAACAGACCTGCATGAGCCACCACTAAAACTTTGTCATGTCTAAGAACCAAAATATTGGAGAGTGGAGGAAAAACAAAGCCAGCTACATATATAAGAGTACAAAGGTACATCGAGATACGACCACAGCTGTCTAAAAGATAAGTGGGAGGACTTTAACATGCTATGACGTCAGTCCTAAGGTCAAAAAATTCTAGTATCTCAACCCAGCAACAATAAGTAACAAGAGTATATCATTCATGAAAGTAAAGAGTTGTCCCAAAATATGTCATACATGATCATGAAGTTACTGAATACAAAATATTGTACTAGCAAAATACAAATATACACGATCAATATACCAGCCATGGTCTAATATATACAACATGTTGAGAAAAGTCAAAGAAAGAGTCTTAAAATAAAAGGGCTAACACTGGACCTGGCTAAACATAACCAAAATAAAAAAGACAACTAGTGGTAAGGAAAGGAAGCCCACTCGCATGCCGAGACCACTAAACTACGGGTACGGACCATCCAGCGAAAGATAGGGAGTATCCTCAGGCTCTACCGGTAAATCTGGCTAAATAAAACTAGTAGGGTCAGACCCCAAAAGGCAAGTACCAAAAGGAAGCCCAAGGTGAACAACAAAATCCATAACAAAAGATGACAATAAATAGAATCATATTGAGACTCGTGCAGTACCAATGCACTCATCTTGAAAATAAAGAAGACTAAATAAAATTTGAACAATAGCTATAGAAAAAGGTAAGCTGACAAGTGACAAGGAAACTTAGGAACTACCTGAAGTCGAAGCCACACCTCATAAACTGAACAAGGACTGGGGTTGCAGATCGTTTTTCGAGCAGAACTTAGTTCCTGGCCACTCACCGACACATAGGACCAAGCGCAAGCATATAAGTAACGCTCAACCAAAAGTGCATGGCCAAGCATTTTCAAAGGCTTGCTATAATTAACTAGCTAGGGTTATCATAAATCCTAGTTACTAACATATACAATTTGAGGAACTTCGCTACCACCTACGCTGCAGACACTCGGGTGGCCAAGGGGGTGACGACGGTATAAGACATTCAAAAATGCAAACAATCATAAAAATTATTAAATAGTAGATAAACATCTACTCATAAAATATCAATACTCAGTAGTGCCATCAGCACATAATAATTAGAAGATAGTAGATAAATATCTACTCAGAAAATATATCAATACTCAATAATGCCATCATCAGTCTAATCAGTAGTGATTATGGGCCTATGCCAATCGAGGTTATCCCTGTAACTATTAGGGGCCATAGCAACCCGAGTCACTGGTAGCACAAAATATCCTCCCCTTTCCAATGATCTATATGAGTTTACTAGTCAATTATCCTACATATTCTCGTTATATCTTTTCCTGCCATAACATTATTTGATTCAGGAGCATCCCATTCATTTGTATGTGCACGATTTGCGACACGAATTGGATTGAAGTTCAAGGAATTGCCAGAGAGGCTGAATATACTCACTGGTAATTGTCTCGTAGGAGTTGATAGAGTATGTCTAGCATGTCCAATCATAGTGTGTGGGCATTTATTACCTGCAAGGTTGATCGAGTTCCCTATGGATAATTTTGATGTTATTCTAGGCATGGACAGGTTGAGAGACATTCATGCGATGATAGATTGTCATAGGGGTAGAGTATTGTTTAATATCCCAGGCAAGAAAGAGTTTATCTTCAACATAACAGTGAGGGACCACATAAAGATGACATAGCAGTAGTAGCGGGAATTAGAGATCAGCTTCCCAGAATAATTAAAGAATTTCTTGATGTATTTTCGGAAGAGCTTCCAGGATTACCCTATATAAGAGAAGTGGATTTCTGCATAGAATTGAAGCCAGGAGCAGAACCAATTTTCAACAAGGTCTATCAGATATCACCGATGGAACTCAACCAGCTATATCAACATGTTGAAGAACTGAAGGCGAAGAAGTTTATTCGGGTTAGTGGATCACCATGGGGAGCGCCAAAGTTTCTAGTAAAGAAGAAAGATGGGACGACACTATTGTGTATTTACACAGGCAGTTGAAAGCAGTAACAGTGAAGAACAAGTATCTATTGCCTATGATTGATGACTTGTTTGACCAATTGAGCGAAGCGAAAGTATTTTTCACGATAGAACTTCGATCCGAAAATTATTAAGTGATGGTCCAGGAGCAAGATATACCAAAGGCAACATTTTAATCTCGATATGGGCATTACAAATTCTTAGTTATGCCATTCAGATTGACCAATTCTCTAGCCATATTCATAAATTTGATGAATCGTATCTTCATGCCATACCTAGATTAATTTGTCATAGTATTCATAGATGACATTCTTGTCTACTCCAACAGTGAAGAAGAGCATGAAGAACATCTTCGAAAAGTGTTATAAGTTTTGAGGGAGCATCAGTTGTATGCCAAGTTCAGTAAGTGTGAATTCTGGTTAGATCATGTGTCATTCTTGGGGCACATTTCTCAGGAGCATGAGTATCAGTGGATCCTAAAAAGGTCAAAGCAGTAGAGAATTGGCCGGTCTCGAAGATAGTAGAAGATGTGCAAAGTTTCTTGGGATTAGCGAGATATTACCGGAGGTTCATGGCAGACTTTGTATGGATTTCAGCACCAATGACTCGTCTAACCCACAAGAAGGTGAAGTTTGTTTGGACGACAGAGTGCCACACAATATTCAAGAGATTGAAAGAGAAGTTGATATCAGAACCTATCCTTACACTTCCAGTAGGATCATGAGGTTTTATAGTTTATTGCGACGCATCTGTGAAAGGACTCGGGTGTGTGTTAATGCAGCACGGGAAAGTGATAGCTTATGCATTTTGACAGCTTCGAGATCATGAGAAGAATTATTCAATACATGATTTAGAGTTAGCAGTAGTAGTATTTGCACTCAAGCTATGTAGGCACTACCTATATGGCGATCGGGTGGAGATATTCACTCATCATAAAAGTTTAAAGTACATATTCACCCAGACGAACTTGAACATGAGACAGAGGAGGTGGCTAGAATTGTTTAGTGATTATGATGTAGCACTTTAGTATCATCCAGGCAAGAAAAATGTGGTGGCAGATGCTTTAAGTAGGAGAGGTAGCACATTCATCATGACAACTCAGAAGCACATATTAGAAGATCTATGAGAGATGGACATCGAGGTAGTGTTACCTCAAGAAACGGGAGTACTAGCCAGTCTTCAGATGTAATCAACTTTGGTAGAGAGGATCAAGGTGGCTCAACCAGAAGATTTTCAGATTCAAAAGCTCAGGGCAGAATGTGAATCAAGTCTTAGGAAAGAATTAAATATTCACGAAGACGAAACACTTAGATTTGGAAACCGTATTTGTGTGCCAAGAGGAGATATCAGACATGAAGTGATGACCGAGGCACATAGTTCTCAATATTATATTCATCCAGGAGGCACAAAGATGTACCATGATATCAAGCAACATTTTTGGTAGAACAGAATAAAAAGAGAGAGAGAGAGCTCGGTTCGTTTCACGATGTCTCGTATGTTCGCAGGTGAAGGCAGAGCAGCAGAGACCAGCAGAAACCAGCAAAATTATTGTAACCCCTGCCTATTCCAGAGTAGAAGTGGGAACACATTACGATGGACTTTGTGACCGACTTACCTAGATCCCCTAATGAATGTGATGCAGTTTGGGTAATAGTAGATTGACTCACGAATATGGCATATTTTCTTCTCTTCTGAGTAGGGCAGTCCACTGAGCAGTTAGCAGAGATGTATATACGACATATAGTGAGGCAGTACGGAGTTTCAACAAGTATAGTATTGTCACGCCCCGGCCCCGCCCGGGCCGCCCGCTCCGTCCTGCCCTGCCCCGTGCGGCCGGGATTCAACGAACCGGACACGTATCACCGTGCCTCGGCGCACCGGACGCGAATCACCGCGCCCGTCCCGCGGGTGCGAGGGAGGAAGGGAGCCAAGCGAATGGCCCGTTCGAGCTTTCGGGGGACGTGATGCCGCACGGGCCTGGGGTTGCACCCGTGCAAGGCCAATCGTTTAAGTTGATAGTTGGCTATCATCGCATCAATCGAGTAAGCAACGGAAAGGGACTTGTTGCAATGCAATGCATTAGCCAACTGAGTGTTCGGGACAATCGAGGCAACTTGGGTTTTCTTTAGCAAAGGCACACGTTCGTTCCATACATTATGCCCCCTTATACGATAGCATTCTCGGGGCAACAATCGAAACCAGGATTCCGGGTCTTCAGGACTGTGGCACGCCTATCGCTTCCTCGGACAATCCAGTACCTGCGAACAAGTAAACTGTTGGTGGGTCAGCACTTTATACAAGTACTGGTGAGATAAATCAACTGAACAGAAACAAGCATTCACTCAAACAGGCACTAAGTAATCATGTTATAAAATATTACATTACTAGTGATCTTTCTAGTTTTACCTAGGTTCATTTCATGCAGTTCTAGCAGAGTCGATTTACTTGTTTAGAAACATGTTTGGAAACAGAGTTTCATATTGAATATGCAAGCAAGCAAACCGTTCATGTTCAGGGTGTGCGCAGCGTGTCTCGTGCGACTCGAGGGTCTGATGCAAGGCTAGACACACGATGCACATTCTTAGGGGCAGTCACTATCCAAGCCAACACAATGACTTAGCTATATGCAGGGCGGTCCCCGAGTAACTCAGGATCGGTAGCGGTTAGTCCAGCATACCAATGACTCATTTATCTGATGCTAGAGGCAGCTGTGACTCATGGTTGCTTTGCACTATCATGGTAGCAGCCGGGACACATGCAGTTCAGCTCTCCACCAATAGCCATTGTCCGACCGCGTGCGAATGCATGGAACACTATCAAATAAACTCTAGTATGCAGACGAGACGAACCATCAGAATACACTCATTGTTGTAGGGCAATCCGACTTATCACTTGAACACGTTCAGGCACAGTATGGTTCTCTCGAAGCATAGACGATAGTGAACATATTCATGCACTCTAAGCAGGCAATTCAGGATTCTCGTTAAGCAGGCATTGTTTCAAAGACAAGCTAGGTGAGTTCGTTCATTAACATGCAAGGCAGGTTCTATCATTCTCTTAAGAAAACATTGCAAGCAAAAACTCAGGTTATTATTAAGGCGTGCAAGAATCAGAGAACGAAGTTCTGCCCACTCACCTTGATACATAACGCCGGCGCGGAGCGGGGCGTTACATATTACCAACCAACAAAAAGTTTCGTCCTCGAAACTTCAAGGATAAACTTCTCGATATCCCGAGTAGCGATAGTGCCGTCCCTCGCCGTACTCAATCGAAACAATCAAGCAATTCAAGTTCAGGAAACATTTTGCACTTTGAGAATATCTATGGACTTATTGTATGGAATGCTCTTTGCAAAACCATATCGATAATATCTCAGAGTCATAGCAACGGTTTGGGCCAGAGAATCGATTCCGCTCTGATACCATTCTGTCACGCCCCGGCCCCGCCCGGGCCGCCCGCTCCGCCCTGCCCTGCCCCGTGCGGCCGGGATTCAACGAACCGGACACGTATCACCGTGCCTCGGCGCGCCGGACGCGAATCACCGCGCCCGTCCCGCGGGTGCGAGGGAGGAAGGGAGCCAAGCGAATGGCCCGTTCGAGCTTTCGGGGGACGTGATGCCGCATGGGCCTGGGGTTGCACCCGTGCAAGGCCAATCGTTTAAGTTGATAGTTGGCTATCATCGCATCAATCGAGTAAGCAGCGGAAAGGGACTTGTTGCAATGCAATGCATTAGCCAACTGAGTGTTCGGGACAATCGAGGCAACTTGGGTTTCCTTTAGCAAAGGCACACGTTCGTTCCATACATTATGCCCCCTTATACGATAGCATTCTCGGGGCAACAATCGAAACCAGGATTCCGGGTCTTCGGGACTGTGGCACGCCTATCGCTTCCTCGGACAATCCAGAACCTGCGAACAAGTAAACTGTTGGTGGGTCAGCACTTTATACAAGTACTGGTGAGATAAATCAACTGAACAGAAACAAGCATTCACTCAAACAGGCACTAAGTAATCATGTTATAAAACATTACATTACTAGTGATCTTTCTAGTTTTACCTAGGTTCGTTTCATGCAGTTCTAGCAGAGTCGATTTACTTGTTTAGAAACATGTTTGGAAACAGAGTTTCATATTGAATATGCAAGCAAGCAAACCGTTCATGTTCAGGGTATGCGCAGCGTGTCTCGTGCGACTCGAGGGTCTGATGCAAGGCTAGACACACGATGCACATTCTTAGGGGCAGTCCTATCCAAGCCAACACAATGACTTAGCTATATGCAGGGCGGTCCCCGAGTAACTCAGGATCGGTAGCGGTTAGTCCAGCATACCAATGACTCATTTATCTGATGCTAGAGGCAGCTGTGACTCATGGTTGCTTTGCACTATCATGGTAGCAGCCGGGACACATGCAGTTCAGCTCTCCACCAATAGCCATTGTCCGACCGCGTGCGAATGCATGGAACACTATCAAATAAACTCTAGTATGCAGACGAGACGAACCATCATAATACACTCATTGTTGCGGGGCAATCCGACTTATCACTTGAACACGTTCAGGCACAGTATGGTTCTCTCGAAGCATAGACGATAGTGAACATATTCATGCACTCTAAGCAGGCAATTCAGGATTCTCGTTAAGCAGGCATTGTTTCAAAGACAAGCTAGGTGAGTTCGTTCATTAACATGCAAGGCAGGTTCTATCATTCTCTTAAGAAAATATTGCAAGCAAAAACTCAGGTTATTATTAAGGCGTGCAAGAATCAGAGAACGAAGTTCTGCCCACTCACCTTGATACATAACGCCGGCGCGGAGCGGGGCGTTACAAGTATCAGACCGTCATACTCTCTTTACATCTCATTTTTGGAGAAGCTTACATGAGCACTTGGGTACTAAGTTGAGATTCAGTACCGTGTACCATCCTCAGACAAATGGCCAGTCAGAGAGGATAATACAGACATTAGAAGATATACTGTAGGCTTGTACTTTGGACTTTGGTGGGTCTTAAAAAGATCACATTTACTTAGTGAAATTCTCGTACAACAACAGTTATCAGGCCAGCATACAAATAACTTTTTTAAGGTATTGTATGAAAGAAAGTGCCGGTCACCTTTAACATGGGATGATCTTGGTGAACGGAAGACGTTGGGGCCAGAGATGAACACACAGACAGTTGAAGTGGTTAAGCAGATCAGAGAGCGGCTTCGAGTTGCACAAGATCGTCATCATCATTGGGCAGATCAACGTCGTAGATTGTTAGAGTTTTCTGTCGGCGACCATGTATTTTTTTGAATTTTGCCTACTCGTGGAGTCATTAGATTTGGGCTTCGCGGGAAGCTTAGTCCGCGGTACGTTGGACCGTTTGATATTCTTAATAGGGTAGGGGATGTTGCTTATCGTCTTGCCCTTCCGCCTTTGCTACACGAGGTGCACAATGTCTTTCATGTGTCTCAGTTGCGTAGGTATGTCCCTGATCCGAGTCATGTCCTCAATCACTCTGAGTTAGTCGTTGGTACCGACTTGACTTACGAGGGATGGCCCATGTCCATTTTGGATCAGAAAGAGAGAAGATACTCAAGAACCGGACTATCATCTTGTTCGTGTTGCTTGGGGGCATCACTCTTTGGGAGAGTCAAAGTGGGAGCGCGATAACAATATTCAATCTTGGTTCCCGCATCTATTTGACTCATAAGGTATATTTTCTTCGTATGCCTTCGCATCTTTCATTTCATGATTGGTAAGCACTCATAAGAGATGTTGTTGCTTCGCTTCATTATATGTGTCATTATTATACTTGCTTGTTTGTATATGTAGATTACTTGTAGATAGTTATTGCTTGCTTTGATATTTTTATCTAGCCTTGAGTTTGAATTTCGAGGACAAAATTTTTCTAAGGTAGGTAGAGATGTCACTCCCTGTTCCCAATATACGTATTTGGAACGTATTTACTTTTTTTGCTAGCATAGTTATATGTTGTAGAGAGACTAGACCCATTATTTGGTTCACTTGGCTTTTGGTTTATTTGTTTGGTTTGGTTTTATCATGAGTCGAACCCATGGTCCAAACCTCAAACCCTCTATATATAACTCAACTTTATTCTCTTTTCTCTTATTATTTTCTTCTATTCTCTCTCTTAGGTTTCCTCTCTTCTCTCCATAGGCAAGTGCACCTTGCTCGAAATGGAGAAACCTTTTATTTTATGAGTCTATTATGTTGATTGTATAATTTTAAGCACATTTAGAACTTGGTATTTTTGGATTTGGTAGATGGATTAGTGTAGATCTAAGTTTTAAGTTTTAGAATTTTCTATGTGTTCTTAAGTTTTCTTGGATTTTGATCACTAAAAACTTAAAGTTTTTAAAAACTTATTGCTCTATGTTGATGAGAAATTAATTTTGAGTAGTTTAGAACTTTACTTTGCTGGATTTGTGTAAAATCTCTATTTCTAAAAAAAAAACGTATTTATTATTATTTTTATTAATTAATAATTTAGATATAGTATTTAGTGGCTAAATAGGAGAAATAGATTTTTAATAATTTTTATGTTAGGTGTTCGGGCACTTAGATGACTTATGGGACAATCAGGAATTTTTCGAAATTTATTCCATGTAGGAGACCCCTTAAGCTGTTGCTAGCCTAACGGTGTGCATTACCCTAATATATAAATTTTCTTATGAGTATATATATATATATATATATATATATATATATATATATATATATATATATATATATTTTATAAAGAGAAGAAAGGAAAAGAATTATTAATTAATAACTAACTAAGTATAATAATATAATAATAATAGTAATAATAATAACTACTTAGTATACATCCATTCCTAGCAAACTTGCTTGCTGTGGCCGCTTGCAAAACGTTAGCAACTTGCATTTGACCGCTCCTTTACCAAATGTGTCCCAGGGAACGCCCCCCCCCCTTTTTCAGCAACTGTGCGTTGCTAGACCCGAACCCCCTTCAACCCGCTCCATCCGCTCCATCCTCTCTCCAAATTATTTTATAAATATATATATATATATATATATATATATATATATATATATATATATATATATATATATATATTTCTCTCTCAAAACCCTAACCTAGAATCTTCAGACCTTCTCTTCCCATCTAGAGCCATCACCGCAGCCAGAGAAGCCCCGCCAAGCCATCCAACCATCCCGTCGACGCCGACATCGCGCCCTGCAGATTCCCACTCGAAGCACCTTCGCTCCGGCGTGATTTTCCGTCGACTCGCTCATCCAAACGCTGTTCCGTTTTCATAGGTATGATCATCCCTTAACCCTCTCCAATATTTGTTTTATAGCCAACCTCGAAAAATATGTGCCCCTAGGTGAAAAATAGCGTCCAAAGTGGACGGACAGACCCAATTCTGGAATCGCAGAATTCCAGAATGACCACCCGTATTGCCGAGTTCGTATCTCCCACCACAGAGATCCGAATTCGGTGATTCTTTTTGATACCTGTAGAATACCTGACCTAGTTTATTTTCTGTAAAAAAAACCCTATGCTATTAGTCGCTGTGGACATAATTATATTCGTCACAAAACTGCGCGCACCCACTTTTTTCGGTTTTCCAAAAGTTGGAAAACGGAGCGCGCCCCGCCAAACGGGACCGCCCCGCCGTGTGCCACATGTACCGTATGGTGCACACAGCGTAACCGGACACCTGAAATTTCGTGGGGACTGATTCGGACGCGTGTACGCGCCGAAATCAGGCCGTATCTGCGGACACATTTCGTGTCGCAACTTTTGTGGAACTCGCACGTATTTTGTGCACGCTTGTCAGATTACGACGAAACTTGCGCCACTAGACTCGTGGTAACGCGCTGGCCCTGTGACCCAAATTTCACGCATTTCTGAGATGGTTGACCAGATCGCCAATTGGCGGGTCCCACAGTTGACTTTTTGGACAAAATTGAGTTCGGCCCATCGGAATCCACATTTGGACATACCGTTGGGTTCGTATTGACATTTAGAGTTGTTTGACCTATAGTTTATCCCATTTAGAGACTGTTACTCTTGGCACACTTTTCGGTGCAAAGTGGACCACATATGGACCCCACTTTTACCTGAAATTACCGTTTTGCCCCTGTGTCCAAATTGGACGAAAGGTAAGTACTTTTTAGCTATTTTGCTTATTCTGGAAACGTTGGTGATGTTTATTTCAGCATCCGGAGACATTGTTCTGTGGCCATAGTTTTTGATCCTGTGCGTTGACATCTGGACAGTACACCTTGCAGCTTTCTTGCCAGGCAAGATACCTTGCCAATTTGTTTACAGTACTTTGCATGCTATTTATATTTCTGTTTATTTATTTCATTTCTGTATAGTTCTTGCATGTGTAGTTTTTCTCCAGTCATTACTATGTATTAGATATGTTGACACACACATGGCACCTAGTATCATAGAGGACAATCATTAGGCGTATGGGCTTTTAACCACTCTGGTAAACCGTAGTATATAGCTCGCACTACGGACGTGTGTCGCGCTGGTCGCTACCCCCGCGGTATGTCGATTTCTGGAGTCTCGCTGGTCGCTACCCCCGTGGTATGTCGATTTCTGATGTCCATTGACGTGTGTGTGAGTTGTGAGGTAGATCGAGTAGCCTACCCTTGCCCATACGTCAAAAAGTTGTCCTCATTTGCATTCATATAGATTGTTTGGTACAGCATACTTATTTATTTTCAAATTATATGCATGTTTACTGTATTCAAGTTGGCTCATATTTTCTGTATCTTGTTACGTCCCTCTGAGGACCTGGTCCTCTGCCAGGTATATCTGCTCTTGAGTATTTGCAGGAGTACGGGCCTGGACCTGACGTATTCCTTTCTGTCGAGGAGGTCTTACCTTCTGAGCATCGTTGATTATCGAGCGATGGATTCTTTTAGCTGATACACTTCTGTCTTCATATTATTTTATATTGGAGATTTTATACTCCTCTCTCATTTTAGTTTTGGATATAGTCTTTGGTAGTGGATTTGTCTCCACCCGACTATCATTTTAGATATTTCAGACTCCTTATTCTAGTTAGTATTTCTTTTCAATGACTTGTTGTGTGGATGAGATTAGCATATCTGTGACTTGTGACGTTATACCACATGTGAGTTTATATTCATATTACAGCGTACGTATGGGATTTGGTTTCCATATATTGGAGTTGCCATATCCATGCGGCTGGCATGCTTACGTGTTCCTAGTCCTATGTTTTGGGACTGGGGCGTAACATGTTTTTGTGGTGGCCCATGCAGGTCAAGTTAGCCATTTCGGTTATGTCACTGTACCGAGCGGGCCTGCACCTAGGATTAGAATTTTAGATCTCATCCACACTTGACTATAACTTACCTTCCTTCCAACATGTCCTACTTAAGTTCTTGCATCCTGCTTGATTCATGTACTCTTCTTAATCCTTCGTCCATCTCTTGCAGAGAGATGAATTTGCATAACGGGCATGCCGCCACCGGGGACAACACGTCTCCAGGGGACGACGACCAACCACTAGGAGTGACCTCAACGACACCTCTTCTTCCCGGACCGGATGGACTGACTAATAATCAAATTCCATCAACTCCTTCCACGATACCTAATGGGACATTTCCAGCTCCACTAGCACCGCAGGATGGCCAGACACAGCTGTTCCAATTCTTCCAGATGATAATACAGGAACAAAGGCAGCAGACAACCGAGCAGAGGCAGCAAACTGCAGAGCAAAGGCTAAAATTTCTGGCAGCGCTTGAGAGAATGACTGCACTAGCCCCTGCACCAACCCAGGCACTAGTTTCAGTACCACAAGCTCGGGTTGGTTCAGTCAAGGACTTTGTGCAGATGGGCCCTAAACCATATAATGGCAATGAGAGTCCAGAGGAGACCACGAACTGGATTGCCAATACCAAGAAGTTGTTAGAGGCATCACAACTACCTACTGACCTATGGATGATAGGCGTGAGGACTCAGTTAGAAGGCAACGCGCATCACTGGTGGGAATCAATGGAGCGCCAGTTGGGTACGCGACAGACTTGGGAACAATTCTTGGAATGCTTTGAGAGGAAGTACTTCCCGGATACTGTAAGGGACGCATTATACGATCAGTTCCTCCACCTAGAGCAAGGGGACAAGACGGTTGATGAGTATGACGCAGAATTTAGCCGTCTCAGTAAGTATGGCACAGTCCTAATACCTAATGACTTAGAGAAGGCTAAGAGGTTTCACCGCGGACTGACTCAAGAGCTCCAGCACTACACTAGCTCCCAGTCCCGGATCTCTTATGCCGAGCTATTGACAGAGGCCAGGATCCAGGAGGCCATCAGCAAGGGAAACGGAATTCAACAGAGAAGTCACCAAGGACCAGTAAGGATACAGCAAGGAGGACCCATTCGACACCCTTTGACACGCCAGCAATCAGATAGTGCTGTACCATATCCAACCAAGGACCCCCGTACTTGTCACTTTTGTGGTAAGGTAGGTCATATTCATAGAGACTGTCATCGTCGATTGGGGCTGTGTATGATATGTGGATCAAGTCACCATCAAACCCAAAGATGCCCTCAGCAGAACCAGAGGTCTATGGCAGTAGAATCAGGAACACCGCATACACCCTCAAGTATAGATGACCAAAGGGACCCACCACTGCTTCTACAGTCTGCACAAATGGAGGGGACTAGACCCCAGTTGAACAACCAAGGACAAGGCCAAGCACTCATTATGACAAGTATGGGAGAGCAGACACAGGAAGACGTAGATACAGGTACGACCTTTTAGTTATAACTGTCTTTGCATACTCATAACTCCATTGTGACACAAGCTCTTAGATGCACAAATAGATATAGAATTATATATATGGTAGTCTAGCAGTTATGAGAATATATTTCTATTCTATCCAGATGGCATACACGCGATGCTAATGGATGACGGGAGTAGCAGTAGTAGTATTCTCCCCTATTTTTTTATCTCGCCCTCTTGGGTGACTCATCTCCTCCTTTTATATTCATTCCTTATCTCGTGCGTAACTCTTCCTATCATAGTCATATCTTTCGTGCCATTATGAATTGTTTGATTCATATCAACATCACCCCTATTTTGTTCGTTAAACATAAATGTGTTAGTAATGCTTGATAACTAAGGATGAGTTCTTAATATATATATGCACTATAGCAATATCTGTATTCTTTATTAGTTTAACCCTTAAGTAGCCATGTAGCCTAGTAGAAATTGTTAGATCATTTGAGCTAGATCATACCCCTAATAGTTAGTCAAGACCTTAAGTGTTCCCTAAAACTTAGACTATGCCTAGGAAAGAGTTGAAGGCACTTGTTACGAACTAATGACTATGACAAATCGCTGGCAAGGTAGCGACAGTTGCTGCCAGACGATTATGGTAGAGTAGTCGAATTACTTGCAGCCATACTGGCCAGGTGGCGAGGCAGTATTAGACTATGATACTTGACGGTTATGGGAAAAGTCATAGTTATGAGATTCCAGACAGGTATCCCAAGATTCTTGATCCAATAAATATAATTGCCTTACAATCTAGACAATAACTTCAAAGAAGGTGACCACTAGTAGAATTCTTGTAAGTTGGGTAGTGTAGACGAGTTAGAGGATGATAAAATAGTGGATGGACAATAGATGAAAAAAGTGTTAGAATGGCAGACCATGAGTTTTAGGAGTCCTACTAGATACCAATGTAGTATAATAGTTATAGTTATCATTATGAATATGGGTTAGTGTCAATTTCGAGGACAAAATTTTTGTAAGTTGGGTAGAATATAAAATCCCTATTTCTAAAAAAAAAACGTATTTTTTTATTAATTAATAATTTAAATATAGTATTTAGTGGCTAAATAGGAGAAATAGATTTTTAATAATTTTTATGTTAGGTGTTCGGGCACTTAGATGACTTATGGGACCATCAGGAATTTTTCAAAATTTATTCCATGTAGGAGACCCCTTAAGCTGTTGCTAGCCTAACGGTGTGCATTACCCTAATATATAAATTTTCTTATGAGTATATATATATATATATATATGTATATACAAATATATATATATATATATGTATATATATATTTTATAAAGAGAAGAAAGGAAAAGAATTATTAATTAATAACTAACTAAGTATAATAATATAATAATAATAGTAATAATAATAACTACTTAGTATACATCCATTCCTAGCAAACTTGCTTGCTGTGGCCGCTTGCAAAACGTTAGCAACTTGCATTTGACCGCTCCTTTACCAAATGTGTCCCAGGGAACGCCCCCCCCTTTTTCAGCAACTGTGCGTTGCTAGACCCGAACCCCTTCAACCCGCTCCATCCGCTCCATCCTCTCTCCAAATTATTTTATAAATATATATATATATATATATATATATATTTCTCTCTAAAAATCCTAACCTAGAATCTCCAGACCTTCTCTTCCCATCTAGAGCCGTCACCGCAGCCAGAGAAGCCCCGCCAAGCCATCCAACCATCCCGTCGACGTCGACATCGCGCCCTGCAGATTCCCACTCGAAGCACCTTCGCTCCGGCGTGATTTTCCGTCGACTCGCTCATCCAAACGCTGTTTCGTTTTCATAGGTATGATCATCCCTTAACCCTCTCCAATATTTATTTTATAGCCAACCTCGGAAAACATGTGCCCCTAGGTGAAAAACAGCGTGCAAAGTGGACGGACAGACCCAATTCTGGAATCGCAGAATTCCAGAATGACCACCCGTATTGCCGAGTTCGTATCTCCCACCACAGAGATCCGAATTCGGTGATTCTTTTTGATACCTGTAGAATACCTGACCTAGTTTATTTTCTGTAAAAAAACCCTATGCTATTAGTCGCTGTGGACATAATTATATTTGTCACAAAACTGCGCGCACCCACTTTTTCCGATTTTCCAAAAGTTGGAAAACGGAGCGCGCCCCACCAAACGGGACCGCCCTGCCGTGTGCCACATGTACCGCATGGTGCACACAGCGTAACCGGACACATAAAATTTTGTGGGGACTGATTCGGACACGTGTACGCGTCGGAATCAGGCCGTATCTGCGGACACATTTTGTGTCGCAACTTTTGTAGAACTCGCACGTATTTTGTTCACGCTTGTCAGATTGCGACGAAACTTGCGCCACTGGACTCGTGGTAACGCACTGGCCCTGTGACCCAAATTTCACGCATTTCTGAGATGGTTGACCAGATCGCCAATTGGCGGGCCCCACAGTTGACTTTTTGGACAAAATTGAGTTCGGCCCATCGGAATCCACATTTGGACATACCGTTGGGTTCGTATTGACATTTAGAGTTGTTTGACCTATAGTTTGTCCCATTTAGAGACTGTTATCTTTGGCACACTTTTTGGTGCAAAGTGGACCACATGTGGACCCCACTTTTACCTGAAATTACCGTTTTGCCCCTGTGTCCAAATTGGACGAAAGGGAAGTGCTTTTTAGCTATTTTGCTTATTCTGGAAACGTTGGTGATATTTATTTCGGCATCCAGAGATATTGTTCTGCGGCCATAGTTTTTGATCCTGTGCGTTGACATCTGGACAGTACACCTTGCAGCTTTCTTACCAGGCAAGATACCGTGCCAATTTGTTTACAGTACTTTGCATGCTATTTATATTTATGTTTATTTATTTCATTTCTGTATAGTTCTTGCATGTGTAGTTTTTCTCCAGTCATTACTATGTATTAGATATGTTGACACACACATGGCACCTAGTATCATAGAGGACAATCATTAGGCGTATGGGCTTTTAACCACTCTGGTAAACCGTAGTATATAGCTCGCACTATGGGCGTGTGTCGCGCTGGTCGCTACCCCCGCGGTATGTCAATTTCTGATGTCCATTGACGTGTGTGTGAGTTGTGAGGTAGATCGAGTAGCCTACCCTTGCCCATACGTCAAAAAGTTATCCTCATTTGTACTCATATAGATTGTTTGGTACAGCGTACTTATTTATTTTCAAATTATATGCATGTTTACTGTATTCAAGTTGTAAACACCCTAAATTTTCAGAGTAAATTTTTATACATTTTTCCGGATTTTCGGTATTTATAGAGGAAGAACTAAGGTGATTGTGAGTTAAAGATTTTTGAATGCAGTTTATTGATGTTAAAATATTCTGGAAATAAAAATTTATTGTGTAGAATGGAGAATCGGACGCATGGCATTTTTCGGTGAATTTATTGGACACCGGAGCAACGATTCGAGGACCAAAAGCTATTGGATTGTAAACCGAACCCAAACGAACCAAGCCCAAACCAACCCGACCCGAAAACCCGATTGAGAAGCCCTAGCCCCGCCGAATTGCACTGTAGCAGCTATTAAAGCAGCCGCAGCCGCCATCCTCGATATACGTGCCCGAGCAGCGCCGCTTTCTCCAGAATCCGTTCGCCCACCGGAACCCTAGCTTCCCGACGAGCACCCGCCTCCTTCGTCGACCTCAACTACCCGCTACCAACGCCTAGCCGTTCGCCCATCGGAACCCTAGCTTCCCCGCACCCTCGTCTCCACCTCCCTACCGTTCCCGACTGCCTCGTCGTCCCTATCCCTCCGCCTCAGCCCGCAGCCCCGAGCCCCTCGGCTTCACCCTAGTTCCTTCACCACCCACCAGTCCGGCTCGACGAACTCCCTAGTTCCTCCGCCGCCCAGGAACTCGACGACTCGCTGCCCGACCTCCGCGTAGCCGACGAACCACCGGAGCAGTTGCCCTCGGTCGGCCGCCCCTCCCATCTCAGCCAGGGTAGCCCTATCACCGACTCTGCAGCACCGCGGACACGGACACACCGCTGCTCTCAACCAGGACACGGGGTTGACGTTCGGACACGTGAAATTCAGATTCACGGAGCCCTGTTCAGGTACCAATTTCTCCCTCATCGCAACTCCGATTTCATTTCTGTTAATTGCTATGCGTAGACTGTGTAACCCTCTCGGTGCCCGTGCAACTCGCTCGGTGCATCGCGTCCTGTAGTGATCGCACACCGCGATCCAAAAACAGGAAAAATAATGCCCTGTTCCACCCCGGAACTGAGTCCGCCCCGCCAATCGGGACGACTTGGTCGCACGCGGTCTTTACCGAACTGTGCGCGACGTTGATGCGGTCGTATAGGATTTCGCAGAAGTCGATTCGGAGGTGCGTGCACCCCGGAATCAATGCGTATCCGCTGACGACACTCCGTATCCGTCCTTTCTGGAATACGCTGTAACTTTGTGTACGCACGTCGGATCGAGACGAAACTTGCGCCATCGGACTCGTAGCGATACGCTGGTCCTGTGACCCAAGTTTGGTCCGATTCCGAGAAAGTTGACAAAATCACGTATCGTGGGCCCCTCCAAGCTCCACTTGACGGGTGATTTTGAGATCGGCTCATCGAAATCCAATTCTGGAAGTTCCGTTGGGTTCGTATCATCGTTCCTGACTTGTAGACACTGAGTTTGCGGAATTTGGAGACCTTTGACCCTGACACGCTTTTCGGTGCAAAGTGGCCCACATGTGGACCCTGCTTTAATCCGAAAATGACATTTTTGCCCCTGTGTCCAAATTGGACGTAAGGACAGGCATTTCTAGCAGTTTGATACCTTCTAAGACTGTTGGTGATGTTTATTACAGCTTTTGGAGTAGTACCTACCGGATTCACTGTTACAGGGACAGTTGTTGGTATTCGGACATCAGGCAAGTGTACCTTGCCAAACTCTGCAGCTTAGTTATCTATTTTCATTGCTTTATATATATCACTGTACATGCTTAACCTAGGATCGTGTGACGTACTTAGCGTCCGATTATCAGTCGGGTGCCGACACTGTACGCAGTGTTGGGTACTGTCATCTAGAGATGGATATTCGTGACACTTTATATTCCCGTACTTGTCTTATCAAGTACACCATGACCCAGGACACTTGACACTATTCATGAGACAGGATTTTCCCGAGATATTCGTGGTGATTCTGTATAGGATACAGGACATGGACATTATATTCTTAGATATTGTATGACTGGTTGCATTAGCTATGATCGCGCTTGACATGGGCATGAGACGTTATGGTCATGATATGCGTGGTTACATTGGGTGGGGAGAGACACACATGCTACAGGCTGTTTACATATATATATCTTCTATTATTGAGAGGTCGTAGACTCTCGTAGCAGAGCTAGACCCACTACCGGTTATTACCGCTACCGGCTCCCCGACACAGAGCTTGTAGTTGCTCAGCCTGAGTACTCGTGCGGCTCTCACTTGCATTTCACTTAGACTGGTTACATATTTACCCTATTGCTTCATTTAGTTATTTATTTGCTGCACTGTTTATTTACTCATTTTGGCATGAGCTTTCTTGTACCTTGCTATGTCCCCTGAGGACCTGGATCCGGATTATGTCCCCAGGATTTGAGGACGAGATCTATCCCGAGGTATACGGGACTGGAGCAGGAGCTGATCCAGGAGCTGTACCACCATCCGAGGACGAGGTCTTAGCTGAAGACTTCTCTTGAGCATCCATGTTTATGCTCAGTTTTCACTATTTATTTCAGTCTTTTATATTCTGGTCTGTTGAACCATTGTACTAGATATTTAACGGGTTGTTCCCCGAAGTACTTTGTGAGACTATCTGATGATTTACATTCTTTATTTATTCTGTGGATCATATTTCATAGCTTGTGTGGATGAGATTAGTTGTACCATGATTGTCGTAGACCTGTTATATTACAGCTTAAGTATGCCCTGATGGATCCAATAGATTGGGATGGTCCATCGGTGCGTACTGCTGGCCATTGACACGCGTCCGGTCCCACGGTATTTTGGGACAGGGGCGTGACATGGTTTTTGTGGTGGCCCATGCAGGTCAACGACAAATTGTTCGGTTTCAACTTTGGGATCGAACCAGCCTGACCTAAAGATAGGATAAGTTCTAGGTTCTCATTCATCATTTAATCCATCGTTGAACTCTATATCGACTTGAAATTTTTACTTGAACTGCATCCTGTATTGATTCCTCTGTGCGTTCTTACAGTTTATATTTTGATTGCAGAGCAATAGATTCCGGGAACAGAGATAATATTCCTTTGGATACGCCACACGACGCTGTGGTTACTTATGGAGACGGAGTGACACCAGGGGATGGAGGACAAGCATCGCAGAGTGATCAAACCGGTCAGCCTAATCCAAGGTTCCGGAGAGATGATATCCCACCTCCACCACAATTCACTCCCCAGATGCCAGTATTTCCGCCCGGACAAGCCATGGACGGGCAACAGATGTTCCAGATGATGTATGCCATGATGCAAGCACAGCAACAGATTCAGCAAGAGGCCCATCGACAGGAGGCCGAGTATCTGAGGACCAGCCTGGTATCCGCATTAGAGCAGGCAAATCCCCCAACAAGGAGAACAGTGACGGGATCTATCACTAATTTCCGTCATCTCAAGCCTCGCATATTTTCTGGTAAAGAAGGGCCAACGGAAGTTCATGAGTGGCTCACAAACATTCAGCATCAGTTGGAAGCCGCTGAACTTCCAAGAGAGAAGTGGATGACTGCCGTCAGAATGCAGTTAACTGATAATGCGCATCACTGGTGGTTAGCAGAAGAGAGGAGGCTTGGACAGGACCGAGTCACATGGGAAGAGTTCTCCAGACTCTTCCAAGAGATGTACATTCCAGCAGTCGCACGGTCAGAGCTCAGAGACAGGTTCAACCGCCTTATCCAAGGCAACATGTCAGTGGAGGAGTACAATACGAAATTTATTCGCCTGAGCCGCTTTGCCCCGATATTGATTTCGACGGAAGAAGAAAAAGCAGAGAAGTTCTTTGACGGCTTAAAGTTCGAGCTTCAGAGATTGATTGGATCGGTAGCACCTACATCTTATACCGATGTCCTTGCAGCAGCCCGACACTTGGAGCGCGTCACTAGAAGGGAGTCTAATCTGAAGAGGCCTATCACATCAGCACCATCCAGGCCAGCACATGGGGATTCAGCAAAGCGAACCCAGAGGGGTATGCCAGATAGAGCAGCACATAGGGACAGACCTCTTCCTACTTGTCACCACTGCGGCAAGGTAGGACACATTGAGAAGGAATGCAGGCGTAAGTTGGGACTATGTTTGAGCTGCGGATCTAGCCAGCACTTTTCCAGGGACTGTTCCGAACGCAGAGACGGAGCACCAAGACTAGCATTGCCTGCACCACGACCAGCTTATCCAGCAGCAGGAGCCCATCAGACAGGAGTTGGTGGGGTCAGACCACCAGCCCCAGGAGGAAACCAGCAGAGACCACCCCTGGCCCCACAGGCAGCCCTATTTCAGCAGGCTCAGCAGCAGCAGAGAGGTCCAGCACAGGGGCGAGGGCAGGCATTCACTTTAGCTGTTGAGGAGGAGGCTACAGCAGGCGAGGTCATCGCAGGTACTATTTTAGTAGCTTCATTACCAGCTGTAGCATTATTTGATTCTGGAGTATCGCATTCATTTATAGCAGCTAGCTTTGTAGCCACCCATAGAGTAGCTACCGCACCCCTTCCAAAGATGAAGAGAATTCTTACGGGAGGCGGTATTATTCCGGTTAGCGACGTCTGTAGATCATGTTCTGTAGTAGTTTGTGGCCGAGAAATGCGAGCTCAATTTCTGATCTTTTCGATGCCGGATTATGATGTCGTACTTGGTATGGACTGGTTAAGTCAGTACCATGCGACTCTTGATTGCCGACTTGGGCGGGTTATATTTAGACCGCCAGGACATCCAGAATTTGAGTTTCTCCGAGGAGCAGTAGAGCAAGGAGTTCAGCCTACTCTTAGGGTATTATCTGTAGAAGGGGAGACAGGTTACCCAAGTGTCATATCAGAATTTGTGGATGTATTTCCTGATGATCTTCCAGGTTTACCGTCTGATCGGGAAATAGAATTCACAATAGACTTAACTCCAGGAGCAGAGCCAATCACTTCATCAGTTTATCGGCTAGCACCTAAGGAGTTAGTGGAGTTGAAGGAACAGGTTGATGATCTTTTGGAGAAGGGTTTCATTCGGCCCAGTATTTCACCTTGGGGGGCACCCATACTCTTTGTGCCAAAGAAGGATGGAACAGTACGGTTGTGCATTGATTACAGGGCACTAAATGCTGTAACCATCAAGAACAGGTATCCCTTACCACGCATTGATGATCTATTCGATCAGTTGAGTGGTGCAAGGATATTCTCGAAGATTGACCTTAGATTCGGCTATCATCAGATCAAGGTGAGGAAGGAAGACATCCCGAAGACAGCTTTCAGGACGAAGTATGGGCATTATGAGTTCTTGGTGATGCCGTTTGGTTTAACCAACGCGCCAGCAGTGTTTATGAGCTTAATGAACAAAGTCTTTCATCAGTTCTTGGATAAATTTGTGGTGGTGTTCATTAACGACATCCTCATATATTCCAAGAGCCCTGAAGAGCACGAGGAGCATCTCAGAATCGTGTTAGAGACCTTGAGACAGGAGAAGTTATATGCCAAGCTCAGTAAGTGTGAGTTATGTATGGACAAAGTGCCTTTTTTGGGACACATCATATCAGGAGAAGGACTTTCAGTGGATCCAGAGAAAGTTGCGGCAATAGAGACTTGGCCTACACCCACATCAGTCGCAGAGGTGAGAAGTTTTCTCGGACTTGCGGGATATTACCGAAGGTTCGTAGAAAATTTCTCGAGGATTGCAGAACCGATGACAAAGCTGACACGAAAGGACCAGGAGTTTATATGGACAGAGGACTGCCAGAAGGCCTTCAAAGAACTGAAGAGAAGATTAACAACAGCACCTGTCTTGACTCTTCCTTCGGGGTCAGGAGGTTTTGTTGTTTACAGTGATGCATCAGGCAGTGGACTAGGATGTGTTCTGATGCAACATGGCAAAGTCATTGCTTATGCGTCAAGACAGTTGAAGGTCCACGAGAAGAACTACCCGACACATGATCTGGAGCTAGCAGCTGTTATATTTGCATTGAAGATATGGAGGCACTATCTTTATGGAGAGAGGGTAGAAATCTTTACTGATCACAAGAGCCTGAAGTATGTGTATACTCAGAAGGAGCTTAACATGAGGCAGAGACGCTGGCTTGAATTGATGGTAGATTTTGACATAGATCTGCAGTATCATCCGGGAAAGGCGAATGTTGTTGCAGACGCACTCAGCAGGAAGCCTACGGCTTATTTCTTGACGATGCAGCCAGAGTTATTGAGAGATCTACATGAGCTTCAGATAGAGGTTGTTTTACCAGGACATGATGGCTTGATGGCTAACCTTGAGATTCAGTCATCACTCGTGGAGAAGATTAAGGAAGCATTGCCCACCGATGCTAGATTCTGAAGACTCAAAGAAAGGACAGAAGCCGGCATACAGACAGGACTTCGCATTCCCGAAGACGGGACATTGAGGTTTGGAAATCGCCTGTATGTTCCAAATGGAGAATTGAGACAGGAGTTAATGATTGAAGCACATAGCTCTATGTACTCTGTTCACCCAGGAGGAACCAAGATGTATCGAGACTTGAGACAGTACTACTGGTGGCATGGAATGAAAAGAGAGATCGTAAGATTTGTGGCCAAATGCTTAGTCTGCCAGCAAGTAAAGGCCGAACATCAGAGAACTGCAGGTATGTTACAGCCGCTTCCTATACCAGAATGGAAGTGGGAACATATCACGATGGATTTTGTCACAGGATTCCCAAGGAGCCCCAGCGAAAGAGATGCAGTATGGGTTATTGTGGATCGACTCACTAAATCGGCACACTTTTTGCCATTTAGAGTTGGACAGTCCACGGAGGTACTAGCCGACATGTATATGCGACAAATCGTCAAATTACATGGAGTACCTGTTAGCATCGTATCGGATCGAGACTCAAGATTTACATCTCATTTCTGGAGAAGCATGCAAGAGAGTCTGGGCACCAGACTCAAATTCAGCACAGCATACCACCCGCAGACAGATGGCCAATCGGAGCGCACCATTCAGATATTGGAGGACATATTGAGATCATGTATGCTAGACTTTGGAGGATCTTGGGAAGATCATTTGCACTTAGTGCAGTTCTCCTACAATAACAGTTATCAGGCCAGCATCCAGATGGCATCATTTGAAGCTTTATATGGAAGGAAGTGCAGATCACCTATATGTTGGAGTGACGTTGGTGAACGTCAAATACTGGGTCCTGAATTGGTAACGCAGACAGTGGAGAAGGTAAAGCAGATACAGAACCATCTACGAGCAGCCCAGGACAGACAGAAGCATTGGGCAGATACGCATAGACGTCCCCTAGAGTTCAAAGAAGGAGATCACGTATTCTTGAGGATTTCGCCCACTCGTGGTACTATTCGATTTGGGAGCAGAGGCAAGCTGAGCCCAAGGTATATTGGACCATTTGACATCCTAGAGCGCGTTGGTGAGGTGGCTTATCGTCTTGCATTACCTCCATCCTTAGAGGGAGTGCATGACGTATTCCACGTCTCACAGCTGCGAAGGTACGTGACCGACCCAAGTCACGTAGTCGATCATTCAGAGATCGCAGTAGGCCCAAGCTTGAGATACGAAGAACACCCAGTTGGCATCCTCGACGTCAGTGAGAAGACATTGCGGGGACAAACGATCAGATTGGTTCGTGTAGCTTGGAAACACCATTCCCCTGGCGAATCGACTTGGGAACGAGAAGATAGTATGCGCCAGCGATACCCCCACTTGTTCAAGGAGGCAGTTGTAAATTAAGAAACCTTGTATTTCCATAATTCTTTTATAGCTTACTCTTTGATTGCGAGGACGCAATCCTTTTAAGGAGGGAAGATTGTAAACACCCTAAATTTTCAGAGTAAATTTTTACACATTTTTTCGGATTTTCGGTATTTATAGAGGAAGAACTAAGGTGATTGTGAGTTAAAGATTTTTGAATGCAGTTTATTGATGTTAAAATATTCTAGAAATAAAAATTTATGGTGTAGAATGGAGAATCGGACGCATGGCATTTTTCGGTGAATTTATTGGACACCGGAGCAACGATTCGAGGACCAAAAGCTATTGGATTGTAAACCGAACCCAAACGAACCAAGCCCAAACCAACCCGACCCGAAAACCCGATTGAGAAGCCCTAGCCCCGCCGGATTGCACTGTAGCAGCTATTAAAGCAGCCGCAGCTGCCATCCTCGATATACGTGCCCGAGCAGCGCCGCTTTCTCCAGAATCCGTTTGCCCACAGGAACCCTAGCTTCCCGACGAGCACCCGCCTCCTTCGTCGACCTCAACTACCCGCTACCAACGCGTAGCCGTTCGCCCATCGGAACCCTAGCTTCCCCGCACCCTCGTCTCCACCTCCCTACCATTCCCGACTGCCTCGCCGTCCCTATCCCTCCGCCTCAGCCCGCAGCCCCGAGCCCCTCGGCTTCACCCTAGTTCCTTCACCACCCACCAGTCCGGCTCGACGAACTCCCTAGTTCCTCCGCCGCCCAGGAACTCGACGACTCGCTGCCCGACCTTCGCGTACCCGACGAACCACCGGAGCAGTTGCCCTCGGTCGGCCGCCCCTCCCATCTCAGCCAGGGTAGCCCTAGCACCGACTCCGCAGCACCGCGGACACGGACACACCGCTGCTCTCAACCAGGACACGGGGTTGACGTTCGGACACGTGAAATTCAGATTCACGGAGCCCTGTTCAGGTACCGATTTCTCCCTCATCGTAACTCCGATTTCATTTTTGTCAATTGCTATGCGTAGACTGTGTAACCCTCTCGGTGCCCGTGCAACTCGCTCGGTGCATCGCGTCCTGTAGTGATCGCACACCGCGATCCAAAAACAGGAAAAATAATGCCCTGTTCCACCCCGGAACTGAGTCCGCCCCGCCAATCGGGACGACTTGGTCGGACGCGGTCTTTACCGAACTGTGCGCGACATTGATGCGGTCGTGTAGGATTTCGCAGAAGTCGATTCGGAGGTGCGTACACCCCGGAATCAACGCGTATCCGCTGACGACACTCCGTATCCATTCTTTCTGGAACACGCTGTAACTTTGTGTGCGCACATCGGATCGAGACGAAACTTGCGCCATCGGACTCGTAGCGATACGCTGGTCCTGTGACCCAAGTTTGGTCCGATTCCGAGAACGTTGACAAAATCACGTATCGTGGGCCCCTCCAGGCTCCACTTGACGGGTGATTTTGAGATCGGCTCATCGGAATCTAATTCTGGAAGTTCCGTTGGATTCGTATCATCGTTCCTGACTTGTAGACACTGAGTTTGCAGAATTTGGAGACCTTTGACCCTGACACGCTTTTCGGTGCAAAGTGGCCCACATGTGGACCCTGCTTTAATCCGAAAATGACATTTTTGCCCCTGTGTCCAAATTGGACGTAAGGACAGGCATTTCTAGCAGTTTGATACCTTCTGAGACTGTTGGTGATGTTTATTACAGCTTTTGGAGTAGTACCTACCGGATCCACTGATACAGGGACAGTTGTTGGTATTCGGACATCAGGCAAGTGTACCTTGCCAAACTCTGCAGCTTAGTTATCTATTTTCATTGCTTTATATATATCACTGTACATGCTTAACCTAGGACCGTGTGACGTACTTAGCGTCCGATTATCAGTCGGGTGCCGACACTGTACGCAGTGTTGGGTACTGTCATCTAGAGATGGATATTTGTGACACTTTATATTCCCGTACTTGTCTTATCAAGTACACCATGACCCAGGACACTTGACACTATTCATGAGACAGGATTTTCCCGAGATATTCGTGGTGATTCTGTATAGGATACAGGACATGGACATTATATTCTTAGATATTGTATGACTGGTTGCATTAGCTATGATCGCGCTTGACATGGGCATGAGACGTTATGGTCATGATATGCGTGGTTACATTGGGTGGAGAGAGACACACATGCTACAGGCTGTTTACATATATATATATCTTCTATTATTGAGAGGTCGTAGACTCTCGTAGCAGAGCTAGACCCACTACCGGTTATTACCGCTACCGGCTCCCCGACACAGAGCTTGTAGTGGCTCAGCCTGAGTACTCGTGCGGCTCTCACTTGCATTTCACTTAGACTGGTTACATATTTACCCTATTGCTTCATTTAGTTATTTATTTGCTGCACTGTTTATTTACTCATTTTGGCATGAGCTTTCTTGTACCTTGCTATGTCCCCTGAGGACCTGGATCCGGATTATGTCCCCAGGATTTGAGGACGAGATCTATCCCGAGGTATACGGGACTGGAGCAGGAGCTGATCCAGGAGCTGTACCACCATCCGAGGACGAGGTCTTAGCTGAAGACTTCTCTTGAGCATCCATGTTTATGCTCAGTTTTCACTATTTATTTCAGTCTTTTATATTCTGGTCTGTTGAACCATTGTACTAGATATTTAATGGGTTGTTCCCCGAAGTACTTTGTGAGACTATCTGATGATTTACATTCTTTATTTATTCTGTGGATCATATTTCATAGCTTGTGTGGATGAGATTAGTTGTACCAGGATTGTCGTAGACCTGTTATATTACAGCTTAAGTATGCCCTGATGGATCCAATAGATTGGGATGGTCCATCGGTGCGTACTGCTGGCCATTGACACGCGTCCGGTCCCACGGTATTTTGGGACAGGGGCGTGACACAAGTTGGCTCGTATTTTTTGTATCTTGTTACGTCCCTCTGAGGACCTGGTCCTCTGCCAGGTGTATCTGCTCTTGAGTATTTGCAGGAGTACGGGCCTGGACCTGACGCATTCCTTTCTGTCGAGGAGGTCTTACCTTCTGAGCATCGTTGATTATCGAGCGATGGATTCTTTTAGCTGATACACTTCTGTCTTCATATTATTTTATATTGGAGATTTTATACTCCTCTCTCATTTTAGTTTTGGATATAGTCTTTGGTAGTGGATTTGTCTCCACCCGACTATCATTTTAGATATTTCAGACTCCTTATTCTAGTTAGTATTTCTTTTCAATGACTTGTTGTGTGGATGAGATTAGCATATCTGTGACTTGTGACGTTATACCACATGTGAGTTTATATTCATATTACAGCGTACGTATGGGATTTGGTTTCCATATATTGGAGTTGCCATATCCATGCGGCTGGCATGCTTACGTGTTCCTAGTCCTACGTTTTGGGACTGGGGCGTGATAATTTGGGCATCATTTGAGGTTTCTATGGAAGAAACAAAATTTTATTTTCGAGCTTTTGGCCATGGCCGAAAAGCTACTATTGGGGGGAGACGAAGGAGTGCTATATAGCACGAAGTGCTATGCGGCCTAGACTTCTCGTCTCGATTAAGCATGCGGCCAGCCTTGTTGGACGCTTGACTGAATCTGCATATGCGCCCCTTGGCCAAATGCATGAACTTGAAAGAATAAAATTTTGCTAAGTCCCAAAAGATTTTATACGACTAAGTGTGTATGCGGCCAAGAGGAGTATGCGGCCTCGGCAACTATGCGGCCAAAAGCTATGTGTCCCTCTTCTTTTGGACGCATAACTTCTGATTGACTTGGCACGACTTTTCATAATTTTGTCTTTTCTTCTGACATACTTTTATCACATGTCACATCAGTCACTTTTCTGACTTGACTTGACTTGCATTTATTGATTGTCACATCACACATTTCCTAAAGAATGGACTTTGTTCTGCCTATGTGTCCAAGCCAACTATGCAGCCTCGACGTTATGCGTCACCTTGCATGCGGCCTTGACCCTATGTGGCCTCGACGTTATGCGATACCTTGCTATGCGCCTTTGCTCCTATGCGTCTACTATTTTTTGCATACTTTGGACACTTGCTTAGTTTAATATTGATGATAATTGAACGATTGTGATGCTATGTGTTGAACTTAGAAATCACTTGTATGACCCAGATATGACCATGTGCTAAATGACTAAGTACCTGGCAAAAGCCCTGTAGATATGGTCCTACATGTACTTACTTGCTAATTAGGCTAATTTTTCTTGATCACCTTATTATATGTTGGACAGAATATATGGCATAGTTTAACTCGAGGGAGGGTCTGCAATTCCGGTCCTTGTTTGGTTTAAGGATTATGGATCTAATCTCGAGGATTTCTCGCACTACTCTTATTTTATCTATCGATATAATAAAGTGACAAATTAATGTGACCATTATTTGGCTGTCCTATCCTGACTACATTTCTACTTGATAACTTGTCCACAATATTGATACTAGAACTCGTTCCTGCCCTGACTATTGTATCCGTGGTGAGACACTTGATCTCACCAAGAGTGCTACTTGATATATAGTGAACCGTCGTGTCACATACACTTTCTACGTGATATATGTAATTATTTTCTTGCACAAATCTAGTAGTTGGACAGTGACTTTAGCTGTGGCTACATAGTATTGATTGTTGTATCACACTTGGGTGAATCCAGATTTAACGTCTAAGTGACAATATGGATTCGTATCAAGAGTGCCCGTACTTAAGTACGATATTTAGGAAGGAATATTCATGTGACCACGACATGAGATTCTAAATCACCTAGGGTTAACTAGGCAACTTAATGTGTTAAGCATTAGGAGGAAACGGTATCTCAAGATCGTGCATGTCGAACCACCCTAAGTTAGCTGGGAGTAAAGGCTGGCCACCCCGGATACTGTATATCATCCGCACTAGTGGAGTACAATATCTGACTTAATTATAAGCCGAGCCATTGTCTTTCCTATAGAAAGTCTGGAACTGCTGTTGATCATTAATTACCTCAGGGCCCTTGCAAGGGACAGGTGCATTATATATTTTTGCTCGTATATCATTGGTTCAGCCAGCCCTGCTCGATTATGGTACGATCAGAGGATACTCATATATTGCATTACTGGGATAACCCAGAGATCACATATCAAGCTGTAATACATGTTTGGTCATTAAATCTGTTTTATTAGAGACGTGGACCGTTATAGCATGAAAGTTTAACTTATGTCCTTGTTTGGTTGTTGAGTTGCGTTGTTGTGTTACAACGGAACACGAATCAAATCTACTTGTTATCCTATATTATTTTACTTAATATTATATCCTTGCTTGTGTATTGTGCCTTCTGTTGAGTGAAATTAGGGACATAGAATGTCGTGGGACGATAGTTCAATTTATGTCCTTGTTTGGTTGTTGGATTGCGCTATTGTGTTACGATATCCTGTGGACTGAAACTACGACGCATAGTTATTTTAGTTTGACCATAATCAAGAAACGTATTCTATCTTGATGTGATGTGTCACTTCATGTCCTTGTTTGGTGAAGAGGTATTGTGTTATAAAATGGATGGGACATATGCCATTGATTGTTGGTTCATGCATCTCATGCTACAAAACTAGTTTTGTTTCTTTATTTCGTGCTTCATTTGTGGTACTTGCTATTTGGGGTCTGACCCCACTGGTTTTGCATGACCATATTTAGAGCCAGCACCTGAGGATCAAGAGTATATCACCCTCACTGATGGCACACAGCAGAATGATGGCTGCTGAGGGTCACGAGTGGGTTCCTTCATTCACTGCTTGTCTTTTGTAAACTATATTCTTTTGGGCATTTAGCCAACCGATACCTGTTAGTCGGATGATCTGGACACTAGTTTCTTACATGACTGTAATATATTCAGACTACAGCTAACTCACGGTTATGTATACTTTTGATTGTGTATCTGGTATACCACTTTGTATTGCTAGATCTCTAGAGTATTTTGATGTGGTATTGGGGATGCCTTACTGCTTATTCTAAATTATTCTGTGTTATTGATACTTGGCTAAATGATTGAGATATAGAAGTTGTTGACCCTAAGAGGCTTGATTGTAGTATGCACCCTCTTGTCTCTAGACAACCTTAACACATTGCGGGTTGCTTCGATATTCCGTAAGGTATGGTTGGCTGAGTCATTCCCCCGCTCTCCAGTATTATGGATCTGGGGCGTGACAAATATCCCGTACGAAAGAACAATGGTTTGACCTTAGAAATTGGGGCAAGTATCGTGCAACGAATTTGCACGATGAGAATCATGAACTTGTAATGTACTTATGACCTTGTGAGCCGACCTAGCGATTAGGCAAATGACCCTATGCCGAGTGAAAGAACTTGTATGACCGACTTTAGAGTAGTGCTTAAGCAAGCCAAAGAACAGGGGCAGCAAGACTTAGAGTTAGACTTGGAACAATAAGTATTTTTTAGAAGTTGGTATTTGACACGAATGGGATGGATGGTAGGACTTGTACGCTAGTCGGTCGGTCAGATAGATCGTGCTTGACGGTTGTTAAATGCTTGATTTTTGGGTTGGATTGGAAATAAAATAGATTTTGATTGACCCTGCTTGAGGTATCATTGTTATTTGTAATACGAGAACCCTTGAGATTTTGAAGAGTAGCTTGTCGACTTCACTATCGCTAAGTTTTGTTGAATGCATATGTTTGAGGGACTTCTTGAACGTGTGTATGATCCAAGACTCAGTGATATATTGAACTTGAGTGCAAGTACTTCGCTATCTCTAAATTGGTTGACATGCATATGTTCGGGGGATGCCTTGAATATGTGTACGATCCAGACCCGCGATATGCTTTTCTCGAATGCTAGTGCAAGTGAATATGTTAGATCCATATGGACGAGTATAGCGATTTAGATAAGTTGGACCTAGACTAAGACCTTCGTGTGTGGTGGATTATAAGGTACCCCGCATTAAGCGACATAAGTTCCATGCTAAGATGCACTAGAGTCCGAGTCAGAGATTGAATTGAATGATAGAGTCATTCATTAAAACAGACTAAGCACGCATGCGATAAAAAATATGGAAAATGAGTAGAAAGTTGTGTTCGAATGGGTCTAAGTGATACAGAGTAATAGGTTTGAGTTGGATTCGATAGTGTGCGATATAACGGTTTGTGCTCAGAAAGTCTTGAGGATGAGACCTATTCTGAGTGGTGTATAATGTAATGACCCATTCCGCTCAAGCGGAGAGCCAATTCAAATGGTACAAGTACGATGACCCGATCCGCCTTGCTCTCCGAGAAGACTCGCTTGAGGCAAAGGAATTTAAACTTGGCCCTTCAGGAGTTCAAACTTAGACTTTCAAAGATGCGCTCGGAGTATCGCTCGGCCGAGGAAAATTATCGCTAAGATGGGTGGCTACGATGAACCTGTCATTGTTTAGCCTGCACACCATAAAAAATGGATGATACATGCTAGTTGCTAGGTGAATCACCTTTGCATGCTTATAAAGAATACAACGCACCTAGCTAACGGAATAATTTCATCTTGTATTACTTGTGTAAAACATAGACATGAAACTTGGATTATAGATGGTTCCTCGCACTGCCCCTTAGACTGTACTAGTATAACAGATGATGTTTCTAGTAGAGTATGCCACATGTTTCTTATCATGCTTATGTTTTATACTAATGCAATGCTTGCCTGCTTTATGTGCTAACTACTACTCGTTCGTTTCGTTTCAATGCTTATCACACAGATTCATCCCATGAATCGATGCACTTCACTTAATTATGGTTCACTCACTAGAGGCAGGAAGACTATCAAAATAGTCATTTTCGATCCAAGTAATGGTAACATGGAAACGCTCGCCAAGACGATTTTTCGTACCGGGAACCGCATAATGCTAGATTAAAAAGATAAAGAAATAATAAACAAGATTGAAAGTGAAGATAGATTATAGACGGGTATGTCAGGGACGTGTAGCAGAGATCCCTACCTGCGCTGCATGGAGCGCCACCAACCCATTCGATAATCCAAGAATCGCTCGAGATGGCTTGTAGCGGATAATAGCCTACCGTGTCTATAACCATCACCGTTGCACCAATAAAGAAAAGATAAAGAGAAAGCAAAGATAAATATAAAGATAAAGATAAAGAAAATAATTATAAATGGTCACGGATAACTCGTGCATGAGGTATATATGGATTCCTTGGACGATCACCGGGGCACCGGGATCGTGCCGGCCTGGGAGGAATCATATGGTATTTGCGTGACCAAATGGTTATAGGATGCTCTACCGGTTTGGGGTGACACAAATATCGGTAGAGGGCCCATGGTATGGTATCATACACTTGGTATACCCATCTATCTCAACGACGGTCTCAGTTTTGAGAGAGACTAGTCCTGAATGGCTATGCAAGTGACCTTTATATAGATTAAGTTAGCTCGGTTGCGACAATCTGCGTGCGAGTTATTACATTGAATAAGAAATCTGAAACATATGTATAATATGAGTATAACACCTCTGAACAATATGAGTATAAGATATCTGAGTAATCTGAGTATAACATTCACATGGGTATCCGAGTAACATAATGCACCACAGTCGAACACGCCCGTAACATTCATGCTTGCTTATGCGATCTTTGATTTTATTATAAATATTCGTGCTTGGTTTAACTTGGTTTTGTGTTTATTCAGGGAAGGACGAACGGTAATTTGGTAAGTTTTGCCGTGTTACTCTTATATCGTATGGCGCACTGCCACACGAGTTAGGCTTTACATTATTGCCTTAATGTTGATCCTAAGGCAAGACTAGAAAGATAATTTGATAGATTGTGTATGGAACTAATATAACGTATTTTGATTTATCGAGCGGGCGAGAAGCCTCCCAACCAGTGCATTCATGTACTAATAACCCACCAGATTACTTGCAGGGTGTGGGAGAACCTCGTTCGGTGTGGAGTATCCCCTCGTGTGCACTAACGTAAAGTTCGCTCTGGAGCCTTCAAGTGTTGCGTCCAGACCTGAAGCACACATACATGACATAATATTGGAACATTGCCTATGTATCATCCTAAGTTGTAAGCCGCTTGGCACACCTTTATTGTTAGAGAGAGAGAGAGAGAGAGAGAGAGAGAGAGAGAGAGAGAGAGAGCTTGAGCGACTTGTAATCTCGGCCTAGCACCGCTTGTAATATTTTTTGATTATTAATAAAGATCTTCTTATTGTATTATACTTGTGTTTATTCAATGCTTTCGTTATAATAACTTTGTGAACTATTTATCGAACGACTGTTTACTCGTGTCATTCAAATTTTTGCTGCATTGGAGACTATTTGTGCGACTCTGTGGCTTAGCTATTTCTCCGCCTGTTCGGATCATGGCCTTGCACGGGCGCAACTTGGGCTCGCGCGACATCATGTCCTGATGGGAACGATCATAATATGGAAGCGCTAGCGTGGTGATTCGCGCCTAGCGAGGACGGTCAATCCTACGGGAGATCGGGGCATGACACTCCATTCTACGCACGAGTTCTAAAACGGGTTTATGGTAATACCAAAATGTATTCTACTGGTCCAGGGTAGTTTCATATAATAAAACAAAATTATAAATATGGAAATATAATAAATAAAATATGAAATATATCATAATATTATTTTACGAGAAAATTTTAAATATCCAAAAATAAAAAAATACGAAAAAAGAAAACGAATGTGACAAATTACGACAACATAATCTTAGCTGTCGTAATTATGTGTGAAAATCACCGCCTGGGCGTCATGTGGCATCAGTTATGAGGAATATCATTAATCCCTATGATTACGATGACGTAATCATGGCTGTTGTTTCTAATTTCAAACGTATCCCATTAAAAAACAACACTTGCTTTGGGATTTGGAACATTAGATATTATTCCCTCTCATAATTAGAGAAGAGGAAGCGACATCTCAGTATAGAGCGCTTAAGCGTAAGAAGTCTTCAGCTAATACTTAGCTCTAAAGCAAGGTATCTCTTCAACGCATAAGGCTTCTGCCTTAAACTGTGACTGCCTCGAGCATTCAGAGACTGACACTTTGGCATAGCTACAATGCATGTCTTCTACGTGGAAAGTATTCACCAAAAAATTATAACATGGACGAGTCTTCACCTGAGTGTTAAAACTCTTCAGCGTAGAGCACTATTGTGCTTAAATCATTGTAGACTTGGCCTGTTGCTGACTCAATTATAGCAGGCTTTTCTTTGCAATACTTCTTTTCTCGTGGAGAGTGCTTTGTGGTGATTTCTTAGTGTAGATCATTATAGCACTGAGTTGTAGTTGACAAACTCCTAAGCGTGGGTAGATGTTCAAATTTGCACACTTAAGTACTCTTCATGTTTAATGAATTATGGGGTCCAAGTTGTACACAGGGCCAGATCGGAGCATTTTAATGCCCAGGGAAAAATTTAAAATTGTCACGCCCCGCTCCCAGAATACTAGGTAATTATGGGGACTGACATGGCCAAACGCTCCTACAGAATACCGAAGTAAGCCCCAATGTGTTAAGGTTGTCTAGAAGACAGATGGGTGAACTCTAGCATGCTATAACGTCAGTCCTAAGGCCGACATATCCTATAATCTTAATCCAACAACACAAGTACAAGAGTATATCATACATGAAAGTAAAGTGGCATCCCAAATTACATGTCACATATGATCATGAATCTAGTGAATACAAAATTCTGCACTAACAAAGTTTAATAATATATGATCAAATATACCAGTCATGGTCTAATATATATATCATGCTGATCGAAGTCATAAAAATATAAGGAGCTAACTCTACCCTTTGCTAAATACCACCAAATAAAGTAATCAAGACGAGGGGTGAAAGAAAGGAAATCCACTCACGAGCTTCGACCGCAGTTCTACGAGTGCGAACCATCTTGCTGAAAGCGCGGTGGATCCTGGTTCTCTTGGGGTAACCTGGCCATGCAAAGCCAGTGGGATCAGAACTCCAAGTAATAAGTACCACAAAGGAGCTGGAGGTGATAGACCAAACACATCACAATATAAGCAAAAGAGACATATAAGAAATAAATGCAGATCGAGACTTGTACGGTACCAACGTACTTGTCTCAAGAATAATATTGGAAGAGATGATAATAAGTGCAGAAATGAAAGTAAGGCGACGAGCAGCAAGAGAGCATAGGAATTACTCTGGATCGGGACCACAACCCTTAAACCAAACAAGGATCGGGGTTGCAGACCTTCACCCGAGCAGAATTTAGCACCCTAACCACGCGCCGGAAGAAAATAAAACTAGAAGAGCTGCTATACGAATAACAAACCTCCAATTCATGGCCAAACATGCCTACGGCTTGCTATAATAAACTAAGTAGGGTTATCATAAGCCCTAATTACTAGAAATGCATTGCTAAGAATATTGCTACCACCGACACTACAGTTAACCTAGATGGCCAAGGGTACACTTGTCTAGTAAATTAAATATACATTCAACCATACAACATAACTTGTTACATGCCACAAACAGAAATTTAACTCAAAAGCATAAACTTGAACTTGTAATCATAAACTTGCTTTACAACCATAAACTTGTATATAACTTGTCTTGTAAGTGACGTAGCACGCGTAAACTTGGTTAGTCATGGAGCCCTTGCCTAGTATGGTTGTCCATGCCATATGGGGCCCTTTGGGATCGGGGTAGCCGGTAGCGTAATATTCTTTCCTCCCAATGATGTAGTTAAATCTTATCTTGTTTAATCATTACTAAATTATTTCAAGTTCTCGAGTCGTGCACAATTGAGAACTCCCTAAAATTACGAGTTACAAATACGAGCTTTTCATGAATTATCGTATTCGTGACACGTGATACATTAGACAATACTCACACTCGATTGTCCGATGCCAAATGCAATAGATTTTCATACACAAATATTTCTACGGTGTCGTGAGGATTATGAACTTGTACATAAACTGGTCTTGTGAACTCATATGCAAAACTTGTCTGGTATTATAAACTTGTATTGACATAAGGAAGCATGAAAAAAATAATCACTAAAAGGAATTACTAATCAACAGGGAACAAAAAAATGCACACAAGAATTTCTGGCTGCATGGACTCACTAGCCGCATGCACCCACTGGCTGCATGGACTCTCTGGCCGCATGCACCCACTGGCCGCATGGACTCTCTGGCCGCATGGACTCTCTGGCCGCATGGACTTACTTTTGGACTTAGTTATTTTTTTATTCGTTCAACGAGTGAAAGCACAAGGTGTTCAAGGACACTTGTGTAAATAGGCAGTCATGCGTCCAACAAGATGGACACATGCTGTCAGCATGTGACAAGAGTTCAGGACGCATAACCCTCTCGGGCCGTATGGAACTCTCGGCCTCATGGACTCTCTGGCCACATGAAGACTTCGTCTTCTCCAATAGCAAGTTCAGCCATGGCCGAAACTCCAAAAAAAAATCAAAAACTTGTTTTCTTCATAAAAACTCCATTTTAAACTCCAAATCTAGTGAAACGAAAGCCAAATTGCACGAAATAAAATTCTCTAACATAAGAAACAACTATTTTTTGAAACCACTAAGTTTTAATAGACCAAAACTAAGAAAAACTCATGGAACATATAGACACCCTAAACTTAAAACTCAGATCTACAAAAATTTATACATCAAAATTCAAAACTCCAAGAACTAAAAATGATCAAAATCATAAGGAAAGCATTTTATATCAAATATATTTCAAAACAACAACATATATAAAAATCTAAAAATTTATGACTTCACCATTGAGCAAGATGTATTTGTCTTGGTTGGCTCCTAGCCTCTACCTCTCACGGTCCAAGTCGCAGCAACCTTCCCTTTGGGTTAGGGTTAGGGGGACCTTGAGGGAGAGGAGGAAGGAGGGAAAATAAAATGAAGAAGAAGAAAGAAAGGAGAGAGAAAAGCCATACATATACTAAGAAAGGAGAAAATATGGTTTAGTCATGGGTTCACCCAAAATAAATCGAACCAAGTGTCCATTCTATATGCGGATCCTAAATCGGGTCTATGGCAATGCCAAATGGTATTCTACTGGTCTCGGGTAGTCTCTCTCAACAATAGGAACAATGAAACAATAATAAAATGACAGGAACCAACATATGAAATACAACATGAATATATTATCAAGAAAAATTAAATTCTAGAAATTCAAGAAATACCAAATATGGGATCGGGCATGACAAAAATGATGCCCAAATATATTGAAAACAAAGTATTAATTCAAAATGATGCCTAATATATATTGAAAACAAAGTATTAAATTTAATTTGTGAAGCTTCAGTGTTTTATTATCATGAACGCATTCTACATTTAGGGTCTTGTTAAAATCTTGTTTCTTTCGAGAAAATAGTATCCTAGCAATCTAAGTACAAACGTTTTGATCACGTTTAAACACAATACCATAAAAATAATTTACAAAATCAATAAAAAAACTCCTAGACATGAATTCTTGCATCATTTTTCATATGAATGAATAATCAAACACTTGAACTCATTCTAACTCAAGTTTGACTAAGCAACGAAAACAAACTAAATCAATATAAATATATACCAAACTAGCTTTCTCGCAATGGTTAATCTGAACAATAAAAAATACCATCTTTATAGTGAACATTTTGTTACCGTACATGACCCAAATTCAACAATCTCTGAATTAATCAAAATACCAAATCCAACAATCCCCAGATCATCTTATCATTAATAATTGTTAAAATCCGCTACGTAATACAACATTTATATGTTGTGCAAAAAATTCAAATATAGTTACTCAATATTCAATAATTCATTATTACAACTCAAGGTCATTAAAATTGTTGTCACTATTAGTATCACCATCACTTAAATTCATCATTAAAATTTTAATTGTAGACCAAATACTCGAGTTCATTACCTGAAGAGTGTTCAACGGAAGTTGCATCGTCATTTCAGTGAGTAGTTATTGTGTTAGTTGCAACTTATATCAATTCAACGATTGTAAAATCCTAATTCCTAACTTCAAGTCTCTAAGTAGATTTCAAAATTCCGAGCAAAAGAAGGACGTGAAGAAGAAAAGTTAAATTTTTTTTTATAGGGATTTGGGATTGAAGGATTCAATTATAAGCAGAAGAAAGAAGGAAGAGAGAATTAAAATCAACAATTTTCAAGAACACATTCTGTTGGCCATCAATTCCCTCTGGAATTTGAAAGTTCTTTTCTGGAATAAGTTCTTTTTTTGGAATCGGATGGAACAAGTTTTCACGACTGGAAAATTAATTATCGATTTTTTTCTTTTACCAACTTTTGTATTGTATGTTAATATTGTATAGTATATATTACAAACTCCAAAATTTATTTGGGCCCCTTGAGCCTTGGGACCCCAGAGTATTTTAAATCTTAGCAATTTTCTATGCTTCTATAATTATTTATTATTTTGTGTTAGACCCTAGTTTTTCCAATAAAATATGTTCTTTAGTATGTAAAAAGTAATTTTTGTTTCATATGACACAATAAATCATTAAAACTATTTTAATTTAGAAAGAGTAGCTGGCTTAGTAAATTCATTAAAAATATTTTATTCAGGAAAGGGTAGCTCATATCTAAAAACTAAAATATTTTAATTTGGAGCCCTCCTATATCAATTTGGAAAGTGTAGAATCACAAAGACTCAACAACCTACCTTATTATTAGTGTTTTAATTTGATTTGAGAACACAAAAGCTATCTCACCTTAATCAACCGTCAAAAAGAATTGCCGGTACATTTATTAAGCCATATTAGCATATTCACATGTATACACTTGGAGCCTAGGCAACTGCCTAACCGGCCTAATGGTAGGGCCGGATCATTTTATAATAAAAAGTCGTCAAAATTTGATAGTTTATAGGAAAAGTATTGCTGAAACGGAAGGGGACCGCTGTTCATACAGCGGGCTACAGTGATCCTCCCAATTGATCGGATCCAAAGTGTCATATATATCAGTCCTTTTGCTGACGTTAGCATCCAATATCCGACCAATGGAGAGGAGGAGGGGGGACGTGGCCCACGATTTGAGCCGCGGTCTCCTTCTCGATCTGTGTAGGAACACTATACTTTATAATATTTAAGTACAAATTATATTTTAGATAATATTATCAAAACTGGTGATACCGAATCATTGGTGTCTTAAGGGTTGGAGATTACGATTAATCACATATTTTGCAATGACTATTGAAGTTCTTGCAACTCGTTATTTGAATCTGGAGTATTCTGACATCGCGTTTAAAGAAAGCTACGTAGATGAACACCGACCAATAATAAGGATTGGGACGTAGATCCTGTTCTTCTAGCAAGTTAGAGACTAGAGGTCATCTTAAATATACTGGGAAAGAGCAAATTAATGTTGTTTCACTTTCAATCCAGACAGATTTTTTTTGATTTTGGTCCAGCGATTTTCCATAAACTAAGACTATCTTTTATATGATTAGTCAACTCTGTACGTGTTCATGGAAAATGTTAGTATTTTGGCCTAAATTGAGCGGCATCAATTAGAGTGAAATTGGATTAATCAGTATAAACGTTGTAACAAATATTGCAATAAGAGTCTGGTTTAGCAACCCAAAATTGTTTGAAAGTTGAAAACTTATTTTCTTTTGAACTTTCAGAAATTAAAAAAACATAGGTTTCCAAACTAAAAATATACTATAGCACACACAATAATCGTATGCCTCAATTAAATTAACATTAATATTAATATTAATATTAATGTATAATAGTCGATCATATGACCTTGGAGCCAATAGTAGAGGGCTATTGTAACTTCCATGAAACCAGACAGCTTCTCTTTTTTCAAACAAGCAAGGTGGTTAGAAAATCTCCAGGTTTTGCGTAGGCTGACAATTTCTGCAGAAGAAAAATGAACCAATATTAGGAAGAAACTATCGCCC
Organism: Iris macrosiphon; assembly: GCA_036927795.1. NCBI lineage: Eukaryota > Viridiplantae > Streptophyta > Magnoliopsida > Asparagales > Iridaceae > Iris > Iris macrosiphon. The sequence goes on from JAYESA010000011.1 coordinate 28,260,769, forward strand.
TCAGCTACATGTACTGCTTACATGTGGTCCATGATTAATAATTAAATACATCCTGCAATTTCCTGGAAACATTCCTCTAGAGCTTATATATAGATATATATATTGTACAGGAAGATTAATTAGTGTCATCATCCAATCCAATGATGAAGCTAACTTCTGGACTAAGGCTCTCATTTATAGCATTCGGCCTGGCAGCAGCCTCTTTGCTTCTCCTGATCTCTCGGTGGTCGACGCAGCGTGCCTGCAGCTGCACTGAGCTCAGTACTGCCAAGGTGATTAAGAAACCTAGCCTGTTCCTCTTGTTTAACCTCCTGTCCGCGGCGGTACTTCTCATTAATCCGAGACGAGAAGGAAATCTACGGTACGACGGAGCCACGGATGCTGTTAACGGCACCGGTACTGATGATGGCGATGGCAACCGAGATCAGCAGGACGTCGAAGAAGAAGAAGAAGAAGAAGAAGAAGATGATGATGTGAGCTGGGAAGCTGCAGATGAAGATGAAGATGTTGATCCTGTTGAACTGCGAGCAAGATTTGATGAGTACATTGCCAATGTCAGAGAAGGGTGGATAAGGGAGAGGATGAGAGAGAGTTTGATGCGCCCACCATAGTATATCTGACTGACAATCGTCACATCTCTTTGATGATCATGATTTTAGTGTATGATATATATATGTAGTTCCACCAGGGACGAATAAACTAGGATGAGCTAGGTGTGGACATCTCCTTAAAAAAAAAAAACTATATAATTTTTTTTTTTTTTGGTGGACTGGAGCCTAGTCTCCTACTAGATCCTCCCCTAAGTTCGACTGTGCCAAGAGGAAGGTGATCCATGTATGTTTGTAAATATTTGCAGCTTTGTATATATTTTCATGATCTGTATGTAAAATTACCCATTATGTATAACAAAACTTTTGGTAAACTGCGAGCAGAAAATTTAATGCAACGGACATATACTTTTTTTAAATTGTACTGGACAGTCAAAGTATTATGAATTTTGGTCTAATGATGCAGAACGCCATAACTAATAGCGATAAAGAAGGGAAGAAAAACGTCATTATTAGTGGCGTTTCAAGCACAAAACGTCATTTCTAATGGTTCAAGTTTGGATTAACATCGCCGAGGCCTATGATGAATGGTTCATTGTCTACTGTACTTCGTGTGCTATTGTCGAAATTCATGAGGTCGATGACAAATGGTTTACTTTATGTCGAAAAGACTTCAGCTTCATTATCAGTCTCATTTCCAATATCGTTGTCTATAGAAATGGCTTGTAAAGGATGGCGTCTGTCACACCCCAGTACCGGAATACGGAGACAGACATGGCCAACTATCCTGTACAAGGTACTATACGTCGTATGACGATCACGGCTGTAATAAGACATGAGGTGTATATTATAATCAAGTCTCCTATGGTCAAGAACTTCTATGTATCAATCATTCAAACAAGAAACAGTAAACATAGAGCATATATGATAAAGCAATAAGGCGTCCCAAAACGCTTTCTCAAAATATTCTAGAGACCAGCTGTGCAAAATAAGAAACTGGAAGAGTAACAAAAGTACATGACAGTGATCAGCTGCAGTCTGATTTAATACAATCATGTAAGGAGATTAATGGGCCAGATGTGCCGGCTAATAGGTGCCGGTGGCTAAACACCCAAAATAAGTAAATGTACAATGATGAGCAGGGAAGAAGAAAATCCACTCGTAATCCTCTACGACCACGTTCCTGGTACGCGCCATGAGTTGGGGGATAGTACGCTAGATTCTCGACTGCTGGCTCAAAATCTAGCCATGCAAAACCAGTGAGGTTAGACCCCAAATAACAAGTACCACAAAGGAAGCACAAAATAGAGAAACAAAAAACCAAAAAATAATTATATAATAATACATAGGTTCAGTGTCGTAACTTAGGTCCATGGCATACACTAGCGCAAAGGCCCAACCCTATAACCAAAAAAGGACAAGGGTTGAACCATCACACTATGATAGTCCATCTCCATTGGCTACTAACCGAATAATACAATAACAACCAATTCCATTTTCTTATATCAGCCAATCACTGATACAGTTTGCTATTTGTGGAGTCTGAGATTATCTCAGAAATAACGCATAATAGGTATCCTAAGATCTTGCCATTGCCGAACATGAGCTAACCGAGCCAAATAAGGAATATATAGGCACTTCATGATGCACCAGTTCCCCGTAGGGCCACTGCGCTAAAACACGGTATTAGCGGTTCCAGTGCTCCTATAGGAAGAGAATGGCTCGGCATTATTTATAATAGGTTAGATACTTTACTACACTAAGGCGAGTGATATATAGTATCTGTGGTGGCCAGCCCATAACGCACTTGTAATGAATCTCTGTGGGAAGGTTCGTTGGCATTATCTCGGATACCGTTCCCTCCAAATGTTACTACCATTTTTAGTTACCTAATTAGCCCTATATTATGTTCGAAATCTCAATGCGTGGGCACATAAAAATTTCCCTTAAGATATCGTATAAAGTTCGGTCACGCTAGATACGAATCCATGAAAGTTCAATCTGGATTAACCTGAGCGTGTATGCAACATTCAGTCAATCAATATCCTAGCCATACTTTTGTAGCTGACTCGCATATCATGCCCGTGTTGGGGAAATAATATATATATTTATAATATCACACGTTCAGAAATTTGAGGCATTCTCGATGTATAACCCAAATATACATCACTTAATACGTGACACGGTATGTCGTGCCTCGGCGCACATCCGATCATATACACTTTTAATTTGTATCAGCACGGATACAATATTTGAGTCCAATTAACAATTATATATTGGGTCACATGAATCAAGATCACATTGTAACACAAAACTGGTTGAATTGCTTATGTTAAGTGTATGTAGTTACATGTGTGTGTGTATCATAAGTGCTATAGGTGTTTGAGGAATTGTCAATAGAGTGTTTGTATGAGAACTTGGTATGATTTAGAATTGAGTTAGTGGTGTTGTTATATATATATATATATATATATATATATATATATATATATATAGACACACACACACACACACACTTGATGCATTAGTATTGGGTGTGTTTGATGCCCAGTTGATGGTCGGGCAAGAGGTGACTGAGGTTGCAGTGCTTAGCAAGATGGGTTGGACAATGTAGTTCAGTGAGGCATGGTAGGAACTTCACTGCTTAGTGCAGGTGAGGACTTGGTTTAGGTAGATTTAATAGGTGGTGCACAGTGCATGAACTAAGTGTCAATACTTGTGTGTGTGGTGTATCAGTGATAGTAAGTTTAAGTGTTAGTGGCAATATATGTAGGAAAGGGAGTTAAGTATCAAGTGTTATATTGGTATTAGTTAGTATTTGTTAGTGACTTGTATTCAGGTATCAGTCAAGAGATGTAGGCTCAGTGTATCCCTGGGACAAAGAATGTGGGTAAGGTTGTATTGGTATCAAGGAAGTATGATACCAGGTTGGGTAGAGGCCAGTGAGGGGAGATTATGTGTGGAGTTAGTATCCTAATGAGAAGTTAGTGTGATTAAGGGTAGATCAAGTAAGTATAGGTAATTGGGTATTAGTAGGAAACTGGTTAGAGTGTTAACTAATACTTAGATAATATTAGAATAGCAGATAACTAGTGTGTGTGTGTGTGTGTATTGATACTTAGTATATATGATATCTTAGTATCTAATATTAGCTAGTACACTACAAAAATACTGTTAAATAGTGACGGGTCTCAGCGACGAAAACTACTCCGTCGCTGAGTTAGAGACAAAAATTTGACAGAATAACGACTAAGTTATTTATGTAAAAAAAAAAAATTCGTCAATAATCCGTTGTTATTGCAGCGACGGATTAGCGACAAAATATCCGTCGTTGCAAAAACTTAAAATTCCCAACAACGTTTCAATTCCCCCATTTTCAATCTCTCTCTCTCTCTCTCTCTCCGATGACCCTCCCCCCACCCCGACCGCCTCCCCCTGCGACCTCCCCGTCTCCGACATCCCCTCCTCCTCACTCGTCCTCTCGAGACCTGATCCCTCACTCACCCTCTCGAGACCCGATCCCTCACTCACCCTCTCCTCCTCCTCCGGCATCCGACCCCCCTCTCCTCCTCCTCCTCCACCGACCCCCAACACCCCGACCCCCTCTTCTCCTCCTCCTCCTCCTCTAGCGTCGGACCCCTAAGCCCTCCTCCTCTACCCCCGACCCCCTCTGCCTCCGTCAGATTGCCTTTTCCTCTGGTTAAGGTAACCCTAACCCTCATTCCGATTTGGTTAATTATTATATTTGGATTGTGGGCGTCTGGACACACATACAGACATGAGACGCTAGACATGGACACGAAGAGAAAATAAATTGTTTGATATTTTTGATATGCTGGACACGGATACAATATGCTGGACACGGACACGTACAAACCCGATACGCTGGACACGGACGCCGAATTTAAATTTTGTTAGTTATAATAAGAACTTTTTCATACTAGAAAAGAGTCGAGATTAAAAATATATAAGATAATACATTCTGATATATGGAAACACAATATCTCTATAGTATATTCTGACACGGACACAGACACGACACCCGACATAGGCAAATTATAGCCCTAGTTATATAAAAAGTATTAGATTTAAGGATTTGGAGTGTGTCAGTAAATTATTGTGCGCTTGAATACAAGAATAGGTTCCGGATATGTTTTTCTAAATATATGACCAATAAAATGAACTAAGCAAATGTGGAATTGCAAAAAAAAATAAAAATTCGAGCAATTATCAGGTGACATATATATATATATATATATATATATATATATATATATATATATATATATATATATATATATATATATATATATATGACATGACGTGACATACTTTTGGGTGTTTGAATTCCTCTATATTAAAGTCATATTATTATGTTATACATAAACCTCACTAATTATAGATTGGTATCGGACCATTAATATGAGTATCAGGATCGACGATATCAGTAATATCAACAATACCAGACATAATTATCAGTTTATTTGGTATCAGAAACAAATAACTGTTAGTAAATTATTAACATTTTAAAAAATATAAATATTTATACTTTAGGCATAATTTAAGTATTTCTAGTGTTACTTCTTAGTATTTTTGAAATTGAATGAAATAGTAGTCACCCTTGTCGATTAATATATATGTGATATATAAGTTTTACTCTTTCATATGATTTTAAACCATACTATGCTTTTACACTCTTGCTACTTGGTATTTTTCATTCAAATTAGCGACCAATTTGGTATTTTACATAGGTAAGTTTTCTTATATAGTAGATTAAACATAGGTAACTATATATATAATCTTACTATGCTTTTACAACCTTACTACAGATAAATTTTCTTCTATAGTGTTATGTTACATAGGTAATCATAGTACACACTAGTCCAAGGTTCAAAGTATCGATATCGAAATTGGTATCGGACCATTACTATGAGTGACCCTTGTCGATTGATTTATATGCAATACTTGGTAACATTTTAGAATATATATATATATATATATATATATATATATATATATATATATATATATATATATATATATATATATATATATATTATACTTTATATATGCGAGTAGGATTGGTTAGAAAGATGATTTCAAGACAGACGCTGAAAAATTTCTCAAATACGCCAGTAGTCAACCTTATCTCATGGATGTGAGGTCATCAAATTCCCTTGTGTAAAATGTCATAATATACCATTCAAAGAGGTGGATCTCGTGAGGGAGCATCTTTACAAGAAGGTTTTCATATCAAACTACAAGAAGTGTACGGCTCAAGGAGAACCTTTATTTTTGCAATATCATTCCTCCTTCAATATGGAGGTAGAAGAGTCCACTCTCGGAGATAAATTTGAATATCGATTGGGAAACCTGGCGCGTGAGTTGGTATTTGATGCAGTCGGTCTAAGTTTTGATCCGGAGTATCTGAATCCTGATGCGAAGGAATTTTATGATATGTTCAAGAATGTTGATACTCTGTTATACCCAGGTTGTGATTCTCATTCTGTCCTGTCGGTGGTGATGCGGCTGTTGAACCTCACGTCTGATTTTAACTTATTGCATGAATGATATGACCAAATAATTCAGTTTGTTAGAGAGCTATTGCCAAAAGGATCGAATGAGTTTCCTGAAAATTCTACAAGTCGAAGATAATAATATAAAAACTCGGATTAGGCTATGAAAAGATAGATTATTATCGAAATAGCTGTATGTTGTACTACAAGGAGAATACTGATAAAGATAGATGCATTTTCTGTTACGAGGACCGGTACAAGCCAATTCAGGGCAAAGAAAAGTCAACTACCCGAGCAAGGTTGCATCCCTACAAGTACATACAATTTTTGTCGATCACAAAGAGGCTACAAATGATGTATATTTTCGCAAATACAGCATAACACATGACATAGCATAGCAAAGAACGAAAGATGGATGATGGAAAATTATCTCATCTTTTCGATAGAGAGGAATATAAGCATTTTAATCTGTCTCATCCTGAATGTACTGCGTAGCCTAGGAATGTTCTGTTGGATTTATGTTTTGATGGATTCACTCCTTTCGGACAGTCGGGATCTCAGTACTCTTATTGGTCGATGTTTTGATTCCTTACAATCTACCACCGCGGATGTGCATGAAGACTCCTTATATGTTCTTGACACTTATCTTACCCGGTCCAAAAAATTAATGAACATCGATATCTACTAACAACCAATGGTGGATGAGTTCAAACAATTATGGGAGTTCAGCGTTCAGACATATGATATATCGAAAAAGCAGAAATTTTATATGAAAGCGTCACTCATGTGGACCATCAATAATTTTTTAGCATATGGGATATTATCAGGGTGGAGTACTCATGGTACTTTGTCTTGTCCTGTATAAATGGGAAAGAGCAAGGCATTTCATCTCCAGAATGGTGGAAAAGTATGCTTTTTTTTATTGTCACTGTCAGTTTCTTCCTGCGTCGCATCCGTGGAGAAGGAACATAGATGGCTTTAGAGCAAGATAAATATAAATTATCTCTGCCTGTCACGACCCGCACCTAGTGTAGGGGCACGAGTAAGTGGGTACGTCCAGCCTACGCCATAGCATCGGCGGTAGAACACTGTCTAGGTCAACAATAGTATCTAAATATCTCACACAATATATATAATATACCTGTCAAGATATCTCAACTCCCAAATAGAGGACACTAAGATAATATGATAATGGTAAACAATACTCAATCACAATAATAAACTAGAGAAAGATATTGTACGATATGGAATAGAAGGAAAAAATACAGAGTCAAATATATCACAAGTCCAACTCCAATCTCAACACAATAATCTCAAATATAATACATACCAAAAGTCTCTAACTGGCATATACAATATCATAAATGAACTAGCTAAGTCTCATCGACTGCTGGTACTATATATCTTTATAGGCTCTACAGGTACTATCTCAACTGGCTCGCCATCCTGTAGCTCATAGTGCGTAGGACACCAATCCTCTAATGAATCATCTGAAAATATATCCAGTCAGGATTGGAGCGAAGTACAACCCAATAACAGTTCCTATAATTAACAGAAACTATGAAACAATAATAGCAATGAAAATAAATGATGAAGGTAACCGAACTAGCAAATATCACGAGAAGAGCATCATGGTAAATAATAGCAATAAACTGAGAACAATATGTTGAGGAACATCAATATAATAAACTGGAATAAAAAAGAATATAATACATGTGTCTTTAACTATTAGTAAGATAATGTGATCGGCTTAGGCCTAACACGGGCTATATATAAAAGGTGAGCTAGCGTGATCACACGTGAGTTGCATGATCTACTAGCTATCATGGGCTACACTAAATTATGGACTATAAGGTATGATCACATATCCATTAATACTTCCCCAACCCCCGACTAGTACACGGATCCAAATCATGGTACGTTATAACACGTATATCATACTGCATGGTCTATAACATCATGCACTATGATCATGGTCTATATAATCACTAAGATATCACGGTAATCACTGAGTAATCATGAAGCACGACATGGCGATCACTGGGTCATCACAATAATAACATATCATGACCAAGATCCACGTATACCAATCCGTGTAACCATCGTGTCAGAAATCAAATATCTCAATACTAAATACATGAAACATAGAGGCTATCAAATAAGAAAACTATCAGAGAATGTACTCGTCTCTGGTCCTGAGCAAAAGATGTTACTCGGTATCTGAGCTGGTGTCACACACACCTATATATGAATGACAGGTCAATATGGTGTAATAAAGTGATAAATAAACTAAAATGCCTTAAATATGCTTTTTTAGGTCAATACTAGGTCACACTAGTCAAACTAGGTCACACTAGTCAAACTAGGTCACACTAGGTCAAATGTTGACTTTTAGGGTCAAACTAGTCAATATTAGTCAATACTAGGTTATATTAGGCTAGGGTTAGGTTCTAAGCTAATCTCTAGCTATACTAGGTCATATCTTGACTTCTAGGACCAATACCTTGAATATTAGCTATATAGGCTAATATTACCCAATATCTATATATGTATAACTTATATATAGTTATATCTATTTCTAACGTTACTTAATAGATACATGCTTAACTACCACTTGGTATCTGATACTAGGTATCAACTCTGAACTTACATCAATATCAACATCTCATCGATACTCAATACTGAAGCTAATTAGTATCTCAAGGATACCTAAATACTATCATACATATACACAGATGTAACACACTCCTTAACACTTACCTACTGAACTTAACCTCAATACCTCACTAATACATATTTATATAACTCGGATACACTGATACCTATTCATATAAGGTCTGATACCTACTGTGGCAACTTGCTGTGCACCCTAACACAATGTACTAAGTACACTTGCTACTGAGTTTAGATAACCCGAATGCTCCCAATACTCTACCTGACCGTTCCTATATCCTTGCTACTACTTTAATAATCTCCTTAATTAATTAAGAAAAATGGGTCTAATGGGCCTAACCCAATATTGGGCTCAATGTGTCATGACAATCTAATTGGTCCACTAATGACAAGTCCAACTAAAATAGGCTAGCCCACTAACCAATAAATAAATAACATAACACATAATAAATAATTAGTAGCACACATATAAATATTTATCACTAAATAATAAATATGCTAAATGACAAAAATATCTTCGACTAGAAATGTGGTAGTGATAAGTCTACCCTCCTTAGAAAAATTTTGTCATCAAAATTTAAGGAAGAACTAATACTACAACAAGCAATCACAGCAAGCAAGAAAAGAACGCTACCTCACCGCTCAAAGAGATAAGGGTATCACTTACGTATCTCGACTTCCCTCACCCAGGTAGTCTCTCCCGGAGAGTGATGCCTCCATGCGACACATACCAAACGAATCGTCTAGTTCCGCAGCACCTTCTCCCTGCGACCCAGAATCTCCACTATCTTCTCTGGGTAGCTGAGAGTCGAACCCACCTCGATCTCTGAGTGATAGAATACGTGACTAGGATCTGCCACGTACTATCTCAGCTGTAACACATTGAACACATTATGCACTCCCTCCAGTGCATGAGGCAAGTCTAGTCTGTAGGCCACTGTACCGACCCTTGCAAGAACACCGAATGGTCCGATGTACCATGAACTAAGCTTCCCTCCTCCACCAAAGCGAGTCGTACCCACTTGTTAGAGAAATTCACAAGAACACCAGATCGCCAACCTAGAACAAAACACAGCCTTAACACTCAACCTAAAATAAAGCAATCACATGCAATACACACAAAATCTATACCTCAAACTCCAAAGGTCTCCGGTAGCTATCGACCCAATGCCGCTGTCTGTCCTGCGCCACCCGAAGTCTATCTCTAATGAGCTTCACCTTTTCGGCTGCATCAACAATCATCTCTGTTCCCAACAAGTCTCTCTCACCAACATCATCCCAAGATAGAGGAGTGTGATATCTCCGTCCATATAAAGCCTTGAATGGTGACATCTCGATACTGTTCTGGTAACTGTTGTAAGCAAACTCTACCAGGTGAAGATGATCCTTCCAAGATCCTCTGAAATCAAAAACACAAGTGCGAAGCATATCCTCAAGAGTCTGAATAGTCCTTTCTGACTTTCTATCTGTTTGGGGATGATATGCGGTACTGAACTTGAGCTGGGCGCCTAAGATAGCCTGAAAACTCCTCCAGAACTGGTATGTGAAGCGACTATCCCAATCTGAGATGATGCTCACAGGAACTCCATATAATCTGATAATCTATCGCACATACATCTCCGCTAGCTTTTCCGTAGACGTACCAACTTTAAATGGCAAAAAGTGGGTCAATTTGGTCAACCTGTAAATGATGACCCAAATCGCGTCTTTACTTCCTGAAGAACGCAAAAGCCCCAAAACAAAATCTATAGTAACATGCTCCCAGTTTCACTCTGGAATAGGTAAAGACTGAAGTAAACCACTTGGCCCCTGCTTCTCTGCCTTTACCTGTTGGCACAATAAACATCTGGATACGAAGTGCGCCACCTCCCCCTTCATACCATACCATCATACATTCTTTCTCAGATCTCTATACATCTTGTTGGCACCTGGATGTATAAAGTACTGCGATCGATGCACCTCCTGAAGAACCTCCTCGCACAACGTCCCACTTGGCACACATAACCTGGTACCGTACCGCAATGATCCATCCTCAGCAATAGTGAAGTCCTCGGATAATCTCATCCGAATTTGTGCTTTGATTCTCCTAAGAGACTCATCGTCATATTGCGTAGCTCGAATCCTTTCCATCATCTTAGACTATATCTGTAATCCCTACATCTGTATCTCGACACCAGATACCAGTACCTCAATACCCAAGATCTCAAGATCGGCCAATAAATGTATGTCCGTAGTCAAGTACATAGTCACAAGATACATGCTCAAGGCATCAGCAACTACATTAGCCTTTCCTGGATGGTACTATAATGATATGTTGAAGTCCTTCATCAACTCCAACCACTGCCGCTATCTCATATTCAGCTCTTTCTGTATAAATACGTACTTCAAGCTCATGTGGTCTGTAAAGATCTTCATATGCTCTCCGTATAGATAGTGTTTCTATAGTTTTATAGCAAAGAGTGACAGCATACATCCATCTTGTTGGACGCATGACTACTGTTTACACAAGTATCCTTGAATACCTTGTGCTTTCACTCGCTGAACGAATGAAAAATCTGCTAAGTCCTAGAGAACTCCATGTGGCATTGAACCCCATGCAGCACCGACACTCATGTGGCCTGGAGAGCATGCGGCCACTATTTTTTTGGACGCATGGCTTTGAATCGTTGGCACTTATTTCTATAGTTTTATATTTTCTTCCTGACATACATGGCTTGTTACCTCAATCACATCAGTCACTTTATGTCATATCATTGATAGTTTATTTATTTAACTCTCACTTTAACACTTGTCCCAAGGAGTAGACCTTAACCCTAAGCATGCGGCCAAGTGGTTCGAGTGGCCTGAATTCATGCGGCCTAACTTCCCATCTGGCCTTGACTTTATATTCGGCCTGACTCTATATGCGGCCAGGATTGTCATGCTGCCTGACTTCCCATGCGGCCTAGAGATCCATACGACCCTGCTTGTTGATTGAATGTTTCTTGATTCTTGTGACCCAATGTATAATTGATAATTGGACTCGAATACTATATCCGTACTGATACCACTATTACCTGATAATTATTCATGATTTAATATGCGCCATGGTACGTGTTAAGTGATTATATTTGGGTTGTGCATCGAGAATGCCTCCAAATTCCTGAACGTGTGATATTATAAATATATATATTGTTTTTCCAGCACATGCATAATAAGCGAGTCAACAACCAAAGCTGGCTAGGATATTGTCACTACCACATCCTGAAAATAAGAGTATTTTTGACTTTTTGTTTATTATAAGTGTTGTGTGAATTTATTTTAATTAATTGTATGATATGTGTATTTATATATATTATATAATGTTCTCAATGCATGAGTTAGTAGACTAGACCTAGAAGCCCACTAGATGAACCCCTGACCGAAATATAGGATTGTGGATCTAATTTGTATTATTTCAGGATTAATTATTTGGGGTTATAATTAATTAACGTAATTTTATTTAATTGTTGTGCCTTACCGTTGCTTCGATATTTGGAGCGCTACCCTAGCTTTGCCTTCCAACAAATTTCATACCTTTGTCCTAGACATGCCTCCCTTCTTTTCTGACCTTTGTGTAACTTATAATTATGCTCTCTTGTGCTACATTTTAGTCGCACAATATTCGTCGCAAATGTTTATATTTAATTCGATATAAAATATAACTTTGTATCCTTGTGCGTTCCAATCAAAATTGGGGACACAATCTTGACCCGTTTTGTGCAACCCAAATTATGACAATATTCTATTCTGAGTCTTCTACGTCTATGATATTTGTGTCCCACCTAATTTTAATCTCGTGTACTTCCAATTAATTTTAGAACATCATTTACATTAATTTTAATTAAATTGGTGTAAGGACCCAACTTAACCCAAAACTAGACCCAACACCAAACCAAACCCCCATTTACACCCTCTAGTCTCATACTAAACACCACACATCATTTTCAACCAATACATCACACCAAACATGGTGTTTTCTCTCATTAAATCCTAAAACTCACTTTCTGTACAATTTTCTAATTATTGGGGACTTATTTGCAAAAATGCAATGATGTGTCACCATCCTATTGGTCAAGACCCATGAAGAAATTAACCCTCCTCCCTTTGACCGGTTCAACCCTTTTCCTCTCTCCTCTTTTTGGTTGTACACCATCCTTCATGAGCAATTTAGGCCATCCATTTTAAATGTAGCCATCCTCACCACACAACACCCTCACCATTATATATATATATCCTCAACCCCTTTTCCCAAAGCAACCCCATCCCAAGGTGTATGGCCGGCCCTAATCCTTAGGAGGTCAACATCAACCCTCTCCTCTCCTACATGCAAACCATCACCATCCATATTATTTTTATTACCATCACCAACACCAAAACTCAATCCTATAACCTAACATAAACCTTCACCTCCTCTTCCCGGCCACCTTCCCGCCGGAGCTGCTCGCAGACCCGACCGCGGCAGTCACCGACCATCTCCTCCATCGACAGCCGACGGCCGACAGCACCACCACCACCAACCTCTTCTTCTTCCTCCTCTTCCCCATGCCTCACCATGCGTCCCCAAGCCGACCAACACGCCGGAGCCCGACGCCATCCTCGCCTGGACAACCCGTCACCCTCAACCGTCACCCCATCGTCGTCAACCTCCCACCTCCGGCCTCTTCTCCGGCCATCCCCTCTCGACCAGACGGCAGCACGACCCGTATGACCCATCGATCTCGCCTGAGCGTCCTCCTCTTCCCTCCTTCCTCCGGTGATCATTACCATCGTCATCTCCCCCAATACCACCATTAACACCGCCTGACCCTGCCTTCTCTACCGGAACCTGAGCCATCGCACCACCACCTGAGCACCTCGCCGGTGACATCCATCATCCCGACCTCCTCCTCTCCCTCTGGTCATCTTCCTCGATCAGCAGCCACCCGGTCAGACCTCATCTCCTCCCCCTCGTTGTTCTTCCCTCGATGAACTCACCACCAGCATGACCTCCTGCCTGAGCTCCAACTCCGACAACCCTGCCACGATCACCTTCACCATCATCATCGCTTCACCATCATCATCACCTTCATCATCGTCATCATTGTCGTTATCATCATCGTCACCATCGTCGTCATTATCATCATCGTCACCATCGTCATTGTCGATCCCGTGCATGCCCGCCAAGGTTCGTACCTGTCCCCCTCCTTCGTGATTTCATGTACGTATGTGTGAAATGTTAGGATTTAACGTATTCATCAGATGTTGATCTCTTGAGACCCGTGTCGGTGAACCCAGTGTTGCGTACACGTACTCGTATGCGTATACGCATATTGTTCTATTGGTATATGTTTAGTATATATATATTATATATATATATATATATATATATATATATATAATATATATACATACTGAATATATACATATATATATACTAAATGAATACATATATATATATATATATATATATATATATATATATATATATATATATATATATAGTATATGTATATTATTCAATATGGCATGCATATAATTATTGGTTGTTATATACATATATATATATATATGGTATGTATACACATTGTAAGTAATTAAATGTTATAAGCTAGTTAAGACTATGCACATATTCATAGATGTACTAGGAGACCCTAGTATTAATTACGGATATCCCGTAGTTACATTGACCTGTGACCCTGTGAACTGTTAGCAGACTGCCTTATGTACACTGATGTACTGGCAAGACCCATATTATTTTGACTGTCTGTTATGCACAGCAATTACAGACACGACACCCATGCAGCTAGATGCACATTTGACCCTGTAGATGACAAGTAGCACCCCCTAGCGTAGTCTCTGAGTTCATTGTGTTATTGATTGTGTGTGTTAGTGTATCGACTGATTTGTATTATCATTAAATAATGTCTATAGGACTGTTGGATAATTCAGACGAGATCCCGAAAATAGGACATTGGTATTGCCAGCTAAGGACCACAGGGGAGTACATTCTCTGACAGTTTTCATTATATTGATTATCTCTATGATTCCAGTTGTATAGCGTACATGATTCTGATACTGTTGTATACACGAGTTAGCATCATCGAGACCTGTTACGAGGAGTCGTGATTGGGATCCATCGTGCTAGCTGGGGAAAACGGAGAAATATTAGTAGATTATGTGATCATACCCAACTCTACTTGCATCATAGCTTAGCCACACCTCACGTCGGTGCATCCTGACCATTACATGCCTCATAACCTATTATGTATGATTAGCCTGACTATTGCTTGCATCATAGCTATCCGGATGGTTAGCCTGACCTTACATGAATCACAGCTAGTCATACATAGCAAGCTTGATCAGTCCCAAGCCGATCACATGATATGCTAATGTTTCACACACTTAGCTAGATGTTCTTGACATGTATCTCTAGTATATTGATCTAGCATTCCTTATATTCTAGTTATTGTTCTAGCATCCACTGATATTCCAGTTCATGGTTCTAGTATACACTTGTATTTCTATTCATTGCTAGATGTACATTGATGATGACATATGCTCCAGTACTTCATTATTCCAGTATTTCTTATTGCCAGTATTCATATCTATCTTGTATTTCTTTACACTGTATTATAGTTTTTGTCAATATACATGGAACTGTTGTTAGTGCTTGTACTTCGCTCCAATTCTGATTGGATATTTTTTCCAGACTACGACTTAGAGGACTTGTTTCCAGCATACTTGGAGATTCGGATATTATGGATTGCAGGTAGTGTTCTAAAAATCAGGCTAGGCGGGCCTAGGCGGCCAGTTCGGCCCAGTTCGGCCAATTCGGCCCTGTTCGGCCAAGGCAAAAATTTAAAAATTCAAAATTTTAAATTTTGAAATTTAAAATTTCAGATTTGAAATTGCAAAAAATATTCAAAAAAAGATTCAAATTTCAAAAAAATTTAAAAGAAATGCAATAAAAATTCAAAATATCAGGAAAAAAATCTAAATATTAAAAAAAATTCAAAATTTTTAAAAAAAATTAAAACTAAAAATTCAAATTTTCAATTTTTTTTTTCTGTTCGGCCGCCTAGGCGGCCTAAGCGCTAGGCAGCCCTTTGGCGCACCGATTCCGCCTAGCGCTTTTTATAACATTGATTGCAGGTTAGATTTTTTTTTTGTTTAGACTTGTCTTGTATTTCGTTTATTTTCTTCGATATCTCATCGTGCTCTAGTTTCTGTGATTGAGTATTCCATATTATATTGTGATATCTGTGTCTCCTTATGGAGTTGGATATTCATGTGAGAGTGATTAGCTAGTATTGTGACCTAGACAGCGTTCTACCGCCGATGCTGCGGCGTAGGCTGGACGTACCCCCGCACTCGTGCCCAAATTTCGGGTGCGGGTCGTGACAGATATTGATTGTATGAATGTTGCATACACGCTCGGGTGAATCTAGATTTGACTTCCATGGATTTGTATCTAGCGTGCCCGTACTTTGTGCGACATCTTAAGGAAAATTCTCACATAACCACGCCTTGAGATTTCAAGCACAACATAGGGCTAATTAGGTAACTAAAAGTGGTAGTAACATTGGAGGGAACGGTATCCCGAGATTATGCCAACAAACCTTTCCAGAGAGATTCATTCTAAGTGTACCGTGGGGTGGCCACCAAAGATACCATCATCTGCCTTAGTGGAGTGCAGTATCTGACTATTGTTATTATACCGAGCCACTGTTTTAATATAGGAACACTAGAACCGCTAATACCATATTTTTAGCGCAGTGGCCCTACGAGGGACTAGTGCATCCTGCAAGTGTCTGTTTTATTATATTGGTTCGGTTAGCTCTGGCGTGATCTGAGGATACTTATTATATATTATTTCTGAGATAACCTCAGACTCCTCAAAAATAACAAGCCGTACAAATGATTGGCCAATTTAGGAAGAAATAGATTTGGTTGTGATTGTATTATTCAGCTAGTAGCCTAGGAAAGTGGACTATCATAGTGTAATGGTTCAACCCTTGTCTTTGTTTGCTTATATGGTTGGGCCTTCGCGCTAGGATATGCCATGGACCTAAGTTATGACACTGAACCTATGTATTATTATATATTTTTCTTGGGTTTTGTTTCTCTATTTCGTGCTTCCTTTGTGGTATTTGCTATTTGGGGTCTAACCCCACTGGTTTTGCATGGACATGTTTCGAGCCAGCACCTGAGGATCCAGCGTACTTTCCCCTAACTCATAGATCATACCAGGAATATGGTCGCAAGGGATAGCGAGTGGATTTTCTTCTTCCTTGCTCGTCTTTGCACATTTACTTCTTTTTGGCGTTTAGCCACCGAAACCTATTAGACGGCTCATCTGGATATTAGTTTTCTTATATGATTGTATTAAATTAGACTGCAGCTGATCACTATCATGTACTTTTGTTACCTTTTTAGCTCCTTATTTGTGTACAACTGGACTCCAGAACATTTTGGGAAAGCCTTTGGGATGCCTTATTGCTTTATCATATATACTTTATGCTTACTGTTTCATGTTTGAATGATTGAGGCATAGAAGTTCTTGATCATAAGATACTTGATTGTAGCATGCACCCCCTTGTCTTATACTACCATTATCGTTGTATGACGTATAGTACCTTGTACGGGGTAGCTGGCCATGTCCATTTTTGTATTCTGGTACTGGGGCGTACATTGTTGTTGCCCAAGAAATATCATGCTTACATGAGTTTCCTGCTTATTTTTGCTTTCTTGCTTGCTTTCTTGGATTTTTTGTTAGTTGATTTTGGATCCTTATGGAAATTCTGAGAGCAGAATTTTTTCTAAGGAGGGAAGAGTTGTGAGACTCGTCTCACAGTTTTCGTACTTTATGCGGATACATATTTTGTACTAGTTATTGCATTTTATTGGATCTCGAGGAAGCTCAAAAATTCTCAAATTTGAAACTTTACTACCTGATCGGTATACCGACGATATACTACAGTATATCGACGATATACTATAGTATACCGAGTTTCACTTTTGAGATATTTTTGAGATATTTCTCAATAAATAGTGCTTGAGATATTTTATTTATTTCTTTCTCTTTCTCTCTCATTTCTTCTTCATTTCTCTCTCGAGCTTGGAGCGTGGTATTGAGACATGGAGTGTGGTTTCTGAACCTCTTCGTGGTGGTGGACTAGAAGGTTTAGGCTGGGAGCTCGCTTTAGGCAACTACACCTTGTTGATTTCGTGAACTTCTTTTACTTTCTGACATTTTACTTTCCTGGAGCTTTGGTTATTATTTTTTAGCTTAGACTTGCTTTACTATTATTGTTCATATCATAATTTCCAGCCTAGTGACCGTCTCGATTTTAATTTCTGGTAGAATCTTGTTCCGTCCCTTTTTGGTAACTCGATAACAGAAATGGTACTGGAGTTGTGACCGTGAGATTTAGTCCATATTGTGATATGAGACTTACCCTATACTTTATTTCTTGTTAGACTTGGTTTTGGTAATTTTCAGGATTTGATTTAGATCCCGTAAATCAGACTTGACTTGACTTTAACTATGTTTATCCTTGAAAACTAGCATACCGACAGTATACTACAGTATACCGACGGTATACCGATTTCGACCGACTTGATTTTTATATATTTTCTGTGAACCCTATCGGCATACCGACGGTGTACTACAGTATATCGACGGTATACAAATCATGCCGACATTTGTTGACCGACTTCAGGATATTTCTCTTGGCCGGCATACCGATGACGTACTGGGTTGTGCCGATGGTATACCGATTTGTGGAACTTTATTTCCAGTAACTTTCATGCCTACTTGGAATGACATACCGACAGTATACTACAATATATCGACGGTATACCGATTTGTTGGAATCCAAAACTTGTTGTGTTTTTTCTATCTCTGGACTGGTGTACCAACGGTGTACTAGACTGTACCGACGGTATACTTGTG
Organism: Iris macrosiphon; assembly: GCA_036927795.1. NCBI lineage: Eukaryota > Viridiplantae > Streptophyta > Magnoliopsida > Asparagales > Iridaceae > Iris > Iris macrosiphon. The sequence continues at coordinate 28,279,461 of JAYESA010000011.1, forward strand.
CTCTTTCTTTGGGAGTTTTTGGTTTTTATGATTTTGTTTTGATACTTCTGGTTTTTGTTTGGAAACGCGATAAGTTGACCTGACTATACCTAAACTTACATGGCTTCAGAGGACTTGACTTGACTTGATTTGGCTTTACTCGGTTTCACCCGGCTTTGCCCGGCTACACGTGTGACATGATTGACTGGACTTGACTTGGCATGACTTTACATGGCTTCATCGGACATGGCTTGCATATGGTTTCACTTGGCTTCATCTGGATTGACATAGCTTCACTTGGCTTTACCTGGATTCACTTGGTTACACGTGGCTTGGTTGTTGTCGTGGCTTATATTAGTCCATTTGTGCAATGTATATTAAACTTGTTTATATTACTATTAGAACTTTTTTGTTGTATCATGTCTAGGATGGAATCTGCGGAATGTCATACCCGAATTTATACAAGAAAACTGCTAGGGGTTAATAACTAGAGATTCACTTAGTACATGGCTAGAGATTATCCTAGATTGCATGCAGTCCCGGTTATTCATACAGTTATCTTGAGGAGTATCCAGTGGTTTATATTATGGAGTATCTTGAGGAGTAACCGGTGCTGGTTTGTGTATATGGGTATCCCGGACGGACTGCAGGGGCATGCGATCAGAAGGAACTTTAGCATCGTGTTGCATTATAATTATTAGTAATTAGGATTGTAATAACCCTAGTTAGCTAAAGTATCAAGTCGTACTTATATGATTTTTCGTATTTTATGGATGATGGTTAGTCTAGGCTTTACATGATCACACCTTTATTTTTTGCACTTGTTACTCTATTGCTTATCAGTTTAGGATATGTCTCATTACAGGTTTACAGTAATTCTTTTATTATCCTAAGATCATTTATATTCAATCTTTATTATCAATATTTGTATTGCTTGTGTTGTTGGTTTAAGTTCCTAGATTGGCTTCCTTTGTGGTACTTACTATTTGGGGTCTGACTCCACTAATTTTGCATGGCCGGATCCAGTAGAGGCACCGGAGGATCTTCTGTACTTTCCTGAGGATGGTGACCACCAGGAGCACCAGACTGCTTGAGTGAATTTTTCTTGCTTTTTCGCTCTAATGTACATTCTATTTTTGTTGGCGTTTAGCCACCGAGCACGTGTTCAGCTCGTGTTTTGGTTTGATCTGTTAGCCTATGGAAAATAGCATAATTGAAATATCCTAGGGTTGATCATGTATGACTTAGATTCTGGCTAGTTTATTCATTTTGTGTTTACTAGTATCATGATCATTTGTATATTATAGTTTGGGACGCTTTACTATTATATTTCAGCAGATCTTATATCTTGTTATTATTCATGTTATTTTTGTAATTTAGACACTAGGGTTTATTGGACCTAGGCTTGACTGTTGGTTTGTAGTAGTAATCCCTCATGTCTTACAGCTTTATCGTATATGCGGAGTATCGACGTGCTCTAAGTATATGTAGCTGGCCTTGCCATCCCTGCTCTCCAGTATTTTGGTTCTGGGCATGACAAGTATCAAATATGATGAATTCAGAATTTCAAGAAGGATCATGTTTGATTGAGACTCCTATGACCATGACACCCCACAAGTATGAAGAACAGACTTGCATAGGCCACTACTAAAATATTGTCATGCCCCAGTACCATAATACGGAGACTGGCATGGCCAGCTACTCCGTACAAGGTATTATACGTCGTACGACGATCACGGCTGAAATAAGACAAAGGGGTGCATGCTACAATCAAGTCTCATATGGTTAAGAACTTCTATGTCTCAATCATTCAAATAGAAAACAGTAAATATAGAGTATATATATAATAAAACAATAATGCGTCCCAAAATACTTTCTCAAAATGTTCTAGAGACCAGCCGTGCAAAACAAGAAGCTGGAAGAGTAACAAAAGTACATGACACTGATCAGCTGCAGTATGATTTAATACAATCATGTAAGGAGACTAATGTCCAGACGTGCCGGCTAACAGGTGCCGGTGGCTAGACGTCCAAAAGAAATAAATGTACAATGACGAGCAAGGAAGAAAAAAACTCACTCGTTATCCTCTGCGATCATGTTCCTGGTACGCACCATGAATTAGGGGATAATACGTTGGATCCTCGGGTACTGGCTTGAAACCTGGTCATGTAAAACCAGTAGGGTTAGACCCCAAATAGCAAGTACCACATAGGAAGCATAAAATGGAGAAACAAAAACCCAAAAAATAATTATATAATAATACATAGGTTCTGTGTCGTAACTTAGGTCCATGGTATACCCTAGAGCAAAGGCCCAACCCTACAACCAAATAAGGACCAGGGTTGAACCATCACACTATGATAGTCCATCTCCCTAGACTATTAACTGAATAATACAATAACAACCAAGTATATTTTCTTATATCGGCCAATCACTTGTACGGCTTGCTACTTGTGGAGTCTGAGGTTATCTCAGAAATAATGCATAATAGGTATCCTCAGATCACGTCATTGCCGAACATGAACTAACCGAGCCAAATAAGGAATATACAGGTATTTTATGATGCACCAGTTCTCTGTAGGGCCACTGCGCTAAAATACGGTATTAGCGGTTCCAATGCTCCTATAGGGAGACAATGGCTCGACGTTATTTATAATAGGTCAGATACTGCACTCAACTAAGGCGGATGATATACAGTATCTGTAGTGGCCAGCCCACAACGCACTTGGAATGAATCTCTGTAGGAAGGTTCGTTGGTATGATCTCGGACGTTCCCTCCAAATGTTACTGCCATTTTTAGTTACCTAATTACCCCTATATTGTGTTCGAAATCTCAAGACGTGGTCACATGAGAATTTCTCTTAAGATGTCGTACAAAGTACTGTCACCCTAGATACTAATCCATGGAAGTTCAATCTGGATTCACCCGAGCGTGTATGCAACATTCAGTCAATCAATATCCTAGCCACGCTTTGGTAGCTGACTCGAATATCATGTCCGTGTTGGGGAAATAATATATATATTTATAATATCACGCTTTCAGGAATTTAGAGGCATTCTCGATGCACAACACAAATATAAATCACTTAACACGTGACACTGTATATCGGGCCTCGGCGCACATCTGATCATATACACTTTTAGGCAATAATTTGCATCAGCACGGATGCAGTATTCGAGTCCAATTACCAATTATACATTGGGTTACATGAATCAAGATCACATTATAACATGATGTCTATGTCGTGCACATAGCCAGTTAGTCACTATCCACTTAGTCTGGTTCATATTGAAATCTCAGTTCAACTCATGCTATGTTCATAGCAAATCTTAGCTCATGGTCATGTCTAGCACGAGGTTTGTTTACTAAATCTATTCTTCTTTTAGAGTCATAACACAAGCATTAACCCAATTATAAATCATATAAGAATAAGAAAAACATTTAATCAAAATAATCAACGCCGCATAGGTCTCTAGGCCGCATGGGAAGTCCTGGCGGCATATGAAGTAAGGGACACATGAACCACTTGGCCGCATATGAAGTCCAGGCTGCATGCTCAGGGTTAAAGTCTACTCCTTGGGACAAGTATCGAAGTGATGGCCAATAAATAAAGTGTCAGTAAAGTGACATAAAGTGATTGATGTGACTGATATGACATGCACTAAAATTTGTTAGAGAGAAAAGACAGCATAAAATGGTGTGCACGAAAAGGCGTGCAAGTAAAAGACACATATGTCGCTTCTAAGTCAACTAACAAACTGGCCGCATGAGCTTCTGGCCGTATGGACACTTGATCTTTGGAAAATCTCATGCGTTCAGTGTTCTGTGCATTCAACTTAGGGAAGCATATGCAAAGACAGTCACGCGCCTAACAAGATAGGCGTCATACTATATAGGGCTCATGAAGCCGGGTGCATGGAACTCCTTCGTCCCAAAATAGCACGAACTCCATGAAAAAAGCTCCAAAATTCGAAAATTGTTTTCTTCATAAAAACTTCAGTTTTACTCTGAATCCAGTGAAACAAAAGCTAAAATGTTTGAAATAAAGTGCTCCATCAACCCCAAAAAACTGATTTTCTAAAATACCATGTTTTAGTAGATCAAAAGCACAAAAAATATGTTGAACCCTTGAAAATCCTAAACTTTAAAAATAGATCTACTCAAATTCATCCATCAAAACCGAAAACTCCAAGTATTAAAAGTGCTTAGAAACACATAACAAACAAAATAAACCAATAATATGGAGGGTGTCACGCCCCAGTCCCAAAATACGTAGGACCAGGATTACGTGGCACGCCAGCTACGCATTCGACCAGACTCTGGTCTGACTCGAATACGTATAAGATGTAATATAAAGGGCACTAACTAGAATTTTCCATATATGTAAACCTCTATGTCTCAATCCACAATGTACATCAGTCTACAAGAAAGAGCTATATGTGCTAAGGTCGGCCGCCCAATAACACACTAACTCGAATAGACTCGAGAAGAAGTATGAGTCTACAAAACTAGGCTAAAACAGCAGATGAATAATCAATGTAAAATAACCATAATGCCGATAGATATAATGTGAGTACCTGGTACCATGCTCGCAAGATATGCCACTCCATCAGTATTTCCAAGTGCTCCGTAATCGTCTATGCTGCAAAACTGGCAGGGAACCAGGTCCTCAGAGGGACGTAACAAGGTACAAAAATATAGCATGCCAAGTAAACAGAAAGTACAAGTGCACGATAGGGTACTTTATCATAACCAACTAGTGTGACACAGTTTGAAGACAATGTTCGACGCGTGGGCTGTCCAAAATAAAACTGCAGCTCCGAACACAGAGACACACGGGTCGTACCGTAGTTCCGAGCACAGAGACACACGGGTGTTACCACTACACAATAAAACAGGATCACTACACTATGAAATAGGATCACTATATATACATATATAAGCGCGTGCAGAGTAGCCCAAACGTCTAGTAACTGTCTTCCCCATCCCAAGCGGTCAACGATTGTGCGCTGGACCTGAACCTCTAACAGTCTCGTCACACGGAAGATAACTCAACAGACGCGATCCTAAGGTCGTCCCAGTCTCTGGTCATGATGTCAGTATCAGGATACAGGAATCTGGCACGATCATAGTGTACGAGTGTGTCCTGGGGTATCAATAAGCTCAGGTACGCATATCGAGATACTACGAATCATCCAACAATCTTCCTAGGACGCTACGACGTACGTCTTCACCCGGTTGTGAACCGGACGCGAAGTACCGAACGTCAACCTAACTACGTGCATGATGTACAAACGAAACAATAAATATCTGTAAACTGAAATACAGGGTGGCAAGGTACACTTGCCTGCGTGCGGCTGCTGATGACGGAGATCGGGTACTGCGTCCAAGTCCTCAGGTCCCACAATACCTAGTGAAGAGATACAAACCAGAATCAATAATCTATTCTATGTCAAACAGGGATGCGACACACATCTATTCCTAAGCTCAGTCTCAAATAATTAACTAATATTTCACAGTTCTAAATCTCTGACCCATGATCCGATATAATACCTATTTCAAAAGCAATCAACTGCTCCCAATGTCCATCAACCCTTTTAAATTATCATTTTATTTTCAGTCATAGTTTTAAAACAGCTAAACCACAATAATCAATGTGTTTTTACTAATTAGGATAACCGTCTCATATGGCATTCACATCCACCCTCATTTTATATCCCAATTTCCATCCTTGAATGCATGTGTCTCATATTCTCAATCAATTCTCATTTAAACCGTAAATACTTGATTTAGCATTTATTTTTCAACCATGCATAATATTCATAACCTCTATTTGAAATCAAACCCTAACCTCACCATTTACCCTAATCTCTTTTTTCATCACATGCTCACCTATATTACACTACAACAACACATCCTTTATGTAAACTCAAACCCACACAATTCCATATATATCAAGAACCCTAATCTTAAACACATTCCCTAGTTCATATACACACAACCATATATCATCCTATCTAAATAGATATTAAATTCTGGAATAATAAAAACAAGAGGGGGAAGAGTCGACCTCGTCGATGTCGACGGAGTACGGCCGGTGGGGTGACCGCAGGGTTGGTAGTAGTGGTGGTGTAGAACTGGTGGCCGGAGGTAGTGATGAACTAGTGTGGACGGGGACTGCAGCCGGAGCGGGCCGGGGTGTCTGCACAGCGGGGGAGGGAAGAACGGCGCCGGCGGGGGAGCAACTCTTCCATAAGGCTGTAATTAGTATGTAGACGTCCAGATGTATCACACAGAACGATATCATATCCTTGCTCCTTGCCCCTTTCCACAGCCTGTGAAAGAACTGATTGGGCCTTCACTTTCTCACCCTCAGCTACGACTATCTCTGTCCCCGTCCTCTCAACCCATACTTCTAGCTGATCACTAGCTGCTGCTCTGAATGTATCACCAGCTGCCATTAATATCTTGGCCCCCTTCATTCTTCAACCTATGAGCAAGCTTTCCAAGAGAAGTAGTTTTTCTACCTCCATTCACACCAACAACCATAATTACAGCAGGTTTCTAGGTTTCTTGAATCCTAATTGAGGCTCCGTTTTCTTAGCTTTGCTTGTCAACAAATCAAGAACACTTTTCTTCAATGCTTCCTTTATTTCGCTGCCGGATATGAGGTTCCCAACGAGTATGTCATCCCGGAGGGAGTCGACGATCTTGAAGGAGATCTTGGGGCCGAAGTCAGAGACGAGGAGGGCCTCCTCGAGCTCGTCGAGGACGCGCTCGGAATCAGAGAGGTTCCAGTAGAGGAGGAGCTCGTCGACGACAGCGAGGTTGTTGCGGGTCTTGGAGAAGCCGGAGAAGAGCTTCTCGACGTCGCTCTTCGTCTTCTCCTTGATCAGACGCCCCAGCCTCGTGAAGAACCCCGTATGCCCGCCGCCGGAGCAGATGGTGGAGGTGCTGCTGGTCTGGGAGGTTTGTGGACATTGTATCGGCGGAGGACGGTGTGGGGAGACATCCACCAAAGGAGAAGCTCGATCGCCGGCGAGACTAGTCCCTCCCTGGCCGATGTGATCTTGAACTCGGAAATGAGGGAGAAGAAGAGGAGAAGAAGAAGAAAGAGAAGAATGGAAGAGAAGAAGAAGGGAAGAAGAAGTATTGTTACGTATGAAATGGAGGAAGGAGAAGAGAGAGTGGGGGTGAGGTTTCCCAAATGTTGGGATTAGGGCCGGTTGGGAAGTGTGAGGGTGGGTGATGTGATGTTTTATAGGGGAGAGGTGAGTAGATGGAGGGTTGGGATCATTCCTTGTAGATTGGATGGATAGGATTTTACATGAAGAGAAGAGGGGTTTCTTCACGTGAGGAATAGGTGGGTGAGATTGGGACCCTATATTGGGACCCTCTCAATTAATCATGGCCAATGGGATGTTGCCAACAATTTTTTAATTGTAAATAAGCCCCCGTAAATTCGAGAATTTGCATGGACACATAAAATGACATAAAAATTGTGGAGAAAAATATATATTTAAAAATTGTCATAGTGAGGGGGCGTTGCGCGTTAGGCGCGTGTCAAATTTGAAGGGCATTGGGATTAATTTAATATTAAAATAGAATTTACAAAGTTGGTAATCCCGATTTAAATAACGATAACGCGTCCCGCGAATTTAATTTAATTGGGGCCCGCGGGGTCAAAATCTGGAAACGGCACAAAGGCCAAAAATGGTGGGGGCTTGGAGTCAGTCTTGGACCCATTAGTTGGTCCGGCTCAACGGGTTAATTTGGTACCCCAAAATCGAGGGTAACGATACAGGTGTCCGACACGGAATTAAATATGGTTTACGATTTTTGGAATATTGCGCAATTAATTTAGAGCACACAAAAGTTGATTTTAACAATCAGAAAAGTCCAGTGCCTAATTTGGCGAGTTGAGTCGAGTGTACAATATTTGTACGGAATTTATGGGCTGACATTGGGCTCCGAATAATTAGACAAAGATAGGGTGTGCCAATGGTTTAAATTAATTGGAATAAAATTTCCAGGTAAATATCCTCTACTCTAAACCTCAATATCTTCTGACAAAATTTTTCCTGGCCCACTCTAACTATCTACAGAATAAATTGAGGGGGTTTACATTCTTCCCAACTTAGAAAAATTTTGTCTCCGAAATTAAAAGTAAAGCACGATAATATCTAACAGAATTTAAAATAACTAGTAATTAAATTGCCGTACGTAAATTCGTACCTTGCTCCTCAAATAAGTACGGGAATCGCTGCCGAATAGAATCCTCGCGCTCCCAAGTAGACTCGCCTGGTGAATGGTGCTTCCATGCCACTCTGACCAGTCGAATCGTTTGTCCTCTCAAAGTCTTCTCGCTGCGGTCGAGGATCTCAACTGGCTGCTCTACGTAAGACAGACTAGGCCCGACTGTAATCTCCGAATGATCAAGCACGTGGCTAGGGTCTGCGACATATCTCCTCAGCTGCGATACGTGAAATACGTCATGTACTCCCTCTAATGATGGAGGTAATGCAAGACGGTAAGCCACTTCGCCAACTCGTTCCAGGATGTCAAAAGGTCCGATGTACCTCGGACCCAGCTTGCCTCTGCCTCCGAATCTGATGGTACCACGAGTGGGCGATATCCTCAAAAATACGTGGTCACCCTCCTTGAACTCCAATGGTCTGCGGTGTGCATTTGCCCAGTGTTCCTGTCTGTCCTGTGCTGCGCGCAAGTGGCTCTGAATCTGCTTGACTTTCTCTACTGTCTGTGTCACCAATTCTGGACCAAGTATCTGACGCTCTCCCACGTCACTCCAACAAACTGGCGACCTATATTTCCTGCCGTAAAGTGCCTCATAGGGTGCCATCTGTATGCTGGCCTGGTAACTGTTATTGTAGGAGAATTCCACCAAGTGTAGATGGTCCTCCCAAGATCCTCCAAGATTAATCATGCACGCTCGCAACATATCCTCTAATATCTGTATCGTGCGCTTTGACTGTCCGTCAGTCTGTGGATGATACGCAGTGCTGAACTTGAGGCGAGTTCCTAGGCTCTCCTGCATACTCCGCCAAAAATGTGACGTGAATCTGGAATCACGATCCGATACGATGCTGACAGGCACTCCATATAATCGTACTATCTGCCTCATATATATGTCAGCTAATATCTGTGGCTTGCCCAACTCGAAAGGGCAAAAAATGTGTAGACTTGGTGAGTCTGTCTACGACAACCCAAACTGCATCCTTCCCGCTAGGGCTCCGCGGGAATCCTGTGACGAAGTCCATGGTAATGTGTTCCCACTTCCACTCGGGAATGGGGAGTGGCTGCAATAATCCTGCAGTCCTCTGATGTTCAGCCTTGACTTGCTGACAAACTAAACACTTTGCCACAAATCTTGCAATTTTTCTCTTCATCCCATGCCACCAGAAATGCTATCTTAAGTCTCGGTACATCTTCGTACCCCCGGGATGAATGGAATAAATCGAGCTATGAGCCTCGGTCATCAACTCTTAGCGTAGCTCGCCACTCGGAACATATAGGCGATCTCCGTACCTCAACGTTCCGTCTTCATAAATCCTGAGTCCCGTCTGCATGCTGGCTTCTGTTCTCTCTCGCAGACGTCGAAATCTCGCATCTATAGGCAAAGCTGCCTTGATCCTCTCAATCAAAGTAGACTGAACCTCAAGACTGGCCATCTGTCCATCCATGCCTGGCAATACGATCTCTATCCCAAGCTCCTGGAGATCCGCTAGCAACTGTCGCTGCATCGTCAAAAAGTATGCCATGGGCTTCCTGCTTAAGGCATCTGCTACGACGTTCGCCTTGCCAGGGTGGTATTGTAGCTCAATGTCATAATCTGTCATCAACTCTAGCCAGCGTCTCTGCCTCATATTAAGCTTCTTCTGCGTGTAGACGTACTTCAGGCTTTTATGATCTGTATAAATCTCAACACGCTCACCATAAAGGTAATGTCTCCATAGCTTTAGTACAAATATCACCGCAGCTAGCTCCAAGTCGTGCGTCGGATAGTTCTTCTCATGAACTCTCAACTGTCTCGATGCGTAGGCTATCACCTTGCCGTGTTGCATCAGTACACATCCCAATCCGCTCCCTGATGCATCACTGTACACTACAAATCCTCCTGATCCGGAAGGTAGTGTCAAAATCGGTGCTGATGTCAGACGCTTCTTCAGCTCATCGAAAGCCGCCTGACACTCGTCGGTCCAGATAAACTCTTCGCTTTTACGCGTCAGTCGCGTCATAGGCGCAGCTATCCTTGAAAAGTTTTCCACGAACCTCCGGTAATATCCGGCAAGTCCGAGGAAACTCCTAATCTCTGTAACTGATGTAGGGGTAGGCCAGGTCTCTACTGCCGCTATCTTCTCCGGATCCACTGATAGTCCATCTCCGGTGATTATGTGTCCCAGAAATGGTACTCTGTCCAAGCAAAACTCACATTTGCTGAGTTTGGCCTACAGCCTCTCATGTCTCAGCGTCTCCAACACAATCCTGAGATATCTCTCATGCTCCTCCTGGCTCTTGGAATATATCAGGATTATCATCTATAAATACCACCATGAACTTATCTAAGTACTGGTAGAAAAACATTGTTCATCAAACACATGAATACTGCTGGCGCGTTGGTTAAACCAAACGGCATGACCAAAAACTCATGGAGCACATACTTCGTCCGAAACGCCGCCTTCGGAATGTCTTCTCTCCGTACCTTGATCTGATGAAACTTGGATCTGAGATCGATCTTCAAAATACATATGCGCCACTTAGCTGATCAAATAAATCATCGATGCGCGGCATAGGGTACTTGTTCTTTACCGTTACTGCATTAAATCCTGTAATCGATACACAAACATACCGTCCCTGAAATCAATACGCAGACGTACCGTCTCGTCCTTCTTCGGTACTATAAGATGGTTGCTTCTCATGGAAAAACACTAGCCCGACCGAAACCCTTGTCTAAGAGGTCCTCTATTATGGACTTCCAACTCAACCAAACTCTGTCGGTGCTAGTCTGAGGACAGAAAAATAATCGGCTCGGCTCTTGGAGTCAACTCTGTAACAAACTCTTTCTGCCAGGTGGCAGGCCTAAAAGATTATCTAGAAAATATCCTCAATTCTACTATAACTTGGTGGTACTGGTTCACCTCCTGTATTGTATGCCTCCAAGGTAGATGGGCACCATGCTTCCAGGCTCTATAATAACTCAAACTTAGGTTAATCCGGTGGTCTAAAGGTGACACAACCATAACGGCAATCAAGCGTTGCGTGGTATTGGCTCAACCAAAACATGTCTAGGATAAGGTCATAGTCTAAACTAAACCTCAAAATAATTTCTCCCGTTCTGTTTCCAACATCAATCCTCAAAAGAAAAAGAAAAAAAAATTCCTTGCCTAATGTATAATTCTCCTCCTCAAAGTTTCCTTAAAATTTTATTCCTCAAATTCCTTCTTTTCGTTATTTATCTGTCCAAGTCACCTAGTGCAATTATAATAATGATGTCACCCAAGCACCTACTAAAATTTCTGGTATTAGATCATCATCATCCAAGTGAGAGCTTGCAATTTTATCTCCTCTTAGTCCATAATATCATTCCTAGTATTGCTATCATATCCAACCACTAGTTTCCATCATCAGGCTATGCATTCTCATAAATCATTCTAGATCATGATCAACAATCCTTCTAGCTCTCAGTGCTTCCAAGATTACTGTTACCTCAAGCACGGTTAGGGTACTACTGGGTCCAACTCTCTTGCCAACCTTTCACACTAGTTCTATAATCCAAAGAACCCATCAATCTATCCTGATAAAGTAACAATCTTCTCAGAGAAAGGCGTACGAATTCTGTCTTCTGCCGTCTGGTCTTCGATCTTCTTCTGGAGGGAAATTGTCAGTCACGAGCATTCGTCTCCCTGAACAATAGGGGACGAGAAACAAGGATAACGATATTGACGAAGATTGAACGAATGCAAAGTGGAAGTCCAAGGGCGATAATCACATACAAGGAGTTTTAAAATCGATTATGGATTGAGAACCTATTCAACAATCATAACATCTATTCCTAATTTGCAGGCTCGCTTGGCACAGTCAGGTGACCAAGATGATTTAAATCGGACCTGCATGGGCCACCACAAAAATATGTCACGCCCCAGTCCCAAAATACGTAAGACCAGGATTACGTGGCACGCCAGCTACGCATTCGACCAGACTCTGGTCTGACTCGAATACGTATAAGCTGTAATATAAAGGGCACTAACTAGAATTTTCCATATATGTAAACCTCTATGTCTCAATCCACAATGTACATCAGTCTACAAGAAAGAGCTATATGTGCTAAGGTCGGTCGCCCAATAACACACTAACTCGAATAGACTCGAGAAGAAGTATGAGTCTACAAAACTAGGCTAAAACAGCAGATGAATAATCAATGTAAAATAACCATAATACCGGTAGATATAATATGAGTACCTGGTACCATGCTCGCAAGATATGCCACTCCATCAGTATCTCCAAGTGCTCCGTAATCATCTATGCTGCAAAACTGGCAGGGAACCAGGTCCTCAGAGGGACGTAACAAGGTACAAAAATATAGCATGCCAAGTAAACAGAAAGTACAAGTGCACGACAGGGTACTTTATCATAACCAACTAGTGTGACACAGTTTGAAGACAATGTTCGACGCGTGGGCTGTCCAAAATAAAACTGCAGCTCCGAACACAGAGACACACGGGTCGTACCGTAGTTCCGAGCACAGAGACACACGGGTGTTACCACTACACAATAAAACAGGATCACTACACTATGAAATAGGATCACCATATATACATATATAAGCGCGTGCAGAGTAGCCCAAACGTCTAGTAACTGTCTTCCCCATCCCAAGCGGTCAACGATTGTGCGCTGGACCTGAACCTCTAACAGTCTCGTCACACGGAAGATAACTCAACAGACGCGACCCTAAGGTCGTCCCAGTCTCTGGTCATGATGTCAGTATCAGGATACAGGAATCTAGCACGATCACAGTGTACGAGTGTGTCCTGGGGTATCGATAAGCTCAGGTACGCATATCGAGATACTACGAATCATCCAACAATCTTCCTAGGATGCTACGACGTACGTCTTCACCCGGTTGTGAACCGGACGCGAAGTACCGAACGTCAACCTAACTACGTGCATGATGTACAAACGAAACAATAAATATCTGTAAACTGAAATACAGGGTGACAAGGTACACTTGCCTGCGTGCGGCTGCTGATGACGGAGATCGGGTACTGCGTCCAAGTTCTCAGGTCCCGCAATACCTAGTGAAGAGATACAAACCAGAATCAATAATCTATTCTATGTCAAACAGGGATGCGACACACATCTATTCCTAAGCTCAGTCTCAAATAATTAACTAATATTTTACAGTCCTAAATCTCTGACCCATGATCCGATATAATACCTATTTCAAAAGCAATCAACTGCTCCCAATGTCCATCAACCCTTTTAAATTATCATTTTATTTTCAGTCATAGTTTTAAAACAGCTAAACCACAATAATCAATGTGTTTTTACTAATTAGGATAACCGTCTCATATGGCATTCACATCCACCCTCATTTTATATCCCAATTTCCATCCTTGAATGCATGTGTCTCATATTCTCAATCAATTCTCATTTAAACCGTAAATACTTGATTTAGCATTTATTTTTCAACCATGCATAATATTCATAACCTCTATTTGAAATCAAACCCTAACCTCACCATTTACCCTAATCTCTTTTTTCATCACATGCTCACCTATATTACACTACAACAACACATCCTTTATGTAAACTCAAACCCACACAATTCCATATATATCAAGAACCCTAATCTTAAACACATTCCCTAGTTCATATACACACAACCATATATCATCCTATCTAAATAGATATTAAATTCTGGAATAATAAAAACAAGAGGGGGAAGAGTCGACCTCGTCGATGTCGACGGAGTACGGCCGGTGGGGTGACCGCAGGGTTGGTAGTAGTGGTGGTGTAGAACTGGTGGCCGGAGGTAGTGATGAACTAGTGTGGACGGGGACTGCAGCCGGAGCGGGCCAGGGTGTCTGCACAGCGGGGGAGGGAAGAACGGCGCCGGCGGGGGAGCAACTCTTCCATAAGGCTGTAATTAGTATGTAGACGTCCAGATGTATCACACAGAACGATATCATATCCTTGCTCCTTGCCCCTTTCCACAGCCTATGAAAGAACTGATTGGGCCTTCACTTTCTCACCCTCAGCTATGACTATCTCTGTCCCCGTCCTCTCAACCCATACTTCTAGCTGATCACTAGCTGCTGCTCTGAATGTATCACCAGCTGCCATTAATATCTTGGCCCCCTTCATTCTTCAACCTATGAGCAAGCTTTCCAAGAGAAGTAGTTTTTCTACCTCCATTCACACCAACAACCATAATTACAGCAGGTTTCTAGGTTTCTTGAATCCTAATTGAGGCTCCGTTTTCTTAGCTTTGCTTGTCAACAAATCAAGAACACTTTTCTTCAATGCTTCCTTTATTTCGCTGCCGGATATGAGGTTCCCAGCGAGTATGTCGTCCCGGAGGGAGTTGACGATCTTGAAGGAGATCTTGGGGCCGAAGTCGGAGACGAGGAGGGCCTCCTCGAGCTCGTCGAGGACGCGCTCAGAATCAGAGAGGTTCCAGTAGAGGAGGAGCTCGTCGACGACAGCGAGGTTGTTGCGGGTCTTGGAGAAGCCGGAGAAGAGCTTCTCGACGTCGCTCTTCGTCTTCTCCTTGATCAGACGCCCCAGCCTCGTGAAGAACCCCGTATGCCCGCCGCCGGAGCAGATGGTGGTGGTGCTGGTGGTCTGGGAGGTTTGTGGACATTGTATCGGCGGAGGACGGTGGGGGGAGACATCCACCAAAGGAGAAGCTCGATCGCCGGCGAGACTAGTCCCTCCCTGGCCGATGTGATCTTGAACTCGGAAAGGAGGGAGAAGAAGAGGAGAAGAAGAAGAAAGAGAAGAATGGAAGAGAAGAAGAAGGGAAGAAGAAGTATTGTTATGTATGAAATGGAGGAGGGAGGAGAGAGAGTGGGGGTGAGGTTTCCCAAATGTTGGGATTAGGGCCGGTTGGGAAGTGTGAGGGTGGGTGATGTGATGTTTTATAGGGGAGAGGTGAGTAGATGGAGGGTTGGGATCATTCCTTGTAGATTGGATGGATAGGATTTTACATGAAGAGAAGAGGGGTTTCTTCATGTGAGGAATAGGTGGGTGAGATTGGGACCCTATATTGGGACCCTCTCAATTAATCATGGCCAATGGGATGTTGCCAACAATTTGTTAATTGCAAATAAGCCCCCGTAAATTCGAGAATTTGCATGGACACATAAAATAACATAAAAATTGTGGAGAAAAATATATATTTAAAAATGGTCATAGTGAGGGGGCGTTGCGCGTTAGGCGCGGGTCAAATTTGAAGGGCATTGGGATTAATTTAATATTAAAATAGAATTTACAAAGTTGGTAATCCCGATTTAAATAACGATAACGCGTCCCGCGAATTTAATTTAATTGGGGCCCGCGGGATCAAAATCTGAAAACGGCGCAAAGGCCAAAAATGGTGGGGGCTTGGAGTCAGTCTTGGACCCATTAGTTGGTTCGGCTCAACGGGTTAAGTTGGTACCCCAAAATCGAGGGTAACGACACAGGTGTCCGACACGGAATTAAATATGGTTTACGATTTTCGGAATGTTGCGCAATTAATTTAGAGCACACAAAAGTTGATTTTAACAATCAGAAAAGTCCAGTGCCTAATTTGGCGAGTTGAGTCGAGTGTACAATATTTGTACGGAATTTATGGGCTGACATTGGGCTCCGAATAATTAGACAAAGATAGGGTGTGCCAATGGTTTAAATTAATTGGATTAAAATTTTCAGGTAAATATCCTCTACTCTAAACCTCAATATCTTCTGACAAAATTTTTCCTGGCCCACTCTAGCTATCTACAGAATAAATTGAGGGGGTTTACAGAGGGTTTCTCCACTTCTCATGCAAGGTGTACTTGCCTAAGATTTGGAGGGAGAAAACACAAGAGAGAGAAAGAAAATGAAGAGAGAGAAAGGAATTGTTGGCTTATATATGGTAGGATTGAGGGTTGAACCAAGGGTTCTCATGATTAAACCAACCCAACAAATAAATCATAAACCAAGATAAACTAAAGAATGGGTCTAGTCTCATGCAATTTACTAAACATGCAAGCAAGAAAATAATATGTTCCAAATACGTATATTTGGGAACGGGGAGTGATAACGTTAGAGAAATATGCCTCTTTTCCTCGAACGGATCAACATTCGCAAACTCGGTACAGACTACCCCCCTACTCATCCACATACTTGAAGGACTTATGGAGGGTAGACGGGACAATGAGATTCTCGTGTATCCATGTGTCTTGGTAGAACATTAAGTTGACGTCGATTATATAAAATTAATCTCTCTACAGATCGTTGATGCGATATTTGAGGCAATTTTTTTTTAGAGGAATGCTTCATCCAGAATTGAAGCCGAGAATTGTTATTTTCGTAGCAGACAACCAATTTATAGGTATTTCTAGAGTTTGCAGTAGACTTATGGGGATAATACTCAGTGAGGGCCCCAGATCGATATGCATACTGTCGATTTTGACGTTCGCGATGTACCCTGTATATAATATAGCAGTCGATCATGCCAATTATTTTTCAGTAGCATGTCCTCCTGGGAGAATGTGATGTTGGAAACTTTTTGAACCATACTATGGCAATGTGGGCAACCAGGATCTTTCTCAGAAGAAGGCTCGATCCTAGTAACATATGAGTCTACTTCCAGCAATGCTTCCCGAATAATGTTCGGGTTTCCTTAGAAAGACGGAGTAGCTCATATACCGACAGTTAGACTAGGATGTTTGAGAGTTGTGCTAATACATCAAAAGTAAAAGGTTCATTAAGTACTGACAGTTAGACTAGGATGTTTGAGAGTTGTGCTAATACATCAAAAGTAAAAGGTTCATTAAGTCCCAAAGATGCATTATTTTTCAGTGACTTATCGAAACTTGTCTTCTTGCCTTTGTCTACAAATTGCTATGCCAGTAGGTGTGCATTTGGTTGTGCAGATGACGGGACTTGCTAACCATCTCGTAGTTTCACAAATATGTTTTACCCAATCTCAAATTGTCCGGAGAGCCACATCTAGGTCTGTTGTTCGGACTATAGCATCATCTTCCATATTAGTCTTCGTTAGCGAGGGTGATGACATTTCAAGATTTCTTTTTCTTGTCCTTTACTCGGGCTTGACAAAAGATGTTGAGCTTTGGAAGTCTGAAAGTAGGTCGGGATAAACTCACATAATCTACCCTTTTGCAGTTATTAAAGGTACCAAACCACTTGCTTGTTGACTTGCAGAAGGGAGATTAACGATCTTCATTTCTGCAGCAGGTACATGTACCACGCAGTGCTGTTCTTTACTTGTGGAGAGTCGTCAAACTAGAGAGAAACTATGTTGGCGGTCACCTTCTTTTGATCTTTTCGAAGAATTATAGCTTTCGAATCATTCAAATTCTGAATCTTATCCTTTAGCGTATAGCAAAGTATTCTCAGATAGTGCACATAAGGGCGATACATGTTGTATTTGGGATCGTTGACACAGTCCACTTCCGCACGTTTAATTTTGGGAAGCTGTAGTTTGTTCCCCTTGAATAGCAACTTGAAGATTGGCACCATGAACTCTTCATTAAAGGTGTAAGTACGTTGCAGCCATGGCATCTTTTGCTTGGGTGCGTCATTTGCTTAGAACCTCCACTATCATAGTTTCTTTTTTCTTGCCTCTGGAATTGCTAGCGTTCTACTAATGCTTATTCCCTTCAACGTTGATCTTCCGAATTCCCAATGTATCCCCAGCCGCATCAGGCTCCAAAGCTATTGATGCAACAATTTGATTCTCCATAGGAACTACATATGGTGGAATCGGTGTGACTGTAGCAGAGTATAACCACCACTTTTCATCTTAGAAATTTTTTAATATTTTTGTATATTACTAATATTATTATATTATATTATATTAGAGGTTAGTTTAGAATTAATTAGTATTGCCTAGAATTAATTAGTGTTAGTATTATTGTTAGCTAATTAGAATTAATTAAGTTAGTTGTCACGGATATAATATTCCTTTTTAGTTTGAATACATTCCTTCCAAAACTAATTAGATTCTTTTTCCTCTTTAATTTGAATTTAAATTAGA
The DNA here is from genome assembly GCA_036927795.1 of Iris macrosiphon. Taxonomy (NCBI): domain Eukaryota; kingdom Viridiplantae; phylum Streptophyta; class Magnoliopsida; order Asparagales; family Iridaceae; genus Iris; species Iris macrosiphon. The sequence continues at coordinate 28,297,706 of JAYESA010000011.1, forward strand.
GAGGAGAGTGGCATGTTTAGTAATTAAACCCATTCCCAAGACCAATGAATAGGCCGGCCCTATCATGAAGCATTTGAATTCAATTTTGCCTCCAAAGTACCTACTTCTTCTCCAAGACACTTCACATATAAGTCATTTCATTTTCGACCAATTTCTCGATCTAGAATTTGAATTTCAAACCCAATTTCCCACCAAAATCACTCATTCTTCTTCCATTGGAGAGAAAGGAGCTTGGAGCACAAGAGAAAGCTTGAAGAGGAGTCCAAGCATTGGAAAACGTGTCTAATTCGACTTTTTCGTGTCCAAATTCAGAGTTCTTCAAAGGAGCCACACAAACACTAGATAATTCTCTCATTTTTATCAATTTCATGGTTAGGGACACCCCTTAGACCTATAGGAACCTTCTCATGGTTGGAATTGACTCCCCAATGATAGATCTAGATGTTAGAAGCATTCAATTTGGTAGATCTAAGTTTGTGTCACGTGAAATAATAATTTTTTGGCTCAATTTAGGGGAATTCCGAATTGTGTCCACAAAATGTGTGATTTGAGTCCTCATGAGGACTATTAGTGTCTATTTGGTTGTGTGTTAGTGTTCTTGTGTCCATAATTGGATACGTAGAGTACGTATTATGATACACTATGATACGGGTAGATTGATTAGGTAATTTTTTGTATTAGTGTTCTATTGTGTCATTTCTCTTTAATTGTATTAGAATAGTATTTTCTAATTATAATCATGCTATTATTTATGTATGATTTGTGGTCCATATAGTTTTGATAGAGTATCATGATGATGGAGAGGTGTATCACATGAGTATCATAGTGTGATACTCATGTGTGTCTTGGTGCACATTAGGTGTTTGTGTTTATATGTTTTGTGTGTGTGCAAGAGATTAGAGTGAAGTGTGTTTGTGTGAGGGTGACTAGTGCACAGTGTATATCTGCAGTAGTGAAGGTTGAGGTCTTTGCAGTGAGTGTGGGAGTACACTGCAGAGTTGAGTCTTCTGTACAGAGGGTTCTGCACACAACAACATCTGTGTGCAGTTCCAGAACTATGCACAGAAGTGCATGCAGCCTGCAGATATGTGCTGGTAGCTGTAGTGAAGAGGGGAGCTTGAATTCAGTCCTGCAGGGAGGATTTGTGTGTTCGTGCAACAACACCAGGATGTGCAAGTTTGGTGTACCAGTAAAGGGTGTGGCTCAGTTCCTGTTTTTTCAGGTTGTGTCCAGATATGGGTGTCTGCTACATAATGTTAGTGGGGGGGGGGGGGGGGGGGGGGGGGGTGGTTGTTTGTAGCAGCAATATGGGGGTTCTTAGGTTTGCCTACAACAACAATTTCAGAGAGAAAGGGATGTGCTGTAAGGAGCATGATAGTAGTACCTGCATTTCCATTGGATGCTAGGATTGAGATCGAGTGCATTACAGCCCTATAGATTTATTGTTATCATAACTTACAAAATAAAGCCTGAGATAGACTGTAGTACTTCTATTTCCAGTTGTTCAAACTAGTGGATAACATCTTGATTTGGTTGTCAACAGTTGGCAATTGGACTTTGTTCTGCTACATTAAAGTCTTACTTAAATGGGAAATTTGAGTTGGGAAGCAGGTGTTTTGTTCAAACAAATTCAAACATGAATACATGGTATTCTTTGTGAAGTGGCAGCAGGGTATTGTAAGATTAAGGGGGTAATATGTATCTAGTAGTGAAGTTGCAGAAATCTCCAGCTAAGGGCTATTTGGGGCAGAGCATGTGAAGGAAGTTGAGTATCAGTGGTGTGGAGTCTCTGCATATGTGAAGTAGTGTTGTGTAGGTCTGATATTGTAGTGTAAGTATTATGAGTGTGAAAGTGTCGAAGGGTAACAATAAGATACATGAGAGCATTAAGTAGGTATTAGGGTGTTGTGTATAGGTAATGTTATGTGTCCAAGTATTGAGTTGTGAGGTTGTATCAAGTGCAAGGTTAAGTACTAAGGTATGTGTCAAGTGTGGATATCTAGTTAAGGTATTAGATTCTAGTTGAGGGTTGGTAAGATGAGGTTTTGAGGTATTAGACTAGGTATTGTAATATATTGATATATAGGAGTCAGTTAGTATGATATGATGTTAGTATATTATACTAACTAATATGGCCTAGAAAACCTAGAACTAGTATGGCATTAGCTAGTATAGCTATATAAACTAACTAAATAGGTAATTATGAACCTAAGAATTAGGTAGTGACCTAGTTTCAACATATTGACCTAGTTTTGACCTATAAACCTAGAACAAGCGCAGTTAAGTTTATTTATGATTCTAAATCACTCCTTGACATGATAATTCATATATAGGTCACTTGGACTCCAGTTCAGATACTGTTTGGTATTTTCAGCACAGGACCATAGGCGAGTACATTCTCTGATAGTTTCTATTATTTGATAATTACTATGATTCATGTCTTTAGTATTGTCTTACTTGATTCCTGACACGATGGTACACGGACTAGTATACATATTGGATCTTCAGTCATGAGATATTATTTTCATGTTTAGACTTGCTCCTCATATTTTAGCATGGATATTTATCTTTATAATTCCGTATGGATATTGTTTCTCATATTTTCGTATGGATATTAGCCAACTTGCTTGATGATTCACATATTGTGAAGTATCATGATTGGATCCATCGTACTAGTCGGGACGGAGAAAATTCTAGTTAGATATGTGATCAAACCATAAACAATGTTTAAAGTAATATAGACAATAGCCAATCATACACTTCACGTATGATTGTGTTATTCCCTTAAAGTAAACAATTATTCGTGTGGGACTCGTCTCACAGTATTCATATTTTATGCGGATACGTATTTCTGTGCTATTTATTGCTTTTATTTGGTTCTCGAGGCAGCCCAAAATTTTTAAAAATTGAAACTTGACTACCTGACCGATATACCGACGGTATACTCCAGTATACCGACGGTATACTCCAGTATACCGACGGTATACTCCAGTATACCGACGGTATACCGATCCTGAAGATATTTGTTTCACTTTTTGAGATTCCTATATATAGTACTTCTTTTTCTTTTCTTTTTTCGTTTCTCTCTCTCTTCTCTTCTTCGTTCTCTCTTGAGCTTGGAGCTTGGTCTTGAGAACTGGATTATGGTTTCTGAACCCCTTCGATGAGGTGGACTAGAAGACATAGGCTGGGAGCTCGCTTTAGGCAAGTACACCTTGCCGATTTCATGAACTTCTTTTACTTTATGTCATTTTTCTTCCTGGAGCTTTGGTTGTTGATTTTTAGCTTATACTTACTTTACTATATTTGTTCTTCTCGTGATTTATAGTCTTTTGAACATCTCGATTTTGAATTCTGGTAGAATTTTGTCCCATCCCTTTTTGGTAACTCGGTAACGGAGACGCTACCGGAGTTGTGACCGTAAGTTTTAGTCCATATTATGATATGGGACTTACCCCTAGACTTGACTTCTTGCTAGACTTGGTTTAGTGACTTTCGTGGTTTGATTTGGGTCCCGAAAATAAGATTCTGACTTTGGCCTATTTTTCGTCAGAAACTAGCATACCGACGGTATACTACAGTATACCGACGGTATACCGATTTCAACTTCTAGATATTTTTGTGAACCTTATCGGCATACCGACGGTGTACTACAGTATACCGACGGTATACCGATCTTGTCGACATTGTTAGGTAATTGTCTTGGCCGGCATACTGACGGTACATTGGGTTGTACCGACGATATACCGATTTGAGAAACTTTATTTTCTAGCAGCTTTCTTGCCTACTTGGAACAACATATCGACGGTATACTCCAGTATAACGACGGTATACCGATTTATTGTAATCCAGAACTTGTTGTATTTTTGCTATCTCTTGACCGGTATACCGTCGGTGTACTGGACTGTAACGACGGTATACCGATCATGTTATTTCTTTAGGAATTCTTTTTTTTTTTTAGTTTTCGTTTGTTACTTCTGGCTTTTATTTGGACATGTGATTGACTTGACCTGTCAAGACATGAACTTATATGGCTTTAGAGGACTGGACTTGACTTGGCCTTACTTGGTTTCATCCGGCTTTGTCGCTACACGTGACATGATTGACTTGACTTGACTTGGCATGACTTTACATGGCTTTATCGGACATGACTTGGTTTGATTTTACTTGGTTTCACCTGGATTGACCTGGCGTCACTTGGCCTTACCTGGCTTCACTTGGTTTCACGCGGCTTGGTTGTTGTGGTGGCATACATGAGTCCGTTTATGCAATGTATATTAAAACTGGACTATATTACTGTTAGCACTTGATTTGTTTTATCATGCCTAGGATGGATTCTGCGGAATGCCACAACCGGATTCATACAAGAAAATGCTAAGGATTAAAACAACTAGAGAGTCACATAGTTCATGGCTAGGGATTTTTCTAAATTGCATGCAGTCCCGGTTACCCACTACAAAGAAGTGAGTACATGGCTTCATCGAGTGGATTTACATGGCTTCATCGGGTGGATTTACATGGCTTCAACGTGCATCGGTGGATATTCCGGACGGACTGTAGGGGCATGCAATCAGAAGGAACTCTAGCTTCGCGTTGCATTACAAATGTTAGTAATTAAGAATTATGATAACCCTAGTTAGTTAAAGTATCAAGCCATACTTATATGATTTGTCGTGATTGATGATTGATGTTTAGTCTAGACCTTACATGAGATCACCCCTTTTATTTTTTGCACTTGTCATTTATTTACTTACAGTCCTTACTTTCAGTATTTTGTTTTATTGTTGTATTGCTGGTTTAAGTTCCTAGATTGTCTTCTTTTGTGGTACTTGCTATTTTGGGGTCTGACCCCACTGGTTTTGTATGGCCAGATTCAGTAGCCGCACCAGAGGATCTCCCACTCCTTCCCGATGATAGTGACCACCCAGAGCACCAGACCGCTTGAGTGGGTTCCCTTACTTCCCTGCTCTGTTGTACATTCTTCTTTTGTTGGCATTTAGCCATCGAGAACGTGTTTAGCTCATGTTTTGGATTGATCGGTTAGCCTACGGACATTTGCATGATTGCTATATATGCTAGGGTTGATAATGTATGACATAGATTCTGGCTAGTTTACTCATTTTGTGTTTACTAGCATCATGATCATCTATATATTATATTTTGGAATACTTTACTATTTTATTTCAGCTGATCTTACATCTTGTTATTATATTTATTGTTCCTGTGATTGAGATGCTAGGTTTGTTGGACCTAGGCTTGACTGTTGAATTGTAGTAGTGACCCCTCATGTCTTACAGCTTCATCGTATATTCGGAATACCGGAGTGCTCTAAGTATACGTAGCTGGCCTTGTCAGTCCCGCTATCCAGTATTCTGGTTCTGGGGTGTGACACAGTTTTAGTGGTGGCCCATGCAGGTCTAGTTTTTCAGATATGTGGAGGGTTGTTGTTGTTGTAGATGTCTTAATCCTAAACTATTCTCCTTGATCCATAGTCATTTATCTCCATCCCTGATTCTTGATCTGATACCTGCTTATTCGTTGATCTATCATGTTCTTCGATTGACTTTTGTGTCATTATCTTTCAGGGGCATCGTTTCTATTACTACAGGCCAGATAGATCGAGTGCAGCTCGAGGAGGGTCAGCATTCGGGAGCCCAGCGTATTCTTGGGTATCGTCCTAATCATTCAGGGGCAGGGTCTAGAGTAGATCCAGAGGTAGATCGGTCGGCAATATCAGGCCAGCAGGTAGCATCGGTGCAGCCAGTGCACCCAGTTTAGCCCGAGCAGCCAGAGGCTGTTGTCGGAGCACTGATGGATGTTCTTCGAGGTTTTCTGGTGACCCAGCAACACCAGAGTGACATACTCACTCAGTCGGTCCAGACAACATTGGAGTGATGAGGTTCTCAGATTCATAATTCTACGACCAGCTTCAGACGACTTAGTCCTCCGTTCTTCTTGGGCACAAAGGACGCAATTTCTTTCGATGCGTGGCTGCAGGACACTGAGGCCATCCTGGAGGCAGCAGGGACTCAGGCTAGAGTGAGTAGCAATAGTGAGGCTACAGTTGTTGGATTTGGCTCGTGATTGGTGGGCGTTGCCGGAGGTTTTCCTTACAGCCCTGATTATATGGACAGTTTTTACTAAGAGGTTTCAAGCGAGGTACTTCGACGTGGTAGTGCGTTATGAGCTTCAGCAGAGGTTTAACAACCTCACACAGGAGGGCAGGACCATCGACGGCTACGCGGCAAAGTTTGCGAGACTTAATCGGTTTTATCCCACCTTGGTAACAACCAAGTTGGAGAGGGTGGAGAGGTTCCAACAGGGACTTCAATTAGAGATTATCCTAGTAGTAGAGCAGCAAGAGTTTCAGACCTTCGACGCGGTGATGCGGGCAGCCAGGAGTTTGAGTAAACCTCACAGAGGATCACAGATCGAGTTGGGGACCATAATAGGTCCCACATTTTAGGAGGATCATCGTCCCAGTCATCAGTACCAGCTCCAGCAGTTTGAGCCCTGACGATTGGATCTCCGAGGAGGACATTATCATCACAACAGTCATCTCAGGCACGCCCTCGACAGAGGCAGTTATCCTCTTCTTCTTCCCGTAGTTGTTTCTATTGCAGAAAACTTGGGCATATTATATCAGAGTGTCGTAGGGCACAGGGATTATGTTTGGCGTATGGGGCATCAGACCACTTGATTGGAGCATGCCCCAGGAGGAACCAGACTGGATCATTATCAGCCCAGTCAATAGTTTGTCCAGTAGTGCCACAGTATAGGGCACCAGCACCAGTGCAGCAGCAGCAGGTTCAGAGGCCTTTGCCACCACAGGCTCAGGCATTCCAACAGAGGCCGCAGCAGTATGCGCAGTCCCAAGCGAGACCTCGAGGTCAGCAGCAGAGAGGACCAACACCCGGGGGACAGGGTTAAGCATTTTTGCTATCGATGGAGGAGGCTTTAGCAGTATGAGAGGTGGTAGCAGGTACCATTCTTGTCCACTTTTATTCAGCTTCAGCTTTATTTGATTATGGTGCATCGTATTCATTTATATCTGCACGATTTGAAATACGAGTTACATTGGAGGCCGAGTCCTTACCTGTAAGGTTGAATATACTTACTGGTAATGGTCTCATAAGAGTAGGTAGAGTATATCCCTCGTGTAGAGTTATAGTGTGCGGGGGAGAGTTTCCAGCGAGGCTGATAGAGTTTCCTATGGGCGATTATGATGTCGTCCTTGGGATGGATTGGTTGAGTGCGAGGCATGCGACGATAGATTTCTATAGTGGAAAGGTTATCTTTCTTGTACCTGGGGGAGAGGAGTTCTCATACTTGAGAGGTGTAGTAGAGTCACCAGAGGCTACACTGATATTGGCAGAGGCCGAGGAGGCACAGTTTCCCCAGGTATTTTGTGAGCTTCCTGATGTATTTCTCGATGAGCTACCCGTTGTACTAGTAGTTGGAGATATAAAGTTTTACATTAATTTAATCTCTGGAGCAGAGCTAGTTTCACTGAGAGTTTACATGATGTCATCATCTGAGTTGGAGATCTTGTACCGGGTGATAGAGGATTTTAGAGCCAAGGGATTCATTAGACCTAGTGTATTGCCTTGGGGAGCCATGTTACTTTTTGTTAAGAAGAATGATGATTCATCGCGTTTAGTTATTGATCATATAACACTAAATGTGATAACCATTAAGAACAAGTATCCCTTGCCCAGGATAGATGACTTGTTTGATCAGCTCAGTTGGGCAACTATATTTTCTAAGATCGATTTACGGTCTGGGTATCATCAGATCAGATTAGATTCAGAGAGCAGAACATACCCAAGATGGTGTTAGATCTAGATATGGTCATTGGAATTTCCTAGTTATGCCATTTGGAGCGACCAATGTAGCAGTTATATTCATGTCTTTCATGAATAACATCTTCATGCCTTACTTAGACCAATTTGTAATAGTGTTTATTAATGATATCTTGGTCTATAGTCAGAGTGAGAAAGAGCATGAGCAACATCTTTGCATAGTTCTTCAGATTCTACGAGAGCAACAGCTGTACGCGAAGTTCATCAAGTGTGAGTTCTGGCTTGATCATATCTCATTCTTGGGTTATATCATTTCTGGTGGAGGAGTTGATGTAGATCCCAAGAAGGTGGAGGCTATTAAGAGTTGGCCAGTACCCATATAGTTTTAGATATGCACAGTTTCTTGGGTCTAGCAGGTTACTACAGGCAGTTTATGACAGACTTTGAGAGGATCTTTGCACTCTTGACATGGCTAGCGTGTAAGGATATGTTCTTTGAGTGGTCAGATGCTTGTCAGACTTCTTTCGAGAAGCTCAAACAGAGTTTGATTTTGGCTCCTATCCTGACATTAACAGTGGGACCAGGTTGGTTCTCAGTTTACTATGATGCTTCAAGAGTGGGATTATGATATGTCCTTATGCAGCATGGCAAAGTGATAGCTTATGCATCTCGGCAGCTTCGACACCATAAGAAGAGTTATCCGACGCATAATCCTGAGTTGGCAGCAGTAGTGTTTGCACTTAAGCTCTAGAGACATTACCTATATGGTGATCGAGTGGAGATATTCATAGATCACAAGAGCTTGAGGTATGTGTTCATATAGAAGGAGCTCAATATACGACAGAGGAGGTAGCTTGAGTTATTGAAGAACTATGATGTTGACCTTCAGTATCATCCATGGAAGGCCAATGTCGTAGCAGACACCTTGAGTAGGAGAGGAGAAGCTTACTTCTTGACGGAGCAGCATCATATTTTGGAGGATCTTCAAGAGATAGATATCGAGGTAGTTTACCTAGTGATACCGGTTTGATGGTGAGTCCGCGGGTTTAGTCTTCTATAGTTGAGAGGATCAGAGCAGAGCAGACTAGTGATGTCAGACTTCAGCAACTCAAATCAGAGTGTGAGTTAGAATACAGACTAGAATGAGCATTCATGAGGATGGGACTCTCAGGTTTGGGAGTCGACTTTGTGTGCTAAGAGGAGATATTCGGCAGAAGATTATGTCGAGCTTGTACACTTGACTTCGGTGGATCTTGGGAGGATCACTTGCATTTAGTAAAGTGCTCCTAAAACAACAGTTTTTAGGCGAGCATTCAGATGGCACCCTTCAAGACTTTGTATGGTAGAAGATGCAGATCACTGTTAGCTTAGGATGACATTGGCGAGAGACAGATGCTAGATCCAGAGATGATTACTCAGTCGGTTGGAGTGATCAGGCAGATCAGAGAGCATCTCAGAGTGGCTCAGGATCGCCAGCATTATTGGGTAGATTAGTACCGTCGTCATCTTGAGTTCTCTGTCGACGACCATATATTTCTGAGAATTTTGCATAATCGTGGAGTTATCAGATTTGAAGTGCGGGGGAAGCTTAGTCCCATATATATAGGCCCGTTCGATATTCTCAATCGAGTTGGAGACGTATCTTATAGTCTAACTCTTCCACTAACGCTTCATGGGGTACATGACATTTTTCACGTATCTCAGTTGCGCCGTTATATTCCAGACCGGGCCACATTCTGGATCATTCTGAGTTGAGCATTGGTACCGACCTATCGTATGAAGAGAGGCCCGTGTCTATTTTGGACCAGAGAAAGAAGGTTCTCAAGAACCAAACTATTCGATTGGTTCGTGTTGCTTAGGGACATCACTCACTGGGCGAGTCGACGTGGGAGCGCGAGGACGATATGCGTATTCATTATCCATTTTTCTTCGACTCGGGAGGTATACTTGTTCGTATACCCGTGTCATATCCTAGCTTGTGCATATGATTGATGTTTAGCTTATCTGTTATGCCTGTTATTGTTCTTTCTGATTTTTTTTATTGCCCAAAAAATTTCATGCTCACATGAGTTACCTGCTTATTTTAGTCCGTGCTTGTTTTCTTGGATTTTCTTGTTTGTTGGTTTTGGATCCATATAAAAATTTCGATGACAGAATTTTTCTAAGGAGGGAAGGGTTGTGAGACTCGTCTCATAGTATTCATATTTTATGTAGATATGTATTTCTTTGCTATTTATTGCTTTTATTTGGTTCTCGAGACAGCTCAAAATTTTCAAAAATTAAAACTTTACTACCTGACCGGTATACCGACAGTATACTCCAGTATACCGACGGTATACCGATCCTGAAGATATTTGTTTCACTTTTAGAGATTCCTATATATAGTACTTCTTTTCTTTCTTTATCTTTTCTCTCTCTTTCTTCTCTTCTTCTTACTCTCTTGAGCTTGGAGCTTGGTCTTGAGACTTGGAGTGTGGTTTCTAAACCCCTTTGAGGAGGTAGACTAGACTTAGGCTGGGAGCTCGCTTTAGGCAAGTATACCTTGTCGGTTTTATGAACTTCTTTTACTTTCTGTCATTTTTCTTCCTGTAGCTTTGGTAGTTGCTTTTTAGATTGTACTTACTTTACTATATTAGTTCTTCTCGTGATTTCTAATCTTTTGACCGTCTCGGTTTTGAATTATGATAGAATTATGTCCTGGTCCTTTTTGGTAACTCGGTAATGGAGACGCTAATGGAGTTGTGACCGTGAGTTTTAGTCCATATTGTGATATGGGACTTACCCCTAGACTTGACTTCTTGCTAGACTTGGTTTTGGTAACTTTCGGGGTTTGATTTGGGTCCCGAAAATCAGATTCTGACTTTAGCCTATTTTTCGTTAAAAACTGGCATACCGACCGTATACTATAATATACCGACGGTATACCGATTTTGACTTCTAGATATTTTCTTGAACCTTATCGGCATACCGACGGTGTACTACAGTATACCGATGGTATATCGATCTTGTCGATATTGTTAGGTAATTGTCTTGGCCGACATATCGATGGTACACTGGGTTGTACCGACGGTATACCGATTTGAGAAACTTTATTTTCCCGCCGCTTTCTTGCCTACTTAGAAGGATATACCGTCGGTATACTCCAGTATACTATTGGTATACTAATTTATTGGAATCCAGAACTTGTTATATTTTTGCTATCTCTTGACCGGTATACCATAGGTGTACTGGACTGTACCGACGGTATACCGATCATGTTCTTTCTTTAGAAATTCTTGGTTTTTTGAGTTTTTGTTTGTTTCTTCTGGCTTTTGTTTGGACACGTGATTGACTTGACCTGTCAAAACATGAACTTACATGGCTTTAGAGAACTGGACTTTACTTGGCCTTACTTGGTTTCATCCGGCTTTGCCCGGCTACAAGTGACATGATTGACTGGACTTGACTTGGCATGACTTTATCAGACATGACTTGGCTTGGTTTTACCTGGATTGACCTATCTTCACTTGGCCTTACCTGGTTTCACTTGGTCTCATGTGGCTTGGTTGTTGTCGTGGCTTACATGAGTCTATTTGTGCAATGTATATTAAAACTGGACTATGTTACTGTTAGCACTTGATTTGTTGCATCATGTCTATGATGGATTCTACGGAATGCCACCCGGATTCATACCAAAAAATTCTAAGGATTAAAACAACTAGAGACTCACATAGTTCATGGCTAGGGATTTTCATAGATTGCATGCAGTCTCGATTACCCACAACAAAGAAGTCAGTACATGGCTTCATCCAGTGGATTTACATGGCTTCATCGAGTCAATTTATATGGCTTTAACGTGCGTCAGTGGGTATCCCAGACGGACTGTAGGGGCATGCGATAATAAGGAACTCTAGCTTCGCGTTGCATGGCAAATGTTAGTAATTAAGGATTGTGATAACCCTAGTTAGTTAAAGTATCAAGCCGTACTTATATGATTTGTCGTGATTGATGTTTAGTCTAGACCTTACATAAGATCACCCTTTTTATTTTCTACACTTGTCATTTATTTACTTACAGTCCTTACTTTCAGTATTTTGTTGTATTGTTGTATTGCTGGTTAAGTTCCTAGATTAGATTCCTTTGTGGTACTTGCTATTTTGGGGTCTGATCCCACTGGTTTTGCATGGCCAGGTCCAGTAGCCGCACCAGAGGATCTCACGCATCTTCCAGGGGATGGTGACCACCCTGAGCACCAGACCTCTTGAGTGGGTTCCCTTACTTTCCCGCTCTGTTGTACATTCTTCTTTTGTTGGCATTTAGCCACCGAGCACGTGTTTAGCTCGTATTTTAGATTGATCGGTTAGCCTACAGGCATTTGCATGATTGGCATATCCTAGGATCGATCATGTATGACATAGACTTTGGCTAGTTTACTCATTTTGTGTTTACTAGCATCATGATTATCTTTATATTATAGTTTGAGATGCTTTGCTATTTTATTTCAGCTGATCTTACATCTTGTTATTATATCTGTTGTTCCTGTGATTGAGATACTAGGTTTGTTAGACCTTGGCTTGACTGTTGGATTATAGTAGTGACCCCTCATGTCTTACAGCTTCACCGAATATACGAAGTACCGGAGTGCTCTAAGTATACGTAGATGGTCTTGTCAGTCCCACTATCTAGTATTCTGGTTCTGGAGCATGACAATTCGTCCAAGTCGGTCACATATCTAATTAGTATTTCAAAACACTTAGTATAGTTACAACTCTTCCCTGTTCAGTTCATACCAGATGATTTATGTTGTCTTTTCCTGTTACTTACTGTTCTTTACCTTCCCCGCCATGACTACAGTTTATAGTTATACTACTTGCCTTGCTATGATTCTTTTTCTAGTTTACTCTTCATTATGTATTTCATTACTATTTATTGTTTTTTAGTCTTTGCCAATTAATTTGAACTACTATTGGGTTGTACTCATTACATCCTGACTGGATAATATTTTTTTGGCATTATTGTGCTCCACGTTCCTGAGTTCAGAGTGATTCTATGATCGAGACTACTTTTGTACTGGGACCTAGTGATAACCTCTGGTGAGATCTAGCTAGTCTAGTATTTCTCTATCTCAGTTCCCTGTCTTAGTTTTATTTCTTTTACATTATTATTGGATTATCTTCCTTATTCATTCTTCCTTTAGAATATTGTGATTGAGTACATGATAGAACTAGTATATTATTATAATTCACATTGAGGACTAGATAATATTCAACCGCCGATGTCGTGGCATAGGCTGGACATACCACGTACTCGTGCCCCGATTATCCGGGTGCTGGTCATGACACAGATCCCTATTGGGCCATCATTTGCATCATCAATGCTTGAAACTCTCATCAAACTTAGCCTCCATATATTATAAGTGTTTGTTGATGTCTCCACTTGGTGATTCATCTCCTGCCAATTAAAAGGATACCACCCATCCTTTTTTTTACTGTATTATTATGGAATATTGTCACACCCGATTCCAGATTTGATATTTCTTAAATTTTTAGAATTTAATTTTTCCTATCCACCTTTCTAGATTTTTCTAAGATCATAACATAGGGTCTAAGCTTAACCTATATAGGTTCCTAAAAAAGCTTGACCTGCATGGGCCACCACTAAAAGACGTGTCACGCTCCGCTCCCAAAATATGGTGATCAGGCACGTGAATACATCTCCAGGCTACGCACCAATACGATACACTAGTATTCGTATTTATGATTGTCGCCTAAAAATTCTAAGATAAAGTATAGAGCATTTAGAAAACGTATCATATATTACATACTAACTTTGAACATACTTAAAATACATCAGACTTTTAGAGTTCTCAAAACCTTTAATTTACATATTTTAGTTACAAAAAGAAGTATATTGATTGCCCCGAAAGATTTATCTTCCATCAACCATCAACCATTAACCATCAACTTCATCAACGATATATAAAGGGAGCATTTCTTCCGAGTTATCTTCTTCTCCTAGTGAACAAAACTAGATCCTCAGAACGACATGCAAGCCCTCAGTTAGGGACGGAGAAAATAAATAAAATAAAATAAGAATCAGAAATGATAGGATTCTCGAATTTCCATGATTAAGAAAAAAAATATTTAACTCATAGGATTAGACAAAGTATAAGCTTGTAATAAAATAATCCAACTCTTACTGAACCCAACTCTACTTGGTATCCAATACACAAAGACACAATTGCATTCACAATCACAAACAATTTTCCTATATGCAAATACAATTTAGAGAACGCTTTTGGATCACAATACCACATATTTTTTTGACAATAATCCTATATACCCGGGATCAGATAATTTTTTGGATGGACGGTGCTTAGATTCTAGTCCCACCAATTTTATTTTTATTATTTAATAAGTGTCGGATTACTTGAGTCGATGCCCAAAAATCCTATCAAGTGTCGGATTACTTGAGTTAATGCTCAAAAACCCTATCAAGTGTCAGATTACTTGAATCGATGCTTAAAAACCCTATCAAGTGTCGGATTACTGGAGTTGATGCTCAAAAATCCTATTAATTATCGGATTACTTGAGTCGATGCTCAAAAATCCTCAAATGCAGTGGGCTAATTCTCACCTCGAACCATCATATGGCCATGCAGATGTCGGCACTACTGATAAGTTTTAAATAAGTGTTTATTGCAGAGTTCGACGGTGTGATCCAAATTTTTGCTCCCACCCAATGCAGTTCTACAAATTCACAAACATTCCTATCTAATATTCAATTTTAAGTTGAATTATAGGTCCGATTCGTATCTCATTTTGTGTATCAAACACCACACGCTTTATGAGGATACTATTCGACATATAGTTCCATCTTAGCGAAAATATTAAAATACAATCATGTGTCAATTTTATGTGCTCATGACATCATGTTAAACGCTAATATTCCATTTGGTAAGAGAATTTTGAAAATATGGAAGTTGTACCCGTTACCCTGGAATATAAAACAGTGATATTTTTGTTGCTCTTTGGTGCATGTGCAAGTGTGTCCTACGCGTCTTATATTCTAAATTTGAAATCTAAGATTTTTTTAGAGTTTGATCCTAATTCAAATAGCTTGATAAATAACTTGAAGTAGAGATTAACCAAATATTCAGATTTCCCGAAAATGGTCATCTCTATAATTTCTTTAAAATTTCGGCAAAGTTCTATTTGTATTCTGGAGCCCAAATTTTTCACAATTTATAATATACACCCGGAGAAACCCTCCGTAAAATTTTCTGGCTCGCCAACCCCTTCGGTGGAGTAACTCTCAACACCGGTAAACGCACACAAATAATATAGAAGAAAAGTAGCTTTGTAAAGTAAAATTTCTTACCAAAGCTTGCTTACCATAGCAATTTACAACTAATATGGTTTCATTCGAAAACCTAAAAATTCTAGTTAGTAAAATATATATCATGAAATAAAGTCAAGATCCACAAAATCAAACATTTGTGAGATTTCAATTTTAGAAACTTTATTTTATAAATAAATTCTTTCTTTTCACAACTCATGCTATATATATATATATATATATATATATATATATATATATAGAGAGAGAGAGAGAGAGAGAGAGAGAGAGAGAGAGAGAGAGTAAGGGAGGTGGGATAGCACCTCACTCTCAAATGATGGTGGCGGTGATGTGGCACCATCCCAACCCTTCATTTTAAAAAATTAAAAAAAAATAAAAATTGCATCCCACCCCACCCCAGACCCCCAACCCCAACCCTCATTTCCCTTTTTTCTGATTTCTCTCTCTCACTTCTCTCTCGACAGTGAAACCGCAAAAAATCCCCCCATCGTCGCTGTCTCCCTCAACTCCGCCGCCGCCATCGCCTCTCCATAGAAACCATACCACTCTTCTCCAATGAAGCTCCTCTCTCGCAATTTGCAGACCAGACCACCATGCCTCCGCCGCTCTGAACTATGTCGCCGCTCTCCACCATCACCGACGAAGCTCCATATAGGCGAGGTATGATTTAACTCTGCTTGGTTTATTTTATTTTATTTTGTTTTTATTTGGTTTAATTGTGTAGGAGATGGTGTTGATTTGGGAGATGGTGTAGGAGATGGAGATGAAGATGATTTGGATACCATTACGCCGAAGATAGGAATGTAGTTTGCTACACAGGAGGATGCGTATAATTTTTATAATGGGTAAGCATTGAAGATGGGATTTGGAACTAGATGGTCATCCACTAGTAAGTCTAGGTCTGATCCCAATTTAGTCATATCCAGATTAATTGTATGTAGCAAGAAAGAAAAAATGAGAGTCTTGAAGAAACCAATTGTGGATGAAAAGGTAGATCATCGTCGTGAGATACGGGTGGATTGCAAAGCAATAATCAAGATTTATCTTACAAAGTCAGGAAGATAGAGAGTTGGAAAATGTGTTCCTGAATATAACAATCACGAGTTATCCACTCCATCGAAAGCAATAAAGCACCGGTCTCATAAAAAGGTCCATCGTCAACCAGTAGTGAAGAACTTAATTACTCAGCTTAATAGCGAAGGCATATTAAACACAAGAATTGCAAGGGTTGTCAATTCCTTCGAGTTTGACCCACAACACTTGATTACACCACAACAAGTCCATGATCACCTAAGAGTTGAGAGGAAGAACAATTTGGGAAAAAATTGTGCTAAAATTGTTAAGCACTTTATGGAAAAGAAGGCCGAAGATCCGACTTTTTACTCGAGCATTGAATTAGATGATGACTACACATTAAGAAGTATTTTTTTGGCTGATAGAAGATCACAAGAATCCTATTAGAAGTTTAGTGATGTAATTATATTTGATGTGACATATCGTACTAATAATTTCTGTTTACCATTTGCTCCTTTCACTAGTATCAATCATCATCGGCAATCTAGCTTGTCCGGATGTGCATTGTTAGCTGATGAGACAAAGCAGACGTTTGTGTGGTTATTTAAGCAGTGGCTTAGATGTATGGGGGTAAAGCATCATGAGCTATCATTACTGATCAGGATGCGACTATTGGGAATTCAATTGCTAGAGTTTTTCCAAATACTATACACCGATATTGTGATTGGCATCTAGACAAGAATGTTGGAGAGCATATGGTCCACCTCAAAACTATCTACGGACCCGAGTTTGAATTGTATTTCAATAGACTGCGAAGCAGTAGCAGTATATGTGAAGCCGAAGATTATTGGAAAGAGATGATGGCAATGTACAAGCTACGAGAAAATTTGGTTGCCAAAGTTGTGGGAGCGGCGAGCTAGTTGGTTACGTTACTATTTGAATGGTAAATTTCTTGCTGGCACGCGGACAAGTCAAAGAGCGGAAAGCATAAATGCTTTTTTTGATACATATGTTCATGCAAGTAAACCCTTAACTGAGTTTGTCGTCCAATATGATAAGGCATTGGCAAGTCGTCGAAAAGCCGAGGATGAAGATTTCAAAACTATCGACTCCAGGCCCGTACTAACTTTGGAATGGCCACTTGAGGAGCAAGCTGGTAGATGCTATATAAGAGCCTTGTTTTCTATTTTCAAACAAAAAATGAAGGATGCCCAGATTTATTCGGCTGATAAAGTGCACAAAGAAGGGACAGTAACTACATATCTTGTTGTACGGGCAACAAACGGGAGAAGTAAATGGAGGAATGTGTTATATGATTCAGATGGGGTTGTAGTTTCATGCAACTGTAGACATTTTGAATCTGTTGGGTTACTTTGCGGACATACCCTGTGCATATTGTGAAAGAAACATGTTTCAGAGATACCAGATCGTTATATTTTGAAGCGATGGACCATTGAATCTCGGCATCGATTTGGAGATGTTGGCATGGGTGCTATTGTCAGAAATTCTGAAGTGGATCGTAATCTTCATTGGGATATTCGTTACAAATGCAACAAGGCTTTGGAGGTTGTATACAATGCGCCTAACTTCGCTGCTGAATTTGATAGGTTTCTAACAAGCAAGTTAGCAGAATATGATAACTTAAGATTGCATGAAGGAGTTGATGTGCCATCCCAAGGACTGAATCACCAAGTTGATCCTATTGCACGGTGGCGGTGTTGGTGATGGTGAATGTGGTGGTGGTGATGGTGAAGGTGGTGGTGATGATGGTGGTGGTGATGGCAGAGGGCTGAGCGGGGGTGGAGAGCTGAGCACGGCGGGAGAGGCGGGTGGCTGACGGTCGCTTGGAAAGAAGACGGAAGTAATTTAGTCCAAAAAATTGGATCAACTCAGTTGACCGTCATTGTTAGACGAAATTCTTGAAATGTGAAATGTGACTTACATTATAATAAAGTACTGAAGTACACTTTAAAATATGACCAATAAAATTGGATGCTGATTCAAAATTTCTAAAAAAAACAATGTGTGTTTTGTTTCTTGAAAGAAAACAATGTGCGTTCCATTTCAAATAGAAACAAAAGTAGTGTTAAATAATCGGATATGCTAGAAGTTACTAATGCGCAAATATTTGTAGAAAAAACATAAATATGAAAGTATATTCACAAGATATTAATCTCTCATACACCGCATTCAAGTATAAACTCCACAGTTATGAGCGAAAATCTACACCTGTCCAAATAATTATCAAACTCGTTTGTATGACAGCAAGTCCTTGACAAGTGGCATCCATCGATTAACTGCCGAAGGAGATCCACTAATAAAGAATATTTATCCACATTATACTAGTATTTTCACATCAAAATTCAAATGATTAGTGTAAACAAAGTGAATAGCCACAAATAACTTTCCTAATCAATGAGTTTATTTTTGTTCATCTATCAAAATTTAAATATTATTCACCATTACACTGAAAAATTATCATTGTCAAACTAAAAGAATTTTTTTCCCAATAAAAATAAAAATAATTTAGGTTTACAAACGACAACCATTAAGTGAAATGTTGAACATCATCTAAATTTTGGTGAATGCGAACATAAATGAACTATGTAAGAATAATACACTTTTCTTAAAACATTGCAATTCACTCACATTAACAAGATATTATTCGGTGGGCCGGTTCACCACGTGGAAGTCGTGAGACTTTGCTCTTCTTCATTAACAATATGACACATCACGAAAAAAAGTTAGCATTATGATACTTCAAATATAATGTATCATACTACTATTTGAGAAGAATTATATCTCACCACCGCCGGATTCATGATGCTACAAATATAATGTATTATACTAATACTAGTAACGTGTACTTGCATTACACGTACGTAAAAAAAAATTTTAAAAATAAATAAATAAAAATTTATTATAAATAATATCGTTTCTAGAAATTGAACTCAAGCCACCAAATATAATGCCTACGGCTTAATTTTGAGCTGTTTCCAAGCAACCTTATATTAGTATAGATGTATTATACTAAAACTAGTAACGTGGCGTGATATGCACGCACGTAAAAAAAAAATTAAAAAATAAATAAATATGAATTTATTATAAAAATCATCTTAACTAGAAATTGAATTGAAGCAACCAAATATAATGCATTCCACCTTAACCACTTGAGTTCAAGTAACTTTTTTTTTGATGTAGCCCAGCATTTTTTACGGGACTTTTTGTGCATGTTGTATTGCACGTCTTGTGGGGCCACTGTCCCCGTAACTTTCACCATTAATAAATAGAAAGAATAATACGTTCCCGTGGCTCGATCTACTGATCTGCCCCCATGGCTCGATCCACTGATCTTCCGTCACCCAATCGAAATCTTATACATCTCTTCGGTAATCACAAGAGTCACTCGAGTTCGGTCGTTTTCAAGTAACCTTTTATTATTAGAGAATGGGGAGAACAATATCTCACCACCCAGCCCACTCAATAATTTCTCCACGTTCACCCTTCGCCCCTTTGTTTTGCTGATGATAAAGACACTACAAAATACACAAAGCCTGGTCCAAATTTTTTTTCTAAATTTTTCACTTAAAATTTTACTCGGAACTAGCCAAAAAATTTATTTATGACGGTCCAAACTTTGACAGTCCTTTCAATAGGTTGGACTGTCAAAATTTTGTGAGTCCATTGAATTTCATACATTATTTAGGACTGTCAAGTCCTAATTAAATTTTTAGATTAATCCTGCGTAAAATTTTAAGTAAAAAATTTAGAAAATTTTTTTTACAACAGCCCGTGTCATCTTGTATGTGACAACTTTTTTTTCCACCTTTACAACAATCCTCATCCCAAACACTTAACCCCTCCTCCCTATACATTCCCTCACCGCTCCCGTGGCTCGATATACTGATCTGCCACCTGGTTCGATCCACTGATCTTCTGTCACCCAATCAAAATCTTATACATCTCCTCGGTAATCACAAGAGTCACTCGAGTTCGTTCGTTTCCAATAACCGTTTATTATTAGAGAATTGGGAGAACAATATCTCACCACCCAGGCCACTCAATAATTTATCCACGTTCATCCTTCCCCCCCTCCCCTTTTTTTTGCTGATGATAAACGCACTACTAAATACACTCAGTCTGTCCCAAAATTTTTTTTTTTTTAAATTTTTTACTTAAAATTTTATTCGGGACTAGTCCAAAAAATTATTTAGAACGGTCAAAATTTTGACAGTCCATTCAATAGGTTGGATTGTCAAAATTTTATGTGTCCATTAATTACATACATTATTTAGTACTGTTAAATTTAGGTAAAAATTTTAGAAAAAAAAAAATTAGGACAACCGAGTCATCTTTTGCAGTGCCTTTATCAAAACCTTTTTTGTTTTTTCCACCTTTACAAAAATCCTCATCCCAAACACTTAACCCCTCCTCCCCTATACATTCCCTCACCGCTCTCTCTCCCCACTAGCACACCAAAATCCTCTGCTTCCTTTCCTCCTCTTCATTGAAGCCAATTCCCCCACCAGCTTCCACCGCCGATGGCCGAGCTGGTGGAAGAGCCCCGCGCCACCCCCGTGGTGGTGTCCATCCTGTCGTCGCTCCTCGAGCGAGTCGCGGAGCGCAACGACCGCCGCGGGACGCCGGCGCAGAAGAAGCCCGCGGCGCCGGCCGCCGTCTCGGCGTTCCGGGGGCTGTCGAAGCCCGCGATACCGCTGCGCTCCTACCTCGAGAGGATCTTCCGCTACGCCAACTGCAGCCCTCCCTGCTACGTGGTCGCCTACGTCTACCTCGACCGCTTCGCGCACCGGCACCCCTCGCTCCCGATGGACTCCTTCAACGTGCACCGCTTCCTCATCACCAGCGTCCTCACCGCTGTCAAGTTCATGGATGACATGTGAGTTCACATTATACAGTGCTACATTAATACAAATGCATGCATGCTTCTTTCTTCTTGACTTTCTTGAATTGACAATTATTTTGGTTTAGGGGTTATATATAATCTTTGATTGATGAGTCCAAGGGCTGAGTAGAGTTTAGCCTCTGGATTTTATACCAGCTTAGAGTTTGAGTTCTGATTTGTTTAATTAGAAAGTTTACACCGTAAATTTTTATTATTAGTTATGTTTATTTTTTTCGTTATACACTATTTCCTATGTTTGACAATAAAATATTATATATTCTATGGAGGATAAAATGGAAAATAAATAAACAAAATAATATAAATTCAGGATCTAAGTATTGTAAGTTAACAAATCAAGCTTTTCAAGCTTTAAGCTGATATAAAATTCAGAATCTAAACTCTAATTAGCTCTAAGTTTAATTTGGAGTATCTTTTGGTGGGTTAGAATGTTGGATCCCTTCCAACAGCGTCTACAGTGGAGCATCGGGGGCGAGAGTTTTCAAGTACTATTTAAGAAAAAGAAGAAGACAAAAGAAAGAAAGAAAAAATTAAAAAAATTGGTGTGTTATTTGTAGTGTATCATTAATTGTCAATATGAAAAGTAGACTCCAATAATATTAATTTATACAATTTCTAAAAAAGAAAAATTGTAGTATAATATAGTGTGTTGTCACACTCTAAGGCTTGCCTAGCTGTTTCTTTAGTTTTTCAGAATTCTTCCAATTCTTTGTTCGTGTCTGTCCACGTTTTGGCAACTATTGAGAACCCACTTGGTTTGTTGCTTGAATGAGCCACCACCGTTTCTACTTTTGCCAACTAAGAATGAGGTGGTGTCTAAGGAGAAAGCTTCTGCTTTTTCTCCTAGTGTGAGGAAGAATACAAATTTGGTAGAACAGGAATGAAGTGGAATATAATTTTTAGTCAAACTTGAACTGAAATGACAAGATGGATATAATAGAGGACCCACTGCCTTAATATTTATATTGAGTTTGGTTTATTATGACGTAATTGTCATCGAAATAAAATTTAATTTGTAACATAATTGACTTTGTAATATAATACAATTATAATTACATTATCATGTTTGATTGGAATATGTAATTAACTATATAATATAATATCAATTGCTTTGAAATGTTTGCTTTACCTTATAATGTAAGTGTGTTTGTAATGAAATAAAAATTAAAAAAAAAAAAAATAGTAATAAAAAATAAAAAAATAAAATTTAAAAACAAATAAAACTAAAAACATAACAAATAATTTTTCTATTTTTTTAATTTTTATATTTTAAAATTATGTAAATTTTTGTAAGAAATTAAAAAGACAAAAGACAAAATTTAAAATTATTAATAATAATAATAATAATAAGAAGAAGAAGAAGAAGAAGAACAACAACAACAACAACAACAACAACAAGAAACATTTTTTTTAAAAGGAAGTAGTTTTTGTAATTTTAAGTTGTAATACAATTGTAATTTGTTCTAAAAGAAAGTGATATAATGTAATCAAGCTTGTAATGATCATTACATTACATTACATTACATTTTTTTTTTGTTCAACTAAACTTCCAAATTAGATTTACAATACAATACCAATTATATTATGTTGTCCAACACTGCAAACCAAATGAGTCATTAATCTACCTAAAGTTCATGTCCCATGAATGACATAACTTATGATTATATGGATAACATAACTCGTTCATTCAAACTAATTACTATATAAATTTATTCATGACAAAAATGCTACTTTAATCCTAACACTCCCTCTTAAAGTTCATTTAGTAAATGACTCCAAGCATTGATCGGAAAATCTTGAACAACCCCTTAGGAAACAACTTTATGAAAATATCCTCGACATTTTTCTTGTTTCGCATTTCTGAAGTTTTAATGGTCACTTCAAGAACATTCTTTCGAATAAAATGATGCTCAATTTTAATATATTTCATCTTTGCATGACAAATTGGATTCATAGTTAGCTTCAATTCACTTTGGTTGTCACCACGAATAGTATTTGTCAATTGTAACATGAACATCTTCAATAAACTGTCGTAACCAAATGATTTCTTGTGTTGCAAGGGAAGAAGATTGGTGCTCTACTTCGGTAGTGGAAAGAGACCAAATCTTGCTTCTTGCTACACAAAGAAATACCGGTTGTACCACACAAAAAGATAGTCTGAAGTTGGCCTCTGATAAACCCGAAGCACCTCCAAAGTCAACATCGAGTATAACCGTGCAAGAGAAATTTAGCACCCTCCTTCTAGAGCAACCCCAAATCATAAGTCGAATTTACATACTTTAGAATTCGTTTTGTCTCTTCCAAGTAAGATTCATGCATATACTGACTAACAAGTCAAATATAAAAAGAAATATATGGCATTGTAATAGTCGAATATACAACTATACAACTATACAACCAATGAGTGCATGGTATGGTCGAGGATCAAAAATAATATTTCGTTCTTGATGCTTAAGTCTTATGTTCGTCTCAAGTGGAGTAGAACATCGCTTGCTCTCATTCATGACAAATCTCTGGATGATCTTCTCGTCTTACCTCATTTAATAAACAAATAATCCACCATCCACTTTAGCTACTTTCAAGCAAAGAAAGTGATGTAATTCACTCAAGTCTTTCATCTTAAACTAAATAGAAAGTTTCGTTTGAAGCTTTGCAACCTTTCTATTTTTATTATCAGTGATGATCATATCATCGACATAAAGTAAAAAAATAACATGCACTCCTCCTTATTTTTAACAAACAAACTTGAGTCTGAGTTAGAATCAAAATAACTACAAATTGAAGAAACTAGACAATTTTACAATAACATGTTCTCGGAATCTTGCTTCAACCTATAAAGGACCTTCTTTAGCTTGTATACATACTCTGGATGAGAGCCTGAAATATATCATATGGTTGTTCCATGAAGATGTCCTTATCAATAGAGCGATGCATTTTTGACATTGGGTTGCCAAAGTTTCCATTCTTGACAAATCGTCAAATATATGAAAACCTAGATCGAAATCATCTTTCCAACCGGACTAAATATTTCTTCATTGTCCTTTTCCATTTTTCGAGAAAAGCCCCCTTCCAACAAGGCGAGTTTCGTACATCTCCATGCTCTTATCTCCTTCTTTTTCAACTTGTAGACCCATTTACAAGAGACTGGATCTACATTTTCGGGCTTTAACACAAGATTCCAACCTTCATTTCTTTACTAGAGCACTTATCTCTTCATCCATAGTATGCATGTTCCCATTCTTTAACTCCTTTGGCCTCAATGAAATAAGAGGGATCACGATCATCCATTGATTCTGTAAAAAACAAGAATACATGCTTACAAAATTTTCAATCTATATTAAATATGCTTCATAATCTTCCTTGTGGATTTCCAATGAGGATGACCATTCTCAACCTCCTCAACATGTTCATCACCATGTTTCTCTTTAAGATCATGAAAAGAAACTTGGCTCCCCCTTTTACTTTGTTTTATTGTTGAGGAGGAGGAGAAGGAGGAGGAGGAGGAGGAAGAAGATCTGAAAAGGAGAACTTGGTGACATTGCCAATCACTGCTAGCTTGGACATACTATCAACCTTGTTGTCGTCGTCAACATTTTCAAGATCAACACTTTTGCGAGTATAATAAGAGGACACCTCATCAATATAACATCTCTAGAAATAATGAATCTTCGGCTTTTCGGATCAACGGATTTTTATCCCTTCTTCCTTTTGTCATAACCAAAGAAGATACACTTCTTAGCCTTAGCATCCAACTTGGTCCTTTTAGATTTCGACACATGAACATAGCTAGGAGAACCAAAATCTTTAAGTGCTTCACACTTTGCTTCTCCCCAACCATCATCTCATATAAAGTCTTCTTGTTGTTAGGATTAAGAGAAACACGGATGACAATATAAGCCATAAAAGCCATACACCTTCCGCTCATAAGGCCTTGGGTAGGCTTTTTCCATATAACCAACTCTTGTAAGTCTCCACAAGATGTCGAAACTTCCTCCCCAACATTATTGTTAGGATTGGATCATACTAGGAATTTTAATACTAATAGGATTTGAGCAAAGTCCTACTTCTACCTAGTCAATGCGTGTTCTAAATATGAAAAATTATGTTATGCCTAGATATGATTGGATTTCTATATATGGACACATGACATACTATATAAAGGAGCCTAAGGTTCCTTGTGTATATATCGAATTGTTCTCAAGGAAAGATGTAGCCACCAATAGGTTGAGATAAAGAAATAAAAGAAATACAGAGATTGAATGAGAGAGAAATTGAGCTTCTCAGATCTTCTTGGATGTAATATCTAGGGATTTATTGTGTTCTCTTTGTGTACTTTCTCTACTAGTTAGGGTTACGGAGTTGTAGTGATATTATAAAGCCTTATAAACTTATTTAGTAGTGATCTCGCTCTCCTTGTGGGTTTTTACCGATTACAATTTTTTACTTCTTGCATATTTGTATTGAATTGTAGTCTTTATTTTCTGTATAAGTCAACTACCATGTTTGGTTTGTAGGTATTAATTTTTTGCGGACGCTTATATTTTGGGAATTATGTTTGCTTTTATTTCCAACAAGTGATATCAGATCTTCTATTAAATATTCGAAATATCGACAATGGTGACGAAGTATATGGTAATGCTCGAACGATTTAAGGTGGAGAAGTTCAATGGTAAAGAAAACTTCAGACTATGGTAGAGAAGGGTTAAAGATTTTTGGTGCAATAAGGTCTTTACAAGTCTTATTTAAAAAAATTGAGAAGCCAAAGACAATGAAGGATGACAAGCGAGATGATATGTAGATGAAGGCTACTAGTTCCATCATGTTGTGTTTAGTCGACAATGTTCTAAGCTTGTCATAACAAAACTCTACCTGAAGTAGAAGTTATATGTCATGAGAATGAAGCAAGTAAAAATCTACTAAACACTTGAATATGTTTAATGAACTTTTTAACCAATTTCACACCTTTCGTGCAAAAGTGGGGGAAAAAGACAAGGCCATATTTCTTCTTACCTCGCTTCCCTCATCGTACGAGAACATAGTGTACTCTTCTATATAGGAAGCATACATTGAAACTAGAGGAAATCACCGCATCACTTTTATCAAATTAATTATTAAAAATTCTGCTTCTAAGGGTGAACAATTGGTGGTGGTTGCATACAGAAGAGGAATGACACTTGATAAATTATAAGTACCAACACGATCTCGATCAGCATCAAGGAAGAAGGGAAGTGAGTGTTATTATTGCAATTTTTTGCCACATTAGAAGAAACTGTCCACAACATGTAAAAAAAAGTATCCTGAAGATTCGACAGTGGTGGCGCAAAGGTATGATGACACTTTGGACGATCTGCTCACGGTCTCCTAGGATAAGAAAGCTACTCCTGACAGGATATTAGATTATAGTAGTTCGTTATATGTTTGCTCAAATATATTTGTTTTGCTTCTTTGGAGAAGAAGACTGGTACTGTTCGCTTCGGTAATGACTCGGGTTATGAGATCTTCAGTGAAGGGACAATAGATACTAAGATGCATGATGGTTTGGTGCACAGACTTGATAGGGATATGATATGTACCGAAGATACACAAGAATCTCATATCGTTGGACATGCTAGACTCTGCGGGTTGTGGTTTTTTTTATAGAAATATAGAGTTCTAAGGTGACACATGGTTGCACCGTGCTCATGAAAGGAGATAATTGCGGTAATATATATCAGCTGTTAGGAGATACTGTTCGAGGTGGTGCTCCTATGATTTCTGCGGTGATGGGCTTGAATATTCAGAATGGTTCTTTTGCAGTTGGTCAATCTTTTATGGATCTAGAAGGATGAGTCATATTTATTGATTCAGGTACGGCGATTGTTATTTCGGAATACTCTAACGTGCGATAGAGAAGAGATGAAGTGCAAATTCAAGTCGAGCTCGAAGTCATTTTAACACTAGGCGACTAGTGCCCAGTGAGGGGTGGTTCATGAGATATAGACTACAGTTTAAAGATTATAAGCTAAAGGTTGCTAGATGCTTATTGAGTTGGATAATGAATATGATCCAAGGTGGTAATTGTTATGATTGACATATTAGGAATCCTAATACTAATAGGATTATAGCAAAGTCCTAGTCATTTCTAGTTAATGAGTTCTAAATATGAAAACGTATGCCATAACTACATAAGATTAGATTTCTATAAATGGACACATAACATACTATATAAAGGGCCTAAGGTTCCTTGTGTATATATCGAATTGATCTCAAGGAAAAGGTGTTGGATGGCCTCACATACGTTGAGAGAAAGAAAAAGAAGAAATAGAGAAATTGAAGGAGAGAGGAATTGAGTTTCTCATATCTTCTTGGGTATAATCTATGAAAATTTCTTGTGTTTTTTTGTGCTTTCTCTGGAAGTTGGGGTTATGAAATTGTAGCAATCTTGTGAAGCCTTGTAACCTTATTTAGTAGTGATCTCACTCTTTCGGTGATTTTGTTATTGGTTAGGATTTTTACTTAATTCTTGCATCTTTGTCTTGAATAGTGTGATCTTTATTTTTTTGCATAAGTCAACCATTATATTTGGCTTGTAGGTATTGATTTGTCGGGGACACTTATCTTTGGGGATTTTTTTTTGATTTTATTCCCAATTTTATTTTGTTGTGGAGTCTCCGAAGAAGAGATCTCTCTCTTGATAATATGCTTCCGACAAAAAAAGAAGAACATCGTAGATATGAATTCTACTATGTTGTCAGTTATTAACTTATTGATTTTCAAGTTGAGCACACCTTCAATGGTTTCTTTGAACACAATGAGCTTCTCAAAGGCCCTTCACAAAGTACACCCAAGTGAACCTTGAAATATTATCAACAAAAAATAACATGTAAAGGAAGCCGGAATAAGTTGAAATAACACATGAACCTATCAAGTTGTTGTGAATGCAGTCCATTGTAGATTTTCACCTTATAAGAGACTTGTCAAATGAAAGACAATGTGCCTTTCCAATTGTCATCCCTCACAAAATTTGCCGCAACCGAAAGAAGAGAGATTATGCAATCATTTCACCAATTTTACTTGAAATTGTAGCGCTCAACTTCTCCATGGTAAGTTTCCACAATCGTGCATGTCAAATAGAAGTTTCATCATTTTACTCATCTTTTCAACACAAGAAGAAGATGCCGAGAGAACAAACATATCGAAAATATCTTTCTAGTGTGGATGATGTTTGCCTTCAATAAAGAGATATTCCAAAGAAACATCACATCTTTCGGCCGGAACAAGACATAATGACCTGCATCCACCTCATGTCACCAAAAGGATGTTCTTCTTCATCCCGTGCACATGGTACATACTCTTTAGCGTAAAACTATCATCATTGCTATTGATTTTAACTGTACCTTCCTTCTCCACCGCATGAATGATATTGTCCATTATGACAATAGTATCATACCTTTGTAATTTTTGAGAGAAGAAAAGTTGGAATCTTTACCCGTAAGATGATGTCCGTATCCAAGGTCGACGATACAATCATCTTGAAAGTTGATTGAGATTAATTGGAGCTTCTAGGGAAGTAATCTCTGCCATGAAACATGTCTCAATCTTCCTTCTTAGAGCCACCTTCCTTATTCATAACATTGCTCAGCTTCTATTTGACACGACAATTTCTCTTAACGTGCCCAAATTTGTGACACTAGTAGAACTTTGCTCATTTTTTTATTTTTGTCATATTTTGAAGAGGATTGGCTGCCATCATTTTTGTTCTCCTTCTCATAATTGTTCTTCTTGCTAGAAAATAGATCATCTCCTTCTCTTTCAGTTTGAGGGAAACCACTCATTTAACGAATCAAAGATTCTTGTGAAGTAAGAAGATTATCAAACTCCACCAACGATGGCTGTCAATGTTGGGGTCCAATATGGATTTGGTGAATTTTGAAGCCCAAATATGGTCAAAGATTTGATTTGATATAACTTAAAAATCTACATTAAATGTAAGATTTGATTAGATTTTAAATTTATATCAAATATTTAATTTGATCATATTTCGACGTTGTCACGACCCAATTCCGTAGAATCACTTGAGGCGTCCCCCGAATCGTGACCGCCGTGCGGGCCTGGGGTTGCGCCCGCACAAGGCTTTAATGATTTGCATAACAAGCACATATTCAGAGTACGCAGATAAATTGAAGCACAGATTGAAACATAGAAAAGTTTTCTTTATTGATAATGAACATCTATTACAAACTCTTGAACGAGTTAGCTAATATGTCAAACGGCTTACAAAAGAGATGACTCAAAATGAGATAGCAGTCCTGTACATTACATCCCTTTATAAACTCAAAATGATAAAGACCTCCAGGCTGGAGGATCGCTTTGCCACGGAACTGCATTTGTGTATGAAGAGTTGCAGCTTCTGGCTTCAAAAGGCTTCGAGGCGCGGTGAAGATGCGCCAACAGCTTGGACTGGATCGGGAAGACGACTTCGGCTCCTCGCTCGGTTTGCCTTGGTGCGGAGAACCTGTTTCAACGAGGGTCAGCATATCAAAACATGCTGGTGAAGGCGAGCTAGCCGAACTATACCAATCAACACGTTGTTTAGTGAAGCATGCATATTTTGTGGGTTTCTATCTTGCCTTAGTTCATTTACAAGTAAGCAGCATATTGAATTTACTGAAATGAACGTGCCACCGTTAGGTGGATTTTACCTGACCGTCTGAATTACCTGCATAATACTTACCATGCCTTCCCTGCCACGAAGACACAAGTTAGTATGCAACAGGTTTAAATATACACGTTGGGATCACTGGCTAGGAGCCATAATGGACCGTTTAGTCTTTGAACGAAGATGGTGTGCAACGAAGCACGTGAGGCGCTGCACGCCATCCCGTTCGCACGTGAGACTAGCGTGAAGTTCCGCCCGGACCGGATCGGTGCCAGTGCCCCAGCGACCGTCCGCGGAACCCGTTACCTTGTGCACAAGTTGTCCGTGATCAATCGTTCGTGGCACGATAACGTTGATGCAGTTGAGGCACGTGAACAAGATAAGCAACATTGCATGATTCATTTACATTGCAACTACGTTATATTCATGCATCAGGATATACGTTTAAACTTGTATCTATGCATTTGATGAACATTACGAACGAACAAGCATGCAAAGATATAACCGTTCACAAGTTTATTGACAAGCATAATGAACCCAGTCTATTCTCTTTTATTTTGGTTTCTTTTATTATTACTTGGTATCGTTTGATCGGGGCAAAGGAGTGAAGCTAGGAAGCAGGGCTAGCTAATCGGGTTGGTAGCCACTCACTTAGATTTTGGAAAGAAGAAGGAAAGAGGCGCTTCACGACTCCGCTCGCAAGCCGCCTACTGCTCGTTCACCTGCACACGAACAGCTCGATTAATACTTCTTCCTCTCTTTCCAATCTCGGAATAGAAGTGCAAGTCAATGAACGAAAATAATGAAAACCATCGAAACCGTTCAAGGAAAACAAGCAAATCCCAAAACCAACTCAAAGCACGAAAGCAACAAGCGACATCGAAAACCGAGGCAATAAAAGATAGCAGCGGAGAGGTCCCTCCTGACTCTGCCGCTAAGCCGATCCTTGGGGCGCAGTCCACTGAATATGGGAATCGATTCCGAAGAAACAAATCCATAACGAGGACGAGTTCTTAATTCAATCTATCCCGATCGAACGATACCGTTTGTGTTTCTTAGCCGCGCTCCCCGCACCGGGGGAACGGGACGCTACATCCTACCCAACCAATTGGAAGTTTCGTCCCGAAACTTAAGAATAATGCTTACCGTTAAGGGTGATGAACAGAATAGTTTGGGCAATCACGGATTCGGTGGGTGGAGTCACCGCAAATGAGACATTGCCCGAGTTTCTTGCGGCACTTATCGGACGTGTGCCCTTGTTTCTTACAGAAATTGCACGAAGGCCCTGGGTTTGCTCGTTGTGGACCGCCGTGGTTAGGGCGCTTTGCAGCGATTTTCCTCTATCGTTGTCTTGGCGTTTGTGATTGTAGGTATGCACAGCGACGGTGGAAACGTGAGGATACTGCGGTTCCAGAGATAGGGCGTGATTCATGACTTCACGCATCGTTCCATACTGATTATTGACTACGTGCCCATGAATGGCAGGGCGCAGACCGCCTTCAAACCTTTTTGCTCGACTCGCTGCATCAGGTAAATAGGCCCTAGCGAATTTGGAGAGTCGGTTGAATTCGGCGGAGTACTGCTTCACTGTCATACTGCCCTGCCTCAGTTGCACGAAATCATTTTCCATTTGACGTTGTACTGGAGGGGGTATAAACTCCTCTTCAAACGCGGCACGAAAAGTCGTCCACGAGATCGCCTCCTCTCCGTGATCAAATTGGAGAGATCGTCGATGCACGTCCCACCAATCGTGCGCGTTGAGGCGGAGTTGTAGTTGCGCGCAGTCGACGCGCTTCTCTTCGGGAACTTCTAGCAGAGCGAAGTGATCTTCAAGCTCGGCTAGCCAATCTAGAGCTACCACTGGATCCTCAGTCCCGTTGAATGGGGTGTTACAGACTTTCTTGAAGAGTCCCAAGTTGAAGGCAGTCACGTCCCTCGGCCTTGGAATTTGCGACGTCTCTACTTCAAGCACGGGCTGTTCCACCGGAGTCGTTGCTGTTGCGGCAAAATGGTTGACAGCCAAAGTCTGAACAATCTGTTGCAGGGCATCCACCTGCTTTTGTTGGACTGAGAATCGGGTCTCTAGATTACTCTCGAGCTTGGCTTGGCGAGCATCATCTCGTTGTCGTTGCGATTCCAACATTTGCATTACCCGCTCAAGCGGGTCGACTTGAGATATGCCTCGTTGGCTCCGAGAGCTTCCCGAAGTGCCCGAACTGCTTTCTTGTGTTTCGTTCGGTGCTTGCGCTGCAGATTGCGCTGGATCCATTCCTTCAAAAGAAGGTAAATTACATTAGGATCATAATGTATTATGGACTTATTGCATGAACGTATCTCATTTTGGCCTAGCGAGTTCAAGAGTTCGCACAGGAATTTGATCGTTAAAGGAACTTTTCCAGCACGAAGTCTAAGGAACTTGAATCTGTGCTCTGATACCACTATGTCACGACCCAATTCCGTAGAATCACTTGAGGCGTCCCCCGAATCGTGACCGCCGTGCGGGCCTGGGGTTGCGCCCGCACAAGGCTTTAATGATTTGCATAACAAGCACATATTCAGAGTACGCAGATAAATTGAAGCACAGATTGAAACATAGAAAAGTTCTCTTTATTGATAATGAACATCTATTACAAACTCTTGAACGAGTTAGCTAATATGCCAAACGGCTTACAAAAGAGATGACTCAAAATGAGACAGTAGTCCTGTACATTACATCGCTTTATAAACTCAAAATGATAAAGACCTCCAGGCTGGAGGATCGCTTTGCCACGGAGCTGCATTTGTGTATGAAGAGTTGCAGCTTCTGGCTTCAAAAGGCTTCGAGGCGCGGTGAAGATGCGCCAACAGCTTGGACTGGATCGGGAAGACGACTTCGGCTCCTCGCTCGGTTCGCCTTGGTGCGGAGAACCTGTTTCAACGAGGGTCAGCATATCGAAACATGCTGGTGAAGGCGAGCTAGCCGAACTATACCAATCAACACGTTGTTTAGTGAAGCATGCATATTTTGTGGGTTTCTATCTTGCCTTAGTTCATTTACAAGTAAGCAGCATATTGAATTTACTGAAATGAACGTGCCACCGTTAGGTGGATTTTACCTGACCGTCTGAATTACCTGCACAATACTTACCATGCCTTCCCTGCCACGAAGACACAAGTTAGTATGCAACAGGTTTAAATATACACGTTGGGATCACTGGCTGGGAGCCATAATGGACCGTTTAGTCTTTGAACGAAGATGGTGTGCAACGAAGCACGTGAGGCGCTGCACGCCATCCCGTTCGCACGTGAGACTATCGTGAAGTTCCTCCCGGACCGGATCGGTGCCAGTGCCCCAGCGACCGTCCGCGGAACCCGTTACCTTGTGCACAAGTTGTCCGTGATCAATCGTTCGTGGCACGATAACGTTGATACAGTTGAGGCACGTGAACAAGATAAGCAACATTGCATGATTCGTTTACATTGCAACTACGTTATATTCATGCATCAGGATATACGTTTAAACTTGTATCTATGCATTTGATGAACATTACGAACGAACAAGCATGCAAAGATATAACCGTTCACAAGTTTATTGACAAGCATAATGAACCCAGTCTATTCTCTTTTATTTTGGTTTCTTTTATTATTACTTGGTATCGTTTGATCGGGGCAAAGGAGTGAAGCTAGGAAGCAGGGCTAGCTAATCGGGTTGGTAGCCACTCACTTAGATTTTGGAAAGAAGAAGGAAAGAGGCGCTTCACGACTCCGCTCGCAAGCCGCCTGCTGCTCGTTCACCTGCACACGAACAGCTCGATTAATACTTCTTCCTCTCTTTCCAATCTCGGAATAGAAGTGCAAGTCAATGAACGAAAACAATGAAAACCATCGAAACCGTTCAAGGAAAACAAGCAAATCCCAAAACCAACTCAAAGCACGAAAGCAACAAGCGACATCAAAAATCGAGGCAATAAAAGATAGCAGCGGAGAGGTCCCTCCTGACTCTGCCGCTAAGCCGATCCTTGGGGCGCAGTCCACTGAATATGGGAATCGATTCCGAAGAAACAAATCCATAACGAGGACGAGTTCTTAATTCAATCTATCCCGATCGAACGATACCGTTTGTGTTTCTTAGCCGCGCTCCCCGCACCGGGGGAACGGGGCGCTACAGACGTCCATAATTGGTGTTGGGCTATTTTAGGTTGAATATGATTCTTATTTTAATGTTTTCTATTTAGAAAATCCTATTATAACCTAAAATAGGATTTTTTATCCTATAAATATAGGAGGGTGGTGGCACAAAATAAAGCAAAAGTTGGATATTCGGGGTGCTCGTCCACAAAAAATCTAAGAGAAAGTTCGTGCTTTGCTCTTAGGACTTCGCCATCCAAGACAGAATGATAAAATTGATCTGATCGAGGAGTCGTCACCTTCGTTCAGAGAGATTCACCTTCGCTCAGGGAGATTGCTACGGGTTGGTGAATGATTTTAATTATAATCTCTTTCTTTTCTTCTTGAGTGTGGTGAGGTGGTTGAATCTATTAGGGCAAAGGGTTCAACATTGATTTTATCAATCTTGTAATTTCAACTGAGTTATAAAGGTTAGGATTTGTCCAGGTGACGTAGTCACCGTCATATACTTGTCTTTATCTGTGCTTGGTGTTCGTTAGACATATGTTGTCTATCTCAGGTGGGTTGGCCTAAATTTTTTGCTGCGGACACTCTCAGACACGGTATAAGAACGCTTGCAGGGCGTGTCCGATTTCCAATATCTGGTATCAGAGCTACTAATTTTTGTTCTAGCAACTATGTCTACGGAGCAGATGAACACTCGTATGATCACTCTCACAGGGGGTAATTGGGCAATTTGGAAGCCAAGGATGAAGGATCTACTCTGGAGTAAAGACTTGCATATTCCGTTGGAGGGAGACAATGCTAAGCCATTGGACAAAGCTGCTGAAGACTGAAAATGACTGGATCGGAAGGCCGTTGGATCCATCCGTCGATGGCTGGACGACTCGGTGTTTCACCACATGTCCATGGAGAGTTCGACAATAGCATTGTGGGAGAAGTTGCATTCGCTATACGAAAGGAAGACTGTTGGAAACAAGGCATTTCTGATTTGCCAACTCGAAGTACACGGAGGGTGCCCTAGTGGCACAACATCTGAATGAGGTTCAAGGTATTATCAATCAGCTGTCTGCGATGAAGATGGTGATTGATGATGAGCTTCAGTCCCTTTTGCTTTTGAGTTCTCTGTCGAAAAGCTGGGAGACTTTGGTGGTGTCGGTGAGCAACTCTGCGCCTGGTAGAGTTGTCACGATGGAGGCAGTCAAAAGCAACTTGTTGAACGAGAAGATCCGACGTAAGCAAGTGGAATCGTCGCAGGAGTCCGCTCTGGCAGATTCCTACGGGAAGGGAAGACCCAAGTCACAGTCGAGGACAAGGGGGAGTTCTCGAGATCTTGCGACTGTGTGCCGCAAGGAGGGCTGCTATCACTGTGGCAAAATGGGTCATATCAAGAGAAACTGCATGAAGCTCAAAGCTGAGAAGGCCAAAGGCAAGGATGATCAGGAGGATCTCACGGCTATGAAAAATCTCATCATCGCAGCAACCGACGCAGAGGAACCTTGTGGCATATGTCATGATGGCGATTGGGTCATGGACACGGGAGCGTCGTATCATGCCACTCCATATAGGAGGATCTTTACGTCATACCACGGTGGCAAGTTTGGACGTATGGAGATGCGTAACAAGGGGACAGCTGCAGTTGTAGGCATCGGGGATGTGCACTTGACAACAGAGCTTGGTGAGAAGCTCGTTCTCAAGGATGTGCGATATGTACCAAATTTGTGCTATAACTTGGTTTTGGTAGGGAGGCTGACGGATGATGGCTGTCACAGTTTATTTGGGGATAAAAATTGGATGCTTATGAAGGGTTCCCAACAGCTGGCTCGAGGAGATTTATGTTGTGGCATGTACATGCTTAAGCCGGTGAGTTGTACAGTCAGGCAAGAGACATCGGATAGAGGCTCGATGGGTATTCAACACGAGTTGGATCGTCGAAAACTTGCTGAGGAGGGGCTTCAATATACTTTGAGGATTACGAAGAATTTGGTACGTCGAGACAAAGCGACGAATGGTGATAAGCCAAATATTGAGGGTCAGTATGTCGGTCTGATGATAGATGGTCGGTCTCCAGGTGGGGTTGCTTTACGGATTCAGTTTTGGCGGCGGGTGATTCGCCAAAGCTTCACGGAGCGACATTAGTTTCAGCAGTTCAAGGCCAGGAAGAAGATTAAGGTTTGCAACAAACTCAATCTGAGGCGGGAGCGTCACCATTCACACAGTTTCGGAAGATCTGTGGGTCATCGACGACATTCATAGCGCGTGATGTTTTGCTCGAGGACGTATGTGTATCGGGGAGCTTCAAGTTCGGACACGAAGGTGGACAGATTCAGGAGTGCGAATCTCAGAAGAATCATACCGTCCGCTTGGTTGGGCCAGCCAAGGGTGAAGAAGCTCGTCGAACGTTAACACATTTCGGTGGAAGACGAAAGTCAGGGACAGGAAACCAAGACTCACGGTGAGGCTGATAGTCAGGAACTTTGGTCTCGACTGTGTCAGTGATGTCAGCAGGATCCCAGTGGTACAGAAGGTGCTACACATGGCAGCTAGTATCGACGTAAAAATCAAGGAGCTGGAGATGAAGGAA
The DNA here is from genome assembly GCA_036927795.1 of Iris macrosiphon. Taxonomy (NCBI): domain Eukaryota; kingdom Viridiplantae; phylum Streptophyta; class Magnoliopsida; order Asparagales; family Iridaceae; genus Iris; species Iris macrosiphon. The sequence continues at coordinate 28,334,110 of JAYESA010000011.1, forward strand.
AATGCAAAGCAACTAGGAGGATTGAATATCGGTGGCATGGGAGAGCTGCAGGAACTATGTCGCGGGGCGACAGACATGGATTCCAGTTGAGAAGCCATGGGGTCAACACCCTCTCATCAGATTGGAGGGAGAGATTGTTGGGGTCTAGTCTGGATTTGGTGAATTTTGGAGCCCAGGTCAAAGATTTAATTTGATATAATTTGAAAATCTACACTAATTGTAAGATTTGATTGGATTTCAAATTTGTATGAAATATTAAATTTGACCATATTTGGACGTCCATAATTGATGTTGGGCTATTTTAGGTCGAATATGATTCTTATTTAAGGTTTTCTATTTAGAAAAAGGTATTATGACCTAAAATAGAATTTCTTATCCTATAAATATAGGAGGGGGTGGAGGCACAAAACAAAGCACAAGTTAGAGATTATGGGTGCTCGTCCACAAAAAATCTAAGAGAAAGTCCATGATTTACTCTTAAGACTTCGCCATCCAAGACAGAAGGAAGAAATTGATCTGATTGAGGAGTCTTCTTCTTCGCTCAGGAAGATTGCTACGGGTTGGTGAGTGATTTCAATTGTAATATCTTTTTTTTATTCTTAAGTGTGGTGAGGGGGTTGAATCTATTAGGACAAAGGTTTCAAAATTGATTTTGTCAATCTTGTAATTTTACCTGAGTTATAAAGGTTGTGATTTGTCCAGGTGACGTAGTCACCACCACCATATACTTGTCTTTATCTGTGCTTGGTGTCCGTTAGACATGGGTTAGTTATATCAAGTGGGTTGGCCTAAAGTTTTCGCTGCGGGTACTCTCAGACACGGTGTCAGAATGCTTGTAAGGCGTATCCGATTCCCAACAGTCAATCCCACCCTTGAATTGATGTAACATATTAAATTTACTCCTGATGAAACCCACAAATGATACTGTGTTTCATCCATGCCTCCAAAATTGGCTCCTCTAGATTTAAAATAGAGACTCCGAACATAGATTCGTAATTTTTAGATAATACTGGTGAAGTATTTGCCAATTCATTTTCTAGCAATTGCAACTAGGACATGCTCTTCCTGTTGTCAAGAGTGTTTCATATATCCGACACCAACTTGTGTTCAAAAATATGCTCGAAGAGTTCATGCAAAAATAGTTCGTTTAAGATATATTCTGTCATGTCCTGATTTTTGCTAAATCGATAATCATCCCCCGGACGTGATGTCGTGCACGCGTAAGTCACGCGTGCACAAGGCCTAGACATAATGATATACTTTAGAACACATGCAACAAAGTACGCAAATAAGATATCACGCATTGAGATATAGAAAAGTTCTCTTTATTGATAATGAACGTCTGATTACAGATTCTTGATCCAAAAGTAATAAGGATGCCGCACAGGCATACAACTTGGACGCAAAATGAGATAGCCGTTCCATACATTACATCCTTTACTAGAACTTCAAAAAAAAATATAATAGACACCTTCAGACGAAGCTATCGCCTTTCCTCGGAGCTGCATAAAAGGAGTGCACGAGCTCTGGATATTTTATACAAGTTCCAAAAGGCACGAACGGAGTGCGTCGACTACTGGACTGGTTGGTGGGAGAAAAAGCTTCAGCTCCTCGCCGCGTCGCCTGGGCTCGGGGAACCTGCTGCAACGAGGGTCAGTACTTTAAAAAGTACCGGTGAGGGCGAGCTAACCCAACTAATCAAATCGACACAATATTCAGATGAGGCAAACAATTATTAATGTGGACTTTCTATCTTGCCTTAGTTTGAGTTACAACATGCAATGTATATATAAAGACAGAATAACTGTGCCACCATTCAGTGGCTTTTTACCTACGGCTTTGTACCCACCTGCACAAGACTTACCATGTTCTTCCCTGTCAAAAAGATATCATTAGCTTGAACAAATAATACAGTAATTTGTTGGGTCATGACATACATTGTCACCGTGGACAATAGTTACAGTAAGACAATAATCCTTGCAGCGCTACAAGACTCCTCGTTACCCGTGCTAGTCTTGCTAGCGTGGCTATCCGAGTTCTGCCGGGAACGATCGGCCCCAGTGCCCCGGAGACCGTTCGTAGGAACCAAACCTTGTGCACAAGTTGTCCGACCAAACGACGTCTCAATACTAAGTTAATAAATGAAGCATTCAAGCCATCAGAATGTACATATCTACTTTAGCACAGTGCGATTGGCATAGTCTACCTGCTCTTGTGATCATATTTCAATTGTTTTGCACTACTCATTTGTACAGTTATAAATAATAAGTTCTAGCTATAACTGAAACATGAATATATAGATGCATAGCGGACAAGCACGCATACAATGTGATCGTACGAAAATTTGTATAAAAAACATCAGTGTTCCAAGTTACTTCTTCTTATTATGACTCTTATATTATTATTCCTATGGTATCGTTGATCGGAACGTACAAACGAGTCAGATTGTTAAGAATGAAGACTTGGAAGAAGTGAGCTAATCGAAGTAAGACCACTCACAAGTTGGTGAATCAGAAGAGAGAAAAATGAAGATATTCAAGACTCCGCTTGCGCGTCGCCCACAAGATCACCTGCACGCACCAACATATGATCAATATCTCCTGCTTCGGTCTCCAAGGGTTCGATACGAAATACGAAATACAAAGAACGAAGACAATGAAATCCATCGAAACCGTTCAAAAAAATGCAAGTCACAAAACCAACAAGAAAGCAACCAAGCGGCATTGAAAACGGACAAAGAAACAAGCGCAACAGAAAGATCCCTATCGACTCTGCCGTCGAGTCCTTCCTTGAGGCACGATCCGTTAAATGTGGGATCTGATTCCGAAGAAATCAATCCATAAAAAGAAAATGATCTTGATTCAATCTGTCCCGATCGAACGATATAAAGTATTTCTTAGCCGCGCTTTTCAAATAGAGGGAACAAGACACTACATATTCCAATTTAGCATTTGACGTTCTCATTTTCTTCAAAGTCTCCACATTTTTTGGTGTATCCTCCAGAGTAACTTTGGAGTCTTCAACAACAAACTCCCAAAGCTCTTTGCCAACAAGATATAATTTGTCAAATTAATTTTGTAGTTGGAAGGAATAAGCACCAGGACGCCAACTTTACCATTACCTTGTTGTCTACCGTGGAATATCACCAAGGAAGATGACGCAAAGATCTATTACCTTCCTTATCAATCTAATACCATGAGGAGAAAGCTCCCACTTTCTTAAGAAGTGTGAAATTAACACTCCCCGACGTCCGAACTACAAATATGAATATGAACACAAATTTGGAAAATTAAAAAATGAAGTGGAATATAACTTGAAATAACAAAGACGCATATACTTAAACTTGACTACCCACTACCATAACATTTGGCCTACTTGTAACTCATGTCTCTTGAGCTATATAACTTAGATAAGTCATGAAGATATGAATTAATTACATAACTCAAGCAATCAAGCTAATTACTACCTACATTTTTTGGTGACATAAATGCTACTTAATATGAATTAGTTACATAACTCATGCAATCAAGCTAATTACTAACTACATTTCTTGGTGACATAAATTCTACTTTAATTCTAACATTGTCTTGAAAGAAAGTTATCTGGAATCATACGCTAAGCGCTCGGTTTGAGCTGTGGTCCTTCCCTTCGGTTCGAATATCATTTTCCCGTGAAAATAACAGATATATTAACTACAGTTTTCCATCAAATCACAGTTGCTAGGCTCTCTTCTGTCATTATTAGTAATTTAAGTCGTGAAATTGATTAGAGAAATGGACTTCGTAAGCAGCTTGGCGTAAGCAACTTGTTGACCAAAATGGTAATACTGCACTTATTGCAGCTTAGCAAAGAGTCCATTTTTGTTCATCCACAAATACTAGAATGTTTGTTCATCCTTTAATAGAAAATGTACACGTAGTATTTTTAAAGTCAAAACCATCTTGGTTGATGAATAAAACTACTTACAAGATAGTTTTGTTTGGATGAAGATGCCACGTATGCATTTTCTATTGGACGGTGAACAAATATCATAGTATTTGTGGATGAACAAAAATGGACTCAACAACAAATATCCAATCACACACACAAACACATGACAAAGAAAGGAGTGCATTCTTCTTTAAGTAAAGGTAGCATCTTGAATGTGGAAGTGGATGAGCAAATTGTTACTTGTTAAGAGTCACCAATTTAATTTTAAGTTAACATTACAAAAATAAAATAAAAAAATAACAAAAAATTTGCTGTACATAAAATATTTTTAAATAAATTATCTAAAACGAAGTAATTTAGAAAAAAAATTGAGGTTACGAAAGCTTTCGCCATCACAGATGACGAAAATATGAAAAAATATATATATATTTTAATATTTTTGTCAACTCGGTTGGCGAAAATAAAATCAAATATTTGCCAACTCTGTTGGCGAAAATATGACTATGGTTTTATTTTTTTGGTTTGTTTTATGTTGGTTTTTTTGTTTTGGTTTGTTTTTTGGATTTTTTTGTGTTATTTTTTGGGATAGTTGGGTGTGATTTTTTGTGTGTTGGTTTTGAGGGGTTTTATTATTCTATATATGAAAACCTTCGACTGTTTATGAAAATTTTAAATTATTTTATTTCATTTATTGTTGTAAATTTTTTTTCAGAAAAACTTGTTACCAAGCATGAATTAGATTGGTTTAAAAGCCGATACTTATAACCATTCAAAATGAAACCCCTCATAACTGTTCATAATCGGTACTCTAAAAATACGTCATAACCGCTACTCCCACAATTGCCAAGCAGATCGTTAAAGTTTCAACCGTAATCGAAAGTTAAATCGATCTTATTACGATTAGTAAATTATTTTATAAATAGACTATTTTATCGTTAAAAAAAAATATATTCTCGTCATATTTTTAATCATCTTCACACTGATATATTTTATGATAACGTGTGAGCGTCCGGAGACATCAATTTATATTCGTTAATATCGAATTATCGGAAAAAAAAATTACTGAAATTTTTTTCGAAAATAAAATTACCCAAAGTAAAATTTGGAGATCGAAACATCATTTTTTTAAGATTCTAATTTTTTTCGAAATCCGTCAAACGGTGAAACAGTTTATCCCATAGTACTTTTTGCTACGGTCATTTTGGCATATGCTGGACCTTGTTTCGATCTCTCAGTCAAAAGTTATGATACTTTAAAGTTTTAAATTTTATACTTTTGCTTGAAACATTTGCGTTTTGCTTCGGATGAAAATTCTTTCTACACGAATTGTGTTACTCTCGTCGAAAAAATACAAATCAACCTATTGTTTGACCAAAAATGATGTTCGTAACAAATAGTTATGGTCGTTGGAAGTCTGCTCGATGGCAGACGTAATTCTTTTACGGTAGATTTTTTTTTTTAATTTTGGATGTTCAATGATAGCATATTTTATTTTGGATGTCAAATTTTATTTTTTTTCTAATTTATTTTAAAAAGTTATTGTTACAACAATTTTTTTTTTTAATAACTAAACCTAAACCAAACCACTCTTTTTTCTAAAAAAAAAAACTAATTAAAAAAATCAATACTCACCGAAACATTAAAACCGAACTAACCCTCACCCACTCACCCGCGGGTCAAAGTGTAAATTTTACACACTCGATTTTTGCCATCCGAGATGGTGATATCTATCGTCAATTCAATTTTAAAAAAAATAGTATCATTATAGTTAATTTATTTAAAAATATTTTTTGTACAGTATATTTTTTGTAAAAATAAACCTAACATATATTAAAAACCTTTCACAATTTGACAACATACAAGTGAAAACAAAGTTCACATATAGGTGATTGCAAATTTAAGGAAACATTTGGTACACATAATAACATATAGTTGAAAATTATGTATTCCTAAGAATCAAAATTTTTAGTATTAAATTTGCTGAAATATTATATTTTATGTTTGGTGATTATATAAATATTTCTGAACAATTAAAAAATGATAAAAAACTGAAAATATATGGAAAATAAAAAAAATAAAACCAAAAATAATCCCTAAAAAAATTCAAATAATATAAATAAAATACACTAAAAAAAATATGAAAAATATGAATAAAAAACAAAAACTAAATAAATTCTTGAAAATGAAAAAAGAAAAAAAAACATAAAATGGAAAAGAAAAAAAATGGAAAAACCAAAACAAAACAAAAAGAAAATCTTAAATAAAATGAAAAAGATTGTCAAACTAAAAGATAACAAAAAAAAAAAATCGAAACAAATTATCGAAAAAATGAAAGAAAAAAGATAGAAACAAATATAAAAACAAAAAAAAATCTTAAAAATGAAAAAAATACAAAAGAAAATTCTTAAAAAAATGAAAAAGTGAAAAAAAAAAACAAAAAAAATCTTTAAGATTGAGTAAAGATAGAAAAAATAAAAAAAGACTTTTTTTTTAAAACAGTGTAGGAAAAATAACAATTATTTTTACCCTGACAACAAAATCTATTTCTTTTTAAGAGAGATGATTCTCGGGCAAATTGTTTATTCCAATATTTGCACTTCCAAAAAATATTTTTTTATAATATAAAACAAAATTGGATAGATTTTTTAATCTCAAATTTGTCCCAACATAGAATTTTCTTTTATGTATATATACCAACTGCCATCTTTTGTCCATTTCTACAAAATATTTTCCGCCAACTTTATTTGAATTTTGCTTTAAGTTGCGATATGGTACTAATTACAAAGGCTTGCTTCGATTGATGTTTCCATGCACAGACACTACAATAATGCCTACTTCGCAAAGGTGGGAGGCATCAGCCTAATGGAGATGAACTACTTAGAAGTTGATTTCCTATTTGGCGTGGGCTTCGAGCTCAACGTAACTCCGGTGGTCTTCGCTTCCTACTGCTCCATTCTTCAGAGCGAGATCATGTACTCAGAGTCCCCCCCTCCTCCCCCGAGAATGCCCTTCTCCTTGTCGGAAGAGGATCAATCCAGCTGCAGCATGCCAACAGAAGCAGCTTGCTTGCTGTGACAGAAGTACTGTTTGCTACTCTTTAATTGAATGATCGGTAGAACTTCTTCAACAGTTACTACTAGGCTGTCAAAATATTGACTAGTTCTCCTTCTCTCTCTCTTTCTTTTTTGCTTTGAACATTTTGTGTGTGTGTATGGTGTGTACATATTTTGGGACTGGTTTTTTCTTGTTCGAGAAAGTATGAGCAACAATGTTGGGATTTTAATCTTCCACTCTAGGACTATAGTCCCATATCGGATAGAACCGCAGGTGTATATTTTAATATAAGACTTTTCTATTGACTTCAGCACATGGGAAGTGGTAGTCCATGTGAGTGAGATGATGGATTATTTTCCTTGAGGGTAAGGATCAAGACACCATAGAAACGATTTTCTTTTTGATTAATCACTCATTTTTTGGAATTTTTCTTAGGAGCTAAGCTCCGAAAGCGACTCGAACTCGAACTCGGACGAATGGCGCAAAGTGGCGATTTGATGACGCACATCGCACGTACGCATCGGACGCGAGATGACGCTCGTGCGCTCGTTTCTTCGCGAGTTGTGCACGGTCACGCGGGGTCATCATCACTACCCCCAACAAGTTTCAGAAGTTCATCGATTGAACTTGCTGGTTTCCTGGAAGCAGATCGTCGATAAGGGACGAATCTTCTTTTGAACAATGATGATTATCATTACCCCAGCAAGGATTTCTGTTCTGTGTTTTTCTTCTTCTAGTTTCTTTTGAATATGTTCTGTCTCAGACTCTCAGTGTAGCAACTGCGATTTTAAAGAGAAGAACATATTTCTATTTTTATTATTTCTTTGTTGCAAGTTTCTTGAGTCAGTTTGTAAAACATCTCTGTTTTCGTTCTAGTAGTACTCGGATCCAAAATTGTCTCCTGACTGCATAAGGTAAGGTTTGCAACAATCATTTGAGATCTTCGATTTATTTCTCATTTTTGAGTCCTTTGTACCCGGCAATAACAGTCTCAAAGAAAGATCCAGCAACAAAGATAGAAATCGTTCAAGCCTTCTCGATACAAGTTTTCACCAAATTTGAAAAGTTTGAAGGAAAATACTACAACATAAGGAAGAGAAAGATTTCTTTGAAACTTCAACTTGTCAACGTTAAGTACATGCTGACAAATCCAGAACCAACTCTTCCAGAAACAGACGATGCACAAAAACTTGCAGAAGCCATTATAAAGTAACATAAGTGGAAGAAAGACAACAACTTGTGCAAGTTGTTGATCCTGAATGTCATGGATGACTTAATGGCAGAATAGTACAACAGAAAGGTCAATGATAGAGATGTTTGAGATTCTATCAAAAAATACTACAAGTTTGACAAAAATATGTCCAAAATACATCTCGTCGACAAATTCTTCAAAATACAGTTTGAAGATAAGAAGACGATGCTGCCATAAGTCAAAGATGTGCTGAAGTTGCACCAAAATCATGAGAAGGAAGGCATAAAATAAGAAGACAATTTCATAGTAGAGGCCATCGTCTCCAACGTTCCTCTGAGTTGGAACAAATTTACCACTAACATGTACTATAAAAATAGAGATCCAGCTAGAAAATCTTTTCACTGGATCTACATCGAAGATGAAGCCAATGGACAATTGAAGATGGACACTCTGTCCAAATAGTCTGCTAAGGCAAACATGGTATAGTCCAATTATTCCAAGTGGAAGCAGAAGACTTCCTACAACAACAAAAAGAAGGACCTCAACCATCTGAAGGTGAAGTTAGTTTCTTAATTTCAAGCCAAAGTCTAGAAACTATTTAAATAAATAGTTTTAACTCCAATAATTATAAATAAATTCTAAAATTTATGAAAAAATATAATAAACTCTAAAATGCTATTCTAAGCCTAAAGTTTGGAGCTAAATTTTGACCCATTTTTATTTTCAAATTCTTAAAGAACTCTAGGCTTAAAAAAACACATGTATAAGTAAAAATAATAATATGAAAATGTAGCTTAAATTCCATATATGATAAGAATTGTATTGATTAAATGACTACAATGTCTAAATATTAAAAAATTACTACTCAAATTTGAAAAATCTTCATGAACTCATTTGTAAAATCTTCATAAATTCATTTGCAAAATAAGTTTGTTAGTAAAGATAAGATGGAGCATGTTGCTCAAAATGTTCAATCTACATACTAGCATTAAAGTTTTTGTTGCAAAAATATTTTGGTTTGAGCTATCTTTTAATTTTCAAAAAAGTTGAATATTAGTTGATATGATTATTGTCACGCCTAATACCGGAATACGAAAAACGGGGGTATGACATGGCTAGCTACGCACTACGGAGTACACAGATACCCCGGGGTGTGGTTAAGGCTGTAAGAAGATAATGGGGGTGCATACTACAATCAAGTCACCTATGGTCTAAGAAAATATATATCTCAATCATTCCATCAAGAAATAGGAAGCATATAACATGTAAGGTACATTAGTAAGGTGTCCCAAATGCTCTATCAAAAGTCCAAAACTAGCCATACAAATTATTGGCTAGCAGAATAACAAAAGCACATGAAAGTACGTCAGTTGCAGTTTGAATAATTACAGTTATGTAGGAAAGCTAATATCCAAACATCCCGTCTAAGAAGTGTCAGTGGCTAAACGTCCAAAAGATATGAATGTACAATATAAGTGGGGGAGAATGAAATCCACTCTTGTCCATCAGCGTCATGAGTTAGGGAGAGATAAGCTAGATCCTTAGGCTCTAGCTCTAAACTTGTTCATGCAAAACCAGTGGGGTTAGACCCTAAGTAGCAAGTACCACAATAAAGCACGAATGAAGAAACAAAATCCAGATCTAGCATATACTGTAAGAGCCAAGAATCATTGGTGCAAGCTCCATCATCGTGATAATACAACGCCCCTACACCAAACAAGGACAAGAAGTGACATATCACCCCGAGATAGAGTACGTCCCATGATTATGGTCAAGCTAAAGTCTCTGTGTCGTAGTTTCGGACCACAGCTTATCATAGTACATTAGTCCAATCCCATAACCAAATAAGGATGTGGGTTGAACCACCGCACCATGACAGTCCATGTCCCTAAACTACTAGCAGAAGAATACAATACATAAGCAATTCAATTTATGATCGGCCAAGCAATTCTACGACTTACTATGTGAAGTTTGGTTATCCAGAGAATGCATAACATAGGAATCCTCAAATCGTGCCATTATCGAGCAGTCTAGCCGAGCAAAGTTAATCATATAATGCATAATAAGAATGTACCGGTCCCTCGTACGACCACTGTGCTAACAAATCATTAATATCACGTAGTGCATAATATAATCGAATATTGCACTTTACTATAGTAGATGATATACGATATCCATTGGAGGCTAGCCTAACACCCTCGAATCTATGTTCGACTGGTAGCTGTCATGCACGATCTCGAGATTTTGTTCCCATCCAATGCTCTACAAGTTTTAGTTGCCTAGTTAATCATATTGTTAACCGGAATCCCATGCCGTGGTCTCATGATAATTTCTCCTTAGATGTCGTACTTAAGTAGGACTAGGACACGTAAGCATGCCAGCCGCATGGTTATGGCACTCCAATATATGGAAACCATAACGCATACGTACGCTGTATTATGAATATCAATCCACAAGTGGTATAAATCTATCACAAGTCACAGGGTATAATCTAAATCTCATCCACAGAAATTAATATAAATAAATAACCAATATCTATGAAACTAGATCTCAATACAAAGTATCTAAAGATGATAGTTGGATGGAAACAAATCCACTACCAACTAGAATATATAAGTGCAACATAACAAACACAATATAAGAATATCAACTAACAATTATGGGGCTCGAAGAGAAGACCTCCTCGCAAATATAAGTAACCAGTCCAGATCTGCGCTCCTGCGAATACTCATAAACATCTACACCTGGAAAGGGACCAGGTCCTCAGAGGGACATAACAAGATACATAGAAGCATGCCAATAAAGTACTAAAATAAATATCCAATGGGGTCGCCTAACCGTCTAAGTGAATGCAGTTTGAGAACAACTTTCCAACACGTGGGCTATCTGGCCATAAATGAGATTGGCATGATTCTCTCGGAGAATCAGGGGCCTACAAAGCATGTCATCTTTTGAACGCCAGAGGCCGCCTGTAATAAATGGGGTCATCAACACCCGTCGCTCCGGCGGAGCGTCCGGGCGAACAAAAGAAAAGTACAAAGGAGCCCAAATGCCTTACTTGTTGTTCGTCCCACCCCATGCTCTAAGCATGTCACATCCATGACACGATTTGTTCATAGCCTATTTTTAGTACAATAGCCCAACCCTGCAACCAAACAAGGACAAGGATTGGACCACCGTACTACAATAGGCTATGTCTATGGACTACTAATAACTGCTAAGTCTTCTAGCATACAAAGTTTCTATCAGCAATTATCCCTAACGCACGGCCCATACGTACAGGAGGCCAACCCAATACGCAGTCCGTGATCTATATGAGACTCACAACTCGTGTAACAACTGTGTCACGGCCAATAAAACCTAATGATGCTTTATGATAATGGGGCGGTCTCATAAACAAGGTCAATGCATATACATAATAAAAACAAATCACGACGACACCGTCATTGCACCCGAGTTCCCTTGGACGCGCATTTTATATAGCAGTTAAAATATATAAACTAAAGACAGAAAATAAAGATGCATGCAACATATGGAATATGAATAACAGTACAATGGCAAGGTATACTTGCCTGGCAAGAGAGCTGCAAAATGTAACGTCCCGATGTCAAACACCAAGAGTCAGAAACTACGGCCTCAGAATGAACGTCTCCGGATGCTGAAATAAATATCACCAACATTCCCAGAATAAGCGAGATAGCTAGAAATTACTACCCTTTCGTCCAATTTGGACACAGGGACAAAACGATAATTTTGGGTCAAAGCGGGCTCCACATGTGGGCCACTTTGCACCGAAAAGTGTGCCAAGGGTAAGGTCTCTAAAAGGGACAAATTATAGGTCAAACAAACGCTCCATGTCAGTACAAACTCAATGGTACGTCCAATTTTGGATTCCGGTGAGCCGAACACAAATTCACCCAAAAAGTCAACCGTGGGGCCCGCCAATAGGCGACTTAGTCAACTATCTCAGAATTGTGTGAAAATTGGGTCACAGGACCAGCGCGATACCACGAGTCCAGTGGCACAAGTTTCGTCGTATTATGACGAGCGTGCACTAAATGGCACAGGGTTTTACAAAAGTCACGATACGGGGAATTTCTGCGGATACGGGCTGATTCCGACGCGCACACGCATCCGAATCAGTTTCTGCGAAAGCGCATACGTCTGGGTATACCGTACGCATATTTTGGTACACTTGGTACACGACGGGGCGGTCCCGTTTGCCGGGGCACGCTCCGTATCGTAATTTCTGAAAATTGGAAAAAGTATATTTTTGGGGTTTTCTATCTAATTTAATTCTACGTACAGCAACTAATAAATTATTGTATTTGACAGAAAATAAACAAGGTTAGGTGGTCTTTGCATAACAAAAAAAAACTGAATTCGGATCTCTGTGGTGGGAGATACGAGTCCGTGAACATGGGTAGTTATCGCAGTTTTCTGCGATCCAAAAATTGTCGTTTTTTGCCAACTTGGTCGCTATTTTTGCCTAGGGTTACGCTCTGTTCGAGTTAAACTAATACACAGGTATGGAAGGGGATAGGTCGTGAACATACCGGTGAAGACGGGATTGAGTTTGGTCGAGCGAGGGCACGGAAATCGAAGCGTGAACACATGTACGTCGCTATTCAAAATCTGTCACGGTGCGGGGTCGCGGTCGACCGTGCGGTAGTCGCGGGCGGCTCCGAAGGCTCTGGTCGACGTCGGGGTTTGCTCTGGAAGCGGCGGTCGATCGAGATGGTAGATGATAGATTAGGGTTAGGGTTGTGGAGAGAGAGGTTCATATATATAGAGGAGAAGAGCGGGGGGGGGGGGGTCGAATACACGCGGGGGGGGGGGGGGGTTGAGTCGGTTGCTGCTGCTGTTGATATTTTTTCTTAAGGGGTGCGGGTTAGGGTGGTAACGGGTCTAGGCTAGCGGGTAGGTTACAGTTTAAGGTGGGTTTGAGATCCATTACCCTTTTCTTTCTTTTCTTTTTCTTTCTTTTCTTATTCTATTTTCTATTTCTATTTAATTCTTCTATTATTCTTTTCTTTTCTATTTCCTTTTTAATAACCCTATATATATATATATATCAAAGAAGGAGATAAGTATGAGAGTGTTGGTAAAATTTTCCTCCTATTTGTAGCAGAAAATATGCCATGTGTAGCATAGCTCTCGAAAATCGTTCCTGAAAATTTGCCTGCATCTCCTTAAAATTTGCCTCTATCTTCTTAAAGACTGCGTCATACCAAGGTGTCACGCCCAGTCCCAAAATACGCGGGACTAGGCCACGTGGCAATGGCCAGCTACGTATCAAGTGGACTCCAGTCCAGCTTGAGTACGTATAAGCTGTTCAGTAAGGGTCACTATCTAGATAATACAATAAATACATCTATGTCTCAATCCACAATAATATAAAATATAAGAATGGACAACTGGTATCATGGTGTGTACCCCACACTACCCTTGTCCGAATAGACTCAGAATGAACAATGTGAGTTTACTAACACTAGGCTATAACAGCAGAAAATAAACAGTAAGAACAAAATAGATAAACTACAAAAGTCATGTTAAAAGTACCTACTCTCAATACCTGAATACAGGGAAGATACTCAACAACAACTTCAGAAGAAACCAACGACAATCAACACTTCAAAACTAGAAGGGTAGCAGGTCCTCAGAGGGACGTAACAAGATACATAGAAACAATATGTAAACACCCTATATTTTTAGATTTTTTAATTAATCAATTTTTGGAATTAATATGCATTTTTCAAGAATTTACATAGGTCCTGTAGTGAGTTTGTAATTTTTAATTGCCAATAAATAACATTAAAATGAAATAAAAATATGATTTTATGGTGTAAAATAGAAAATCGGACTTAGGGTAATTTTCTGGGATTTTATTGGGCCTCAGACCTATTTTTAAAAAGCCTAAAAACTTTTTTTTAATTAATTAATTACAGTTTAATAATAATAATAATAATTATTTTTATTATTTTTATTTCTGTTTTTCTAGTTTTGAGTCTGGCCCGGCCCAGTGGGCCGAAGCCCATCCCGGCCCTGTCCCAACCGCTGTTAGCGGGTCGGGCGGGTCCGCTCACCCGGAGCCAGCCGCCCGACCCGACCCGCTTCTTCATCCCCTCCCCCACTTCGCCTGCCCGCGTCCCACGCTCCGCCCACCGGAAAAGGTGCCGCCACGACCGCCTCCCTCTCCGAAACCCTCGCCCACGTCGCCCTGACCACGACGAACCCCTCCCCGAGCCCCCTATATATAAACCCCCTACCCCGACCTCCTCCTCCTCCCTCATCTTCCCCACAAAGCTCGCCGGAACCCTAGATCCGACCCCTCCCCTAGCCGCTGCCCTCCGCCTCCCAACCGCCAAGAGCCGGCCAGCCCCCTCCAGAACCACCCTCCTCCTCCTCCCCTCTCCAGAAACCCCCTCGGCGCCGCCCTAGCCGTCGACCAACTCCCCAGACCCCCCTCTGCCGGCGCCGCCGCGTCCCGAGCCCCGGCGCCGCGTGTCCCCGAGTCCAGCCGCCCGAGTCCGGCCAGCCAAGACACGGCAGAGCCCAGCCCTAGGCCGGACACAGCGCGGACACAGCGTCCAGGACACGAACTCGCGTGTCGGACACAGGAAAATCCCGATTTTTCGGGTCCCCTTCAGGTACTCGTATCTTGCACCCTGTATCTCCGATTTCGATTCTGTAAATTTTTACGCGAAGCCTGTATGACCCTCTCGGTGCCCGGATAAACCGCTCGGGGCATCGCGTCCTGTGGTGATCGCACACCGCGATCCAAAAACAGGAAAAAACCAGACCCTGTTTCACCCCGGAACTGAGTGCGCCCCACCAAACGGGACGACTTGGTCGCGTGCGGTCTTCACAGATACGTGCGCGTCGTTGATACGGACGTGTGGGATTTCGCGGAAGCTGATTCGGGCGTGCGTGCACACCGGAATCAACGCGTATCCGCGGACATCGCCCCGTATCCGACTTTTCTGTAATTCACCCTAACTTCGTGCAAACACGTCAGATCGAGACGAAACTTATGCCATCGGACTCGTAGGGATACGCTGGTCCTGTGGGTCAAGTTTGGTTCGATTCTGAGAACGTTGACAAAATCGCGTGTCGTGGGCCCCACAGGCCCCGCTCGACGGGCGATTTTGTGATCGTCTTATCGGAATTCAAATCTGAAAGTTCTGTTGGGTTCGTATCAGCGTTCCTGACCCGTTGACACTAAGTTTGGTGAATTTGGAGACCATTGACCCTGACACATTTTTCGGTGCAAAGCGGGCCCACCGGTGGACCCCGTTTTGGCCCGAAATTGCCGTTTTTGCCCTTGTTTCTAAATTGGACCCAAGGACAGGCGTTCCTAGCTGTTTGACACCTTCTGAGCGTGATGGTACTGTTTGTTTCAGCTTTCGGAGACATCTCTGGAAATTTCTGAAACCAGGACCTAAGTGGAATCCAAACCTCAGGCAAGTGCACCTTGCCAAACTTGCAGTCATTATTTTCATATTTTATGTAAAAATACTCTGCTGGATTTTTTGTGCAAAATCATATAAACTTGTTTAAACTGCTTAACCTAGGAAACGTATGACGTACCTAGTGTCCGATCATAGTCGGATACCGACACCGTACGCGGTGTTGGGTTCGTCATTTAGAGATGGATTTACGATCCCCTTACTTTATACTTGACCTATCAAGTACCCTACAACCCAGGACACTTGACACTATCATGGACAGAATCCTCCTGAGATATTCGTGGTGATTCTGTATAGGATACAGGACTTGATAGAGACATTTATTTATAGACAGTATGACTTGTTGCATTAGTTATAATCCCGCTGACATGGACATGAGACGTTATGGTCATGGCTTGCGTGATTACATTGGGTGGGGAGAGACACACAGGCTACAGGCTGTTCTATATATATATCTACTATTATTGTGAGGTTGTAGACTCTGCAGCAGAGCTAGACCCTTTACGTGTTATTACTGCTACCGGCTCCCCGACACAGAGCTTGTAGCGGTCTCAGCCTGAGTACTAGTGTTGCTCTCATTTGCATATCACATAGATGATTACTTAGTTTACCCTGCTGTTCATTTATTTATTGCACTGCTTATTCATTTGGTTTGTTTTATTTTGTGCCTTGCTATGTCCACTGAGGACCTGGAATGGATTATGTCCCCAGGTTTAGCAGAGGAGCAGTATCCCGAGGTATACGGGACCGGAGCTGAAGCTATTGCTGGAACTGAACCGAACACTGAAGACGAGGTGACTGCCGAAGACTTCTCCTGAGTGCCTGTTCTAGTACTCAGTATTTATTTCATGTTTATCTCTTGTTCCTGGCCTATAGAGCCAGTTTATTCAGACTTAAGTCGGGTTGTTTCTTCGACTGACTTGCTGTGATTATTGTTGCTACTTATTTCCATTCCATTATGCAGTTATTTCTTTATCTTTATGGATGAGATTAGTGTGACTTGTTGTAGTAGACCTTATTTATAGCTTAAGTACGCCTTGATGGCTCCATTAAATTGGATTATCCATCGGTGCGTGCTGCTGGCCATTGTCTCGCATCTCCAGTCCCTCGGCATTTTGGGACTGGGGCGTGACACAATATGCCACTAATGAAATGAAAGTACTGCAATAAATAATTGTGTACCAAATTAAGTATAAATGCAATGAGAACCACGTTTGACGCATGAGCAGTAGGCTAAATGGGATCGACATACTGGGAAAAATAGAGGCCAACTACAGCATAGCGTCGTAGATACCACAGGCCGAATCTAATACAGTATATATCCATGGTCATCATACATGGTACTCCGACGGAGGAGACAGATTAAAAAAATGTGTACATATCCCACACGTCTAGCGAGTGTCCTCCCCACCCAATACTGATGTATATGTCTAGCTCCTATTCCTGAGCCAAGACCATAGTATCTATTTGTTATCGTCACGTATCTCGATTGTACCAATGATCAGTCAGTATAAGAGTCTGTGTCCACACATGGAACTCTCCGTATCATATAAGTGTCAAGGTCATAGAGAGATTTGGGCACCTCTCAAATAAAGGGTTTTGCTTCTAAGTACTAAGTCACGCTAAATTTGTCCAACACCGACTTTCACCCAAGTTATTCTTGGACGCACAATATCGTTCAATCAGAATAATATAAAATAAATATAGTTGCAGTATTTAAGAATCGTAAACAAGAACGACAAGGTATACTTGCCTGGATCCAGAAGATAAGTATGAAAATATGGTCTAGAGTCAAAGTCAAAATGATCCAAGAAACCTAAACAACAAATTAGACATTAATTATTAGGTTTTTAAAATTATTCATACACATATACATAAATACATATGGCTGGGGCATTATTGAATTCCCTTCTAAATGTTTAAACCATTTCCTACTACATATTCCCCCATGGTTATTACTGGCCATTTGAATATATTCTCATGGGACCATCCTCTATACTGGCAATTAAGAAGGTTTCCATGTATACTCCCATGATTGCACCTCTTAAGTCTCTCTCTTTGTTATTCACTGCCACTTACATCAAGTTTTCACAATAATACTCCCAAGGCTGATATGTCTACACTTCTCTATCACAACTAATCTTTCCACAATTTTATGGCTCGTTTGGCTTCCCTGTCCCTTTTTCCCAAACAATAAACACACACCCTTAAATTAGATCACACATTAGTGTTTGGGACATGGCAAAGGAGCTTGGCTAAAACAAATTTCAACATAATGCCATTATATTTGTTCTTAGCACCCAACACGCTATTTAGAGAATCATTCGACAATAATTTATTGGTATAATCTTTGTACTGCCATACACCATATCATCTTTTCATTATTATCATTATACTGCCTTTGTTTCATTAACTTCATAAGCACTACTATCCATAAACTAATTTCTAGCTTCCTAGCAGTTTAGTTATTTGTTCCTTCCTAACAATTTAGCATTAGACCACAGATTGAGCAGACCAAATATTGTCTGCTCATCCCACAGTTTACACACCATTAGTTTTCGCTCTCACTGCATTCCTATTAGCATATCATCCTTCCTGCTAGTTAAATTTCAAACTCACACTAATGGGTCCTTCACCAATGTACATCCATGTATCCAAACATCACTTATAACCGTTGCAATACCCCCATCACCACACACAGTCAGTCATCGTACTTGTGTATGCCATGACAATATAAGCTGGTTTATATTATCTCTATAATAGGAACACAACCAGAAAGCTAAAGATTTGGAATGCATATGTATTTAGAGAGCAGAGGAAGTATTCATTACCGAGAGAAGGAAAAAAAATCTTTCTTTGGAAATGTACGACGCCGCTCATGGAAGAGAAGGAGAAAACACGCCGGGTTCGAGCTTGTCACACTACTGGGGCGACGTTGCAGCACTGCTCTGAGTCTGATGTCGATGGCAAGGCGCACGACTGCAGTGATGAAGCTCTCTGGTGCAGTCCACTCGGCAGAGGAGGACGAGGAGGTGTATGGGGCGGAGGACTGGCATGCTTTGGTGTGCAGTGGGCAGCTTTACACAGTCTACGTTCTCTGTGGAGTAGACGACACTGTTCAGCGGGTGAGAGGAGTTTGAATCACGAGCCAAGCAAAATGGGAAAATAAGAACAACTGTTGGGCTGGAAATCAAGAAAGGAAAAGAAAAATGAAAACGAATGTGTTAGAAGGGAAGAAAGCACTTGGCTGAAACATAAAGCTTGACAAATGAGTTTAGCCTATACTATATACACATACACACACACCATTATGAGACATTTCCAATGGTATAAATGTTCTAAGGTTAATATTAACACTACCAGTACTATAATTAGATTGTAGTATATACATAAGGAAACTTTTTATTGCTAACACCATTAATAAATAATATTAACATATTTAGGATGATATGGAAGGGGTTTACATCATAAATATTACCTATGTAATTAGGGTCCTACACAAATAGATATAAATAAAGGCTCAAGCCCCAAGTAGCTAATTAGTTATATATATATATACACACCTATGAACATATATACCGACAACACATATATATCTAAGTAGCTTATCATTTATTTTAATATCTAATTATTTAATAATCCCTCATAACAAATATTGGAAAAAATAAATACATTGATAAAATAGAAGATGATCCCTAAATTCCAATTTTAAATCTACTAGAACAAATTGGAAAGAAAAGAAAAGAAAAATCAGGGAATTTACACAAGGAACAAGTCAAAACTGAATAAATTGACAAGATACATGCAAGCCCCGCAGTTACATCAGCATCATTGTTGGAATTCTGTCCAGAATGCACGTACAAACATCTCAACAACTATTATGCTTCTAATTCAAAGTATTTTGAATTCTTTTGGACGAATTCAAAAAATTTGAAGGGGGTTGTCTAGAAGCATAAAAAGTGTGCCTCTTGAAGATTGCGCAGTTTCCTATAAATAAACTTAGTAGGGGAAGAATGGCGCACTTCCACTATATTTCAAAGGGTGGCACACTTTCAAGCTTCTATCGTCAACAAAGACAGGCGCACAAATCGCATGTTAATTTTTTTCTCCAAACATTAAATGCAACGAATCTGACATCTGAAGAGCAGTCGAGGAGTCAGAAGTCATCATTACAGCTAAGCTGCAGCATGCAGACCCATGTTGTCGTTTAGCGATCCATCCGCTGTGCCAACTTCATCAGAAGTGCGCCGCTGTGCCAACTTCATCAGAAATGCACTGTTGTACCAACTTCATCAGAAGTGCGTCGTTGTCCCAACTTCATTAAAAGTATGCCGTTGTGCCAACTTCTACAAAAGTGCACCATCACGGCCAACTTCTACAAAAGTGTGCCATCATAGCTACTTCTTCAAAAGCGCGCTTGTATAGACAATCTTTCCAAAAGTGCGCCAATCTCTAGACCACTTCTAAAGTGCGCCTAATATCCTAACTGACAAAGAGTATATGTCTTACATGCCATGTTTTTCGTGAAACGTGTACAAATAACTGTCCCATGATCTACGTTTTTCTCGTATAGAAAGCCACGTGTCAAGCAGACAGGAAGTTGTGCACCCACTCCCTAGATCGTGGGATGCCATCCCATCAAAAGTACGCACACGGTGCGGATTGTCCAAAGTGCGCGCACAATATCATAACTACTCTACAATACTATAAATATAGGATCATTGTGTACGTTACGGAGGGATGAATTTTTAAGTCTTTGAAATTCAAGAACAGAATGAGAGAAATAGAAGCTTGCCATGCAGTTGTTGCCAAAGCTTTCTTTTTGTCCAACTCTTCAAGTTGTTCACAACATCCTTGCATTTTTTTATTCTCGTGTGGTCCAGGCAGGAGGGAGAATTTTAAGTCTTTGAAATTCAAGAACAGAAGGAGAGAAATAGAAGCTTGTCATATCGTTGTTGCCAAAGCTTTCTTATTGTCCAACTCTTCAAGTTATTTGACGAGAGGTTGGAACATTCCAATTTGCACTTTTTGTTTTTCTTCTCCAATTAGACCAGCCAGTTGGGATGAATTCATTATAGATGTAGCAGCACCTTCAGATATGGGCAGGCCATTCGTACGATCAGTCTTGCAGCATCCTTGCATTTCTTCATTGTCGTGTGGTCCAAGCAGGGGGAGAGAATTTTCAAGTCTTTGAAATTTAAGAACAGAAGGAGAGAGATATAAGCTTGTCGTGCCATTGTTGCCAAAGCTTTCTTATTGTTCATCTCTTCAAATTGTTCACAGCATCCTTATATTTTTTTTTATCGTCGTGTGGTCCAAGGAGTAAAGTGATCGCCCGCATATTAGATCTCTACAGTTATACTTCCCTATAATCAATTTACCTATATTCTTGTTTAGGATCTCTTGTACTCTCTTTCTTTTTAGTAGTTTTTAATACAAAGTTTTGTTTAAACTTTTTTTCGCAAACAAGGATGAGCTTTATTCATGAAGTCTCCAGGAAGAGACTTGTTCTGAGTGGTGTATAATGTAATGACCCGCTCTGCTCAACGCGGAGAGCCGATTCAAACGACGCAAGTATGATGACCGGTCTCGCCTTGCTCGACGAGATGACTCATTTGATGCAAAGGCAATCAAACTTGGCCCTTCAGAAGTTCAGACTTAGACTTTTCAAAGGCACGCTCAGAGTCTCGCTCGGCCGATGCAATTCATTGCTAAAGTAGGTGGCTCCAATAAACCTTTCTTTGCTTAGCCTGCACACCTAATAATACGGATGATACATGCTAGTCGCTAGACAAATCTCATTGATGCATGCTAATGAATAAAATGAACCAACCTAGCTGTCACATCCCAGTCCCAAAAATACGTAGGAATAGGACACGTAAGCATGCCAGCCGCATGGATATGGCAACTCCAATATATGGAAACCAAACCCATACGTACGCTGTAATATGAATATCAAATCCACAAGTGGTATAAATCTATCACAAGTCACAGGGTATAATCTAAATCTCATCCATGAAAATCAAATATAAATAAATAACCAATATCTATGAAACTAGATCTCAATACAAAGTATCTAAGGATGATAGTTGGATGGAAACAAATCCACTACCAACTCGAATGGAAAAGTACAACACAATAACACAAAATAAGAATACCAGCTAACAATCACGGACTCGAAGAGAAGACATCCTCGAAACATATGTAACCATCCAAATCTGCGCTCCTGCGAATATGCAAGAACAGCGACACCTGGAAGAGGCCAGGTCCTCAGAGGGACATAACAAGATACATAAAAGCATGCCAATAAAGTACTGAAATAAATATCCAATGGGTCGCCTAACCGTCTAAGTGAATGCAGTTTAAGAACAACTTTTCCCACAAGTGGGCTATCTGGCTGAAAACTGGGATTGGCATGGTTCTCTTGGAGATCCAGGGGCCTACAAAGCATGTCTTCTTTTGAACGCCAGAGGCCGCCTGATAATATATAATATATAGTGGTCATCACCACCTGTATCTCCGGCGGAGAATCCGGGCTCACAATAGAAAAAGTGCAAAGGAGCCCAAATGTGGTACTTGTTGTTCTCCCTACCCCATGCTCTAAGTATGTCACATCTATGACACGATTTGGTTCATAGCCTATCTTTAGTACCCTAGCCTAATCCTGCAACCAAACAAGGACAAGGATTGGACCACCGTACTACAATAGGCTATGTCCATGGACCACTAATAACTGCAAAGTCTTCTAGCATACAAAGTTTCTATCAGCAGTTATCCCTAACACACAGCCCATACGTACAGGAGGCCAGACCTGTCACGCAGTCCGTGATCTATATGAGACTCACACTCGTGTAACAACTGTGTCACGGCCAATGAACCTTATGATGCTACATGATAATGGGGTAGTCTCATAAACAAGGTCAATACAAATACATAAATAAAAATATATCACGACGACACCGTCGTTGCACCCAAGTTTCCTTGGACGCGCAGTTTATATGGCAGTTAAAATATATGAACTAAAGACAGAAAATAAAGATGCATGCAATATATGGAATATGAATAATAGTACAATGGCAAGGTATACTTGCCTGCTCTGAAAAAGAATGAAGTCCCAACTCAAGGCATCGTCCGATCTACCCGTCACATAAATTAAACAAGTTAGGTTACAAAAGTGGGTGAATAGGTTCCTCCATTTTAATCTATTTTAATTCTGAATAAATAACCTAAAATAGTATTTTAATCTTATTATAATCTGATTTTATTGTTAAATCCTAATTTTGGTCCAAAGAAAGTCAACTTTACGAATTTGTGATTCGTGGCACGCAAATCGAGGCAATCCGTTGACCAAAAAGTCAACCAACTCAAATCCTTAATTTGTGTAGAATTCTATATATTTTAGTGCTACATGAATACCGGAATCGATGGTTTCATAAATTCACAAGTCGGTAAAGAGTTATGGCCACAAGGGCGCACAGATGACAGTTTGTTTTGTGGTTTTCTATTTATGTCTACATTGCACGAATTTTACAGTAGACTAAACTTGTATATTAAATTTAAAAAAAATAATTTTATGTAATTTCATCATGTCAGATGTTCAAAACTTTAAACGGCTCATAATTCCGAATTCGGGATCTCCCGAAATATTTAAAATACGAAAACGCGTCTGATTTTGGACAGCTGACACTTTCGGAATATTCTAGAAAAATAGGTTCTGAAATTACTAAAGTAATTTATATATTCAGAAAACTAACATTGATATGGTTCTAACAAAAAAAACTGGAACACATTTGGAGTCCGGAGCTAGGAGATATCATCTTTTTAAGTCGTCATAACTACTAGAAAATGTGGCTGAATTTATGACGAATTTTGACTATTTTGGAAGAAAAAGGGAGGAGTTTGGGGAAGAAAATTGTGAAAGATGTAGGTATTTATAATGGTGGAGACTACTTAATTGAATATGACTAGTATTGACTAATTTGGATAGGATTAGAATAAGTTTAAAAAAGGATAGGATATGCATGAAGTTGCTTTCCTAGTAGGCTCAGAATTTGAATTTGAATTAATTTAAAATAGAGTTTGAGGTTATCTCAATAATTTATAATCTTAAATAGAATTAAAGATAATACAAATAATTTATATATAATCTTATTAATATCTATTAACACTAAATTAGCATCTATTTAATATTAAGACTATATATATCCAAATAAATCCTAAATAATTTTAAAAATCTAAATAAAATTACTTAAAATTCTAAATAAATTACAGAAAAATATAATTAAATATTTTAACCTAAAATAAATATTTGGTATGAACAATATGCAAGTATGGTTTCATAGTAAATCATGAAAGTCCTACAAATTTACGTTTCCTAGATTTTAATTACCCAAAAATTCTAGAAAAATCTCCAAAAATCTAAAATAGCCTAAAAATGATTCTAAATAAATATTTATATAAGTAAATATATCAAAAAATTTATTTTCTAATTAACTAAGAGAATACTCTAAAGAAATTCAACATCTATAATAAATATAATAATATAAAATACACACAAAATACCTATTTTGGGTGAGGGGGTTTACAATCTACCCAACTTAAAAAAATTTTGTCCTCGAAATAAAAATAAGACATGATTTTCTAAATCCTTCACATTCGTATGTAAGGCAAGTCAATCGCAATCTCTTCCAAAAATTTAAATAACAAAATATATTCAAATACATCACAATCACTTCAAAATTAAAATAACCACTATTTAAATCAAAATTGAACCTGTCATAATCTTTTCTCGATTTTTAAATAATCAACATCCAAATCTAACTCAAATCTATATGACATCTCACATCAAAATTTATATCACAATTTTCAACTATCATAATCTCCTCTAGACTTTGAACAATAAACAATTCTAATCACATCTTATTCCTATTCTCAACTTAAGAATTTTGTACTCTTCAAATATTAAATTTAATTACATCCTCAACATTTTGAATAGGTGATCCAACAATCAAATTTTAACTCTTAATTCAAATCATCAAATTGTAAAAAATTTAAATCTAATTCACCAATTGTTCAAGTCTAAATTTCTATATTTATCCTCAAACTTTAAATTGATGATTCAAACTTCAATATTCAAAATTTAAATCATGTGCTCAAAGTATAAATATTTGGTCCTTAATATCAAGATTTCAAAATTCATTAAATCCTCATCATCTTAGTCATTCTTAAAAATTCCTAAAATTAAAATGACTTAAATCTCTCAATTTAATCTTACGTGATCACTTGATCACAATCTAAAAAAATTTACCTCAAGTTGATAATGCGACTTCTACCCAACTTAGAATTTACCCATCTATCACATAAGGTTATACATTTAAGAAACTATTTCTCAATTTATTTAATCATGTTATGCAATCCTCAAAACTTTAACACCAAATATATCACATGTGATATGCCTTAATTACAAAAAGGTAGTCACCAAATAATGTGATTGGCCCATGGGGTATATCTAGTACTATCTGTATATGAAACTTATACCAAGCACGTGCGTTCGTC
The DNA here is from genome assembly GCA_036927795.1 of Iris macrosiphon. Lineage (NCBI taxonomy): Eukaryota > Viridiplantae > Streptophyta > Magnoliopsida > Asparagales > Iridaceae > Iris > Iris macrosiphon. The sequence goes on from JAYESA010000011.1 coordinate 28,359,310, forward strand.
TTTCCGAAATAGGGGAAGACGAAGAACAATAATAACAAGTTCAAGGAGGAGGTATTAGAATACAAGTATGGGGATCAAGGAATTTTAAAGAATTCAAATGGGAATTATCAAGGCAGTTGTGGATTAAAATCAATTTGGTAAATTCATATTCACATGCTCGTATCAGTATAGTTATGTAATCGATACGATATGCTCATACACGTCTACGGGTAAGTATATTCGTCTGCTAGTCAACTATATATCTCAATCCACGAAAAGTAGTATTGCGAAGGGCGAACCAAATGTACTAAGGCTGATCAGACCGTAATATACTGATTCTGAAATGTATTAGTGTGTCGACCCAATAATACATATATCATGATCAAGCTCGATAAAAGAATAAGCTTGCAAAACTAGGCTATAATAACAGCATAAGTCAAGGTAGTACAGAAAATACAAGTACGCTAGATTATGATGAGAGAAGTTACAAAATATTTCAAGTTCACAAAGAAGATAAGACTCTACAATCTCTACAGTTGTCATACTAACTCCTTATCTAAGTCGTTAGTCGACCAAATAAAGGTATGGGCCTCTAAGTTCTATAGTCTGAGTAAACACTATCGTCTTATGCTAGCATACAGTTAATGTCATTCAGTTACACTTCAATAATATTTCAAAAGGACTATGTGATACTAGGTTGTGAGGCATACTACCTAACTTAAAACAATAAACTAGTACTGTGACAGTCTTAAAGAGAATTCTACAAGGTAACCTTGCACTTGTAAATAGAGTAGAACTCTTATTAGGGTATACGAGGAAAGATCTTGGTACTTATTAGGGTATCCTATTGCATTATATAGGTAATGGTTATCTTAAGTCTTAATCATAGTGCTTATAGAACAAGGGTGTCAATAGTAAGAATGGAAAAGTTACTGGCCTTCAAGGGAAAAGAGAATATAACTCGTATCGAGGTGGGGTACAAATCACGCAATTCAAAACTAAAGGATAATCCTCCAATCATAATCTAAAAGAACAACTCAACCCATCAAGCTCTAACTACTAAGTATACAATTTCAAAATTCGAGATTACAACTATAATTCTAGCAAGCTATATATCAAAAAGAAATCACTTGGCCTACAATCAGAAGTGTCAGGTGGCACGAGTTGAAAGAAAGGAAAAGAAAAGCATAATTAGTCGTCGCACTAATATCGAATGCTAAGGTTGTAGAGGAACAAGATATGAAATTAAAAATAGAGAGACTCTAAATAATATCATGATTTCCTAAGGGGAAGGTGGTATGCTAATATCTGTGTTCGATGTTTGATCGAGGAAAATGTTATAATCGTTCCTCTTGGCTTCCTAAGGTACTGTCTGCTAGTATCAGGACAAGCGCCTAAATTTATAGTTCTATAATACTATCTTACTATAAAATTAAGTTTGGTCCTAATATTTAACCTTGGATTTCTATTGGTTCCTCAATACTAGGGTTAAACAATATGGTCAATTTTTTTTTAACTAATCCTAGTAGTGTTTATACCACTCTCAAGTCATCCCTAATTATCAAGGGATAATGGTCAATCCACCTATAGGTAAGGGATGCTAGGGTTCATTAGGTATTCTAAACTTAGTGATGTGTCAATATTATAGTTGTATTCTTCTTAGGAATATTACCCGAATTATCATCCTAACAACAGGGATTCCTATATTCTAGCAGAGGCTATACTCAAGGAACTATTAGGAAAGTACATGAATCAAGCATGATGCAATTAGTCAAATAAAACAGATTGGAAGGAAGATGAGTCATAGTCAATTGTGGATGAGATCCTATACTCTAATCCTAATTGTAGGCTTGCTCGGTACAGTAACATAACCGAGACAATATGCTCTAGACCTGCATGGGCCACCACTAAAAATATGTCACGCCCTAGTCCCAAAAATACGTAGTACTAGGACACGTAAGCATGCCAGCCGCATGGATATGGCAACTCCAATATATGGAAACCAAACCCATACGTACGTTGTAATATGAATATCAAATCCACAAGTGGTATAAATCTATCACAAGTCACAGGGTATAATCTAAATCTCATCCACGAAAATCAAATATAAATAAATAACCAATATCTATGAAACTAGATCTCAATACAAATTATCTAAGGATAATAGTTGGATGGAAACAAATCCACTACCAACTCAAATGGAAAAGTACAACACAACAACACAAAATAAGAATACCAGCTAACAATCATGGGCTCGAAGAGAAGACATCCTCGAAACATATGTAACCATCCAAATTTGCGCTCCTGCGAATACTCAAGAACAGCGACACCTGGAAGGGGCCAGGTCCTCAGAGGGACATAACAAGATACATAAAAGCAGGCCAATAAAATACTGAAATAAATATCCAATGGATCGCCTAACCGTCTAAGTGAATACAGTTTAAGAACAACTTTCCCCACAAGTGGGCTATCTGGCTGAAAACTGGGATTGGCATGGTTCTCTTGGAGATCCAGGGGCCTACAAAGAATGTCGTCTTTTGAACGCCAGAGGCCGCATGATAATATATAATATATAGTGGTCATCACCACCCGTATCTCCGGCGGAGAATCCGGGCGCACAATAGAAAAATTACAAAGGAGCCCAAATGCGGTACTTGTTGTTCTCCCTACCCCATGCTCTAAGTATGTCACATCCATGACACGATTTGGTTCATAGCCTATCTTTAGTACCCTAGCCCAATCTTGTAACCAAAAAAGGACAAGGATTGGACTACCGTACTACAATAGGCTATGTCCATGGACCACTAATAACTGCTAAGTCTTCTAGCATACAAAGTTTATATCAGCAGTTATACCTAACGCACGGCCCATACGTACAGGAGGTCAGACCTGTCACGCAGTCCGTGATCTATATTAGACTCACACTCGTGTAACAACTGTGTCACGACCAATGAACCTAATGATGCTACATGATAATGGGGTAGTCTCATAAACAAGGTCAATGCAAATACATAAATAAAAATATATCACGACGACACCGTCGTTGCACCCAAGTTTCCTTGGACGCACAGTTTATATAGCAGTTAATATATATGAACTAAAGACAGAAAATAAAGATGCATGCAACATATGAAATATGAATAATAGTACAATGGCAAGGTATACTTGCCTGCTCTGAAAAAGAATGAAGTCCCAACTCAAGGCGTCGTCTGATCTACCCGTCACATAAATTAAACAAGTTAGGTTACAAAAGTGGGTGAATAGGTTCCTCCATTTTAATATATTTTAATTCTGAATAAATAACCTAAAATAGTATTTTAATCTTATTATAATCTGATTTTATTGTTAAACCCTAATTTTGGTCCAAAGAAAGTCAACTTTAGGGATTTGTGATTCGTGGCACGCAAATCGAGGCAATCCGTTGACCAAAAAGTCAACCAAATCAAATCCTTAATTTGTGTGTAAAATTCTATATATTTTAGTGCTACATGAATACCGGAATCGATGGTTTCATAAAATCACAAGTCGGTAAAGAGTTATGGCCACAAGGGCGCATAGATGACAGTATTTTTTGTGGTTTCCTATTTATGTCTACATTGCATGAATTTTCCAGTAGACTAAACTTATATATTAAATTCTGAAAAAATAATTTTATGTAAGTTCATCATGTCAGATTTTCGAAACTTCAAATGGCTCATAATTCTGATTTCGGGATCTCCCGAAATCTCGAAAATACGAAAATGCATCTGATTTTGGACAACTGGCACTTTCGGAATATTCTAGAAAAATAGGTTATGAAATTACTAAACTAATTTATATATTCAGAAAATTAACTTTGATATGGTTCTAAAAAAAAAAACTGGAACGCGTTTGGAGTCCGGAGCTAGGAGATATCGTCTTTTTAAGTCGTCATAACTACTAGAAAATGTGGCTGAATTTATGACGAATTTTGACTATTTTTGGAAGAAAAAGAGAGGAGTTTGGGAAAGAAAAATATGAAAGATGTAGGTATTTATAATTGTGGAGACTACTTAATTGAATACGACTAGGATTGGCTAATTTGGATAGGATTAGAATCAGTTTAAATAAGGATAGGATATGCATGAAGTTGCTTTCCTAGTAGGCTCAGAATTTGAATTAATTTAAAATAGAGTTTGAGGTTATCTCAATAATTTATAATCTTAAATAGAATTAAAGATAATACAAATAATTTATATATAATCTTATTAATATCTATTAACACTAAATTAGCATCTATCTAATATTAAGACTATATATATCCAAATAAATCCTAAATAATTTTAAAAATCTAAATAATTTTCTTAAAATTCTAAATAAATTACAAAAAAATATAATTAAATATTTTAACCTAAAATAAATATTTGGTATGAACAATATGCAAGTATAGTCTCATAGTAAATCATAAAATTCCTACAAATTTACGTTTCCTAGATTTTAATTATCCAAAAATTCTAGAAAAATCTCCAAAAATCTAAAATAACCTAAAAATGATTCTAAATAAATATTTATATAAGTAAATATATCAAAAAAATTATTTTCTAATTAACTAAGAGAATACTCTAAAAAAATTCAACATCTATAATAAATATAATAATATAAAATATACACAAAGTACCTATTTTGGGTGAGGGGGTTTACACTAGCTAAGGGGATATTCCCACTCTCTATCTGTTTGTGTAGAACATGGAAGTAAAACCGGTTGAACGAAATACATAACCGTCGTGTTGTTTAGAATTGTTCAAGTAGATTTTCTTATGTGTTCAATTATATATACAATGCTTGTCACTGGAATACGCCACGGTTTAAAGGTACGACACGGAACATGATTCACTCATACTATCAAAATAGTCATTCTGAGCCAAGTAATAAAAATATAGAAAGGCTTCGGTGCTGTTCGATCACCAAGGCAATTTTTGAATTGAAAGCTGCATAAAGTAGTAAAAATATCAGCTCTTGGAGCCCGTAGTAAGACATCATCTTGTGGATCCGTCATGTCATCAGCTCATGATGCCCGTTATATCTTCAGCTCGTGGGGCCCGTATATAAAGTATGAGAAAGTGTAGTAAAGTAAATAAGAAACTTGCATACTCATGGCCAACTTTTGCACAAGATTTATGGTTTATGGTTCATGCCAATGGCCGCCGGTCACACCGGGCCCGATTTGACCTAGACGGAACCCCAATAGTCAGCTAGCGTGGGGGAGGCAGGGGCTTATATCAAGGACTTGTTGTCCAGGGCTGCAAGGATCGCCGTTCGCCCGAGCTAGCACGGGAGAGGCAGGGTCTTGTAACGGGGGTTAAGTACCCTACGCTTCAAGGGGCGCCGTCCACCCAAGTTGTCGACCAATTGGCTCATGGTGCCAATGACCGTATAATATAGATTTAGAAGCTAGATTGTGGCAATCCGCGTGCGAGTCAATTAGACTTGGCCAAGTAACGAATGCACGACACTATGCATGTAGATCGTTAATTGAACCAAGTAATACATGCACGACACTTATATATTTTTATAGTATGAAGGCATGATCATATTTTTAGAAATCGAGCTACGGGATAGGGAGAACGATTATACGTGTATGAACTACTTTTTCTTATTTTATTTTTATTTTAACCTAGTGTCCACGAAGGATAGGGTTATATTGTTATCCTAGTGGCCAAGAAGGTCTATGGTTTGAATCGTCTAGCCGTATATTGCTGAGAGCTATGGTGGTTGACCTCGTTTACTTTTGGCAGTTCACACATATGTAGTTATTCTCATATACACACCATGATTAGTATAGGTTCAAACTTTATATGATCAAGTCTTGCTTAGTTTTATGATACTGTTTATTTACTGTACGTTCGGCATATTTCTATGTATCTTGTTACGTCCCTCTGAGGATCTGGTCCCTTTCCAGGTATAGACAATCACGACTATTTGCAGGAGCACGGATCAGGACTTACTACTTATTTCTCTTTTGAGGAGGTCTTCCCTTCGAGCCTCTTTGGTCATTAGATGATGTGTTTATTATATTTTCTTTCATATTCATTTGGTAGTGTATTTGTCTCCAACCAACTATTAGTTCTTCTCGACTATTTCATACTTGGCTCATTGCCATATTTGGTTATTTATTTTTATTTAGTTTTGTGGATGAGATTAGTATTGCCTGTGACTTATGACATTCTATACCACTTGTGAATTATTATTCATAATACAACGTATGTATGTGTTATGGTTTTAATATATTGGAGTTGCCATTTACATACGGCTGACATGCTCACGTATTCCTACTCTTACGTATTTTGGGACTGGAGCGTGACATATTTTTGTGGTGGCCTATACAGGTCGAGAATATATTATCTTGGTTACGTTACTGTACCGAGCAAGCCTGCGAATATGATTAGAGTATAGGATCTCATCCACCTATTTAATCACCTCCCTTGATTTTGTTTTGAATTCTCGTTTGACTGCTTGAATTGTATCTTGCTTGATCCTTTCACAACGTAAAACTTATCTTTTCTTTCGTGCTTGATAGAGGTTAGGAAGGTGACTTGTACTAGGTATATATGCTTCATTGGTCAATTATAATATTAGCTGAGTTCTTGTAAGTTGGATAGTGTAGATGTGGTTAAGGGATAAAAATAATAGTATATAAATGATAAGAAAGAAAAGTGCTTGGATGGCTCACCATAACCTTTAGAAAGAACTGCTAGCTGGCAATAAAGTGTTAATGACTATAGTGAATGGTTACGAATATGGTTTAGTTTTGATTTTGAGGACGAAATACTTATAAGTTTGGTAGAATGTAAACTCCCTAATTTTTAATTTTTAATTTTAGTATTTTTGTTAAATTATTCGATTTCTTTTGTCCATTTTGTTGGTTAATTAGAAAATAACTTCTTTGATTTAATTACTTATATAAATAATTATTTAGAATTATTTTCAGGCTATTTTAGAATTTTTTGAATTTTTCTAGAATTTTTGGGCAATTAAAACCTATAAAACATAATTTTTTAGGGATTCCATAATTTACTGTGAGATAATACTTACATGTTTTTCCTATAAAACATTTATTTTAGAGTTAAAATAATTAAATATATTTTATGTAATTTATTTAGAATTTTTTTAAATTTATTTAGATTTATTTGGTTTTAAAATAGGTTAATAACTAATTTTCTAGGACTTTTGGAATTTACTGTAGAATACCATAAAATGGCCCCAAGTATTTATCTATGCTTTATAATACTATTGTATATTTTCTAGAATTTTTTGGATTTTTCTGACATTTTTAAAATATTTATTTGGATTTATTTAGGTTAAAACTAATTAATAAATAATTTCTGGAATTAAAAATAAACTAAATACACAGTCAGTCCTAACCTACCCGCCTGTGCCCACCCTTCGGCTACTGCCTATATGTATGTGTACATAGGTAGGGTTTCATTATTTCCGTCGAAATTAGAGGAGAGAGAGAGAGAGAGAGAGGAGGTTTCATCTAGAGTTTTCTCAAATTCGCGTAGCCATATCTCCTATCTCCGGACTCTAAATGCATCATTGTTTCTTGCGTTGGAACTGTCTCGAGGTATAGTTTCTGAATACCTATTTTGTTTTTATAAATTATGAACCTAAATTTCTAGAAAATTCGTGGATTGTCGGCCGTCCAAAATCTGACACATTTTAGTGTTTTCGAGATTTCGGGAGATCCCGAACTCGAAATCGTGATCTGTTTGAAGTTTTGAAAATATAACATGAAAAAATATAACATATATTTTTTTAGAATTAAATATGCTAGTTTACTATTCTGGAAAATTCGTGCAACCTAGAAGTAACTAGAAAACCACAAAAAACTATCATATGTGAGCCATATGGGCGATAATTCTTTACCAGTTCGAGATTTGGTGAAATCATCGATTCCATCATTATGTAACGCTGAAATCTATAGAAGTTCACATACAACTTGGTTTGTGTCGGATGACTTTTTGGTCAACAGAATGCCTCAATTTGCGTGCCACGGATCCCGAATTCGTAAAATTAATTTTCTTTAAAACCAATATCTAGGGTTAGCATTAAAATTAGAATATAATTAAATTAAATTAGTATTTTTTGGTTATTTTATTCAAAATTAAAATAGATTAGACTAGAAAATCTATCCAACCACTTTTGTAGATCTAACTTGTTTAATTTATGTGATGGATAGATCGGACGACGTTTTGAGTTGCGACTTCATCCTTTTTCGGAGCAAACAAGATACCTTACAAACTTTATACAGTTTATTTACATGCATTATTTCCATTGTTTCTATGTGTACATGTCTTTATTTCTATTCCGCAAGTATACTTTGCCAAATTTGTACATGTATTTAATATTTTATTTGTTTTCTTGCCTAGCCATTACCTTTATATTGATTGTATTATTATTTGTTTGAAGCTAGTTGCGCATGCTAGTGTTTACTTATATTTCACACCGTAGATGTATTTGTGATTAGTTATCTTGGATTTATCATGATCACATGCTTAGGCCCATGCTTACTAGACTTGTTGCTCTCGTACGTCGTTATAGGCACCATTATTTACTTGCACTACCCTTGAGTCATTGTCATATTTTTAGAGATTGAACCATGGGATGGGGAGAACGATTATACGTATATGAACTTCTTTTCCTTATTTTGTTTTCATTTTAACCTAGTGGCCACAAATGATAGGGTTATGTTGTTATCCTAGTGGCCACGTAGGTCTATGGTTTGACTCGTCTAGTCGTAGTTCGCTGAGAGCTATGGTGGTTGACCTCTTTTCCTTTTGGCAGTTCATACATATGTAGTTGTTCTCATATATGCACCATGATTAGCGTAGGTTCAAACTTTGTATGATCAAGTTTTGCTTAGTTTTATGATACTATTTATTTACTGTACATTCGGTATATTTCTATGTATCTTGTTATGTCCCTCTGAGGACCTGGTCCCTTTTCAGGTGTAGACGATCATGACTATTTGCAGGAGCACGGATCAGGACTTGCTACTTCTTTCTCTTCTTTCTACTTCTTTCTCTTTCGAGGAGCTCTTTCCTTCGAGCCTCTCTGGTCATTAGATGATGTACTTATTATATTTTCTTTCATATTCGTTTGGTAGTGGATTTATCTCTACCCAACTATTAGTTCTTTTCGACTATTTCATACTTGGTTCATTGCCATATTTGGTTATTTATTTTTATTTGATTTTATGGATGAGATTAGTATGCATGTGACTTATGACATTATATATCACTTGTGAATTGTTATTCAAAATACATCGTACGTATATGTTATGGTTTCCATATATTGGAGTTGCCATATACATACAGATGACATGATCTCGTATTCCTAGTCCTACGTATTTTGAGACTGGGACGTGACATACATATCGAATTAAACACCAAAAGACTGTCTCACACACACCACAACATAATGAGGTTGCAGAAAGAATGAACTGCACAATTATGGAAAAGATAAGGAGAATAGTATCCTTAGCTAAATTACCAAAAATATCTATTTCATATTCCCAGTTGTGTGTGTTCACGTGCAAGGCATTTGTGTATGTACCTAAGTAGAAAAGAACAAAGCTTGATGATAAAGTCATTCTATGCATCTTCTTCGGCTATGGAAATGATAAATTTGGATATATATATAGGTTGTGGTATCCTAAAAATAAGAAAATTGTGAGGAGCAGGGATGTTGTATTTTGTGAAGATAAAACACTTGCTGATTTTAAAAAAGAAGAAGAGCCACAAAACACTCACATCGTCCCAGATCCAATTTTTACACCAGCTATTTTTTCTTCTCCTATGTTAGAAAATAATGATTTTGAAGATGTGGAGGAAGAAGAAAAAATAACAGGTTCACCATATTTTGATCAGGGGAAGCATGAACATGCAAAACTACCTCATATGGATCAGCCACAAGCATCTCAGTTTAGACGGTCGGAGAGAACAAAAACCCTCAACTAGATATCGTGCTTCAAAGTATACTATGGTGACAAATGCAGGTGAACCAGAAAGTTTTCATGAAGCACAAGTTCATGAAGATCGTGCCAACTGGAAGAAAGCCATGCAAGAGGAGATGGATTCTTGCATAAGAACCACACTAATGACTTGGTAGAGCTATCAGAGAATAGAAAAGCTTTGAAGAACAAATGGGTGTTCAAAATCAATTATGAAGGAAATGGCCAAGTCAAGTACAAAGCTCACCTCGTGGTGAAAGGTTTTAGTTAGAAGCAAGGTATTGATTATGAAAAAATATTTTTTCCTGTTGTGAAGATGACTTCTATTCGGGTTATTCTTGGTCTTATTGCTTCTCAAAATCTTGAAGTGGAGCAGTTAGATGTGAAGTCACCATTCCTCAATGGTAATTTGGTGGAGGAAATCAATATGGAGCAATCAGAGGGTTTCATGGCAAAGGGCAAGAAATACTTGGTTTGCAAATTAAAGAAGAACTTGTTCTGACTCAAGCAGGCACCCGATAGTGTTATAAAAGGTTTGATTCTTTTATGCTTGACCATGGGTACAAAAGAATATCTGGAGATCATTGTGTTTATGTCCAGAAGTTCTCTAATGATGATTTTATTATTCTCTCTTTATATGTTGATGATATGTTTGTTGTTGGAAAAGATATGTCTAAGATTGACAGGTTGAAGAAAGAGTTCAACAAGTCCTTTGACATGAAGGACTTAGGAGCAACACAATATATATTGGGAATAAAGATCTCTGGGGACAGATGTGCGAGGAAGTTATGGCTATCACAAGAGAGATACATTGAACGTGTTCTGGAGAGGTTCAATATGTTGAACTCTAAGCCAGTCAGTACACCGCCAGCAGCTCATTTTAACTAAGTACACAACAAAGTCCTTCAAGTAAGAAGGTGAAGGAGGAGATGAAGAACATTTTATTTGCCTCAGCCATTGGAAGTTTGATGTACTCCATAGTTTGTACAATGCCCGACATAGCACATGCAATTGGAGTGGTAAGTCATTTTTTTTCCAATCCTGGTAAAGCACATTGGGAAGCAGTAAAATGGATCCTAAGATATCTTAGGGGAACCTCTAAATATTTTTTATGTTTTGGTGATGACAAACCTATCTTGGAAGGTTACACTGATTCTGACATGACAGGTGACTTGGACAAAAAAAAGTCCACATCGGGATACTTATTTAGCTTTGCAGGGGGAGCCGTATTATGGCAATCAAAGCTCCAAAAGTGTATCACTCTATCCACCACAAAAGCTGAATATATCACTGCTACAGAAGCTAGCAAGGAGCTCTTGTGGATGAAGAATTTTTTGAAGGAGTTATCTCTCAAACTAGAGAAGTACACTTTATATTTTGACAGTCAGAGCGCCATTGACTTGAGTAAAAATACTATATATCACTCAAGGATAAACCACATCGATGTACACTATTATTGGAACCGAGATTCTTTAGAGAATCGTCTTATGGACATTAAGAGGATTGATACAAGTCAAAATTTGTCCGATATGATGACGAAGCCTCTACCAAAAAAGAAGCATGACTTCTGCCGAAAGAGGGCAGGTATGACTACTGTTTGAAAACTTTCTCCTCATGAGGATAGAGGGTGAGATTGATGGGAACGGGGTCCATCCCTATGATAAAATAATATAGATTTGATCCATGGAAATCGGTCACGCTTGCTTGAGTTCGGCCAAGTACTTAGCCATTTTTTTGGGTGCAGTTTTTGTGACAAGATTCAATTTTGGGAGACTGTTTCGAAGCTGTTGTAATCATTATTTGGCTCGGTCCTCAATACAAAATGTGTAGAAAATATTTTATCTTTCTTTAAGGTTTTGAACCAGGTCATTTGGAGGTGTATTGAAGAAGTTATGACCATCTGAAATAGCGTACATGTTCATATTCTGCTTGCATTCAGCTTGCATGCAACATTGATGATGGATGAACGAATCTTGGGAGAATGAATGGGCTGCCCTTTGGACTTCCATGCAACGAATATGGTGTACCCAAGAGGCATATCCTTTATATAAATAGAAGGGAGATGGTGAAGGTTGAAACACAATAAAGTATAAGAAGAACAACACAACAACACATAACTTGTAATCCTCACACTTATAATCCACCTCAAGTGAGTTTGTGAAAGAAAATGATCCTCAAGTTAAGTTGTACCAACTTGAGGGAAGAGCCCTTTGTAATCTTTTATTTGATTATAATAAAAATGGTAAAGAAGGTACGGGCGGAGGACGTAGGCTCAAATTGAGTCGAACATCGGTAAATCTTATTTGTGTGCAATCTCTCTTATTCTCTTCTCTTCCATTTTTATTTTATTCTCCTCTCATCACAAAGACAGAAAATATCTTATTTTTTTCCAACAAGAGCTAATTTTTATTTCATATTGATGTTATTGAAGGTTGTAGAATTGTCAACAAGCAAAAAAAAAGTAATTTTGCAGTCCTTGGCCTTGTTAGCAATCACCCGAATAAAACTCGTATAATATGCGATTTTTTGCATATTTTTTAGAAACGTATAATACTTGCGTACTTTTGAACGATTTCAATCAATATGCAAATTTTAAGGTTGTGACGTTTTAAAGCGTTCCGTATGAATTTTTTTCGTATGAATAATTTAAAAAATTGACTCAAAAAAATGTGGCTACCAGTGCAGCAAGCTATTTAATTAACTAAGAACCCTTGCAGTCTTGATGCTTTTAACCAGCCTGGCATAATTAAAAAAATATCTATTCAAAAAAAATCTCTCACACAACCTTTTTAATTAACGAAGAAAAAAAATTCAATAATCTTGTTGCTTATATCAATAATCATTTTGTAAGATGGGTGAAAATGTGGACTTATGAATTTGCGTTTAATGAGTTGTTTGCTTGTTTATTAGGGATAAAAAAAGAGAAATTTTGAGTTACCCCCCACTTTCTTTACCATATTTAAGGGTGCACCCCACAGTTTTTACATAATGTACAAGATCTCCCACTTTTAATAGAAATCGTTTAAGACTAGCTGTCAACTACTTTGACCTAAAATTTTGGACGAAAATACCCTCCCTATGTACTGTCTTCTCTCCCCCTCCCTCCTACTGCTTCCCTCCGCCACCGCCTCCCCCTCCGTCGAACCCACCCCTTTCTCCCCGTCACCGCCCCCTCCCCGCGCTCACCAAGACCTCCCCCCCCCCACCTTCACGCGCTCGCCCCCCTCCCTACCCCGTCGTCGAACCTCCCTCCCCGCCAAAAAATTCGTGCTCCCTAGCGAAGTTTGCCAATACAAAACTATGTGTGGCACCAGAATTAAATAGTACTCGTGCAGGAACATTATTGAATAGCAATATACCTGTCACTACGGTGTTCGAGGCGAACGCCTCATCCCGCATCAATGCATAAACCTAGCCCACGACATTCGGACGATGCTCATATTGTTGTGCAGGCCGATATGCTTGGGGTACTTGAGCGAAATTTTGCTGCTCTTGACGGCGCGGAGGGACCCAATTTGGGCGATCAGGAAAATCACGAGCATAATGGCCCAGCCGACCACAATTGTAGCATCCCTAATTTCGATATTCGCTAGCCTGGTGTCCTGTACGGATGCATTTGGCACAACGCAGCCCATGATTTTACACCGTATGATTGCCCTGATGACCACCATTGTTTGGACGCTTATTAGTGTTGTTTTCTTCCGTATTACTAGGGCGCTTGTGATGAGAATGCTGTACAGCGCCGACAGTAGTAAAAGGATATTGCGGTTCTAGGACGAGGGCATGGTTAAGAACTTTCCTCATCGTCTCATAATGTGGAGCGACTACGTGCGCGTGAATGGAAGGTCATGGGCTGCCTTCAAATCTTCTTGCTCGGCTCACCGCATTGGGCAGATAAGAGCTAGCAAACTTGGCCAGCCAGTTGAATTTTGTGGCATACTGCTTCACCGACATGCTCCCTTGTTGCAGACGCACGAAATCTTTCTCCTTTTGACGACGAATAGGTAAGGGAATGAACTCCTCTTCGAACGCACTACGGAAGGTAGCCCATGGGATCGTCTCGCCTTCACCGTCTGTGGAGAGAGATCTTCGGTGCATATTCCACCAATCATGCGCGTTCATACGAAGCTGGAGCTGAGCACTGGCGACTTGCTTGTCATCAGGTATTTCTAGGAGTTTAAAGTGATCTTCAAGGTCGGCCAACCAATCTAGAGCCACAATGGGGTCCTCGGTCCCACAGAAGGACGTGTTGCAAACCTTTTTAAAGTCGGCAAAGTCGAAGGTAGTCATATCCTTCTTCTTTAGGGTTTGGGGCATCTCGACTTTATTTATCGGTTGCTCCACCGGTGCCGCTACTGTCGTTGCAGAATAGTTGGAGGCTAAGGTATGGATAATCTATTGTAGGGAATCTACTTGCTTCTGTTGGACCGTAAATCGGTTTCTATATTTTTCTCGAACTTGTCTTGTCGAGCCTCATTCCTTCATTGTTGTGTCCCTAGAATTTGTATCATTCGCTCAACCGAATCGACGGGAGGTGTAGGTCATTGGCTCTCAGAGCTTACCGAAGTGCCTAAAGTACTTGCTTACACTTGCCCTATTCGTTATGTTTGAGCCATTCCTTCAAAAAGAAAGAACTTATATCAGTCTCATAGAGTATTACGGACTCACTGTATGGAACGCATCTCATTTTGCCCAAACTATTTCAAGAGTTCAACTGGGAGGGACAAGGTCGTCTTACGAAAACTTTTCTGACACGAGACCAAAGGATCTGAAGCTGTGCTATGATACTAATATGTCATGCCCCGATTCCTTAGAATCGTTAACCGTCCCCTGAGCGTTATGTCGTGCGATCATAAGGTACACGTAGCCTATCATAACGATATATATTTAGAAACACATCAGCAGAGTTCGGTAGCTAAATATTTAAAGTTGACACGAAGAAAAGTTTCCTTTATTGATAATGTACATATTTGATACAGACTCTTAACTCAAAAGTAAGGGGTACCGCGTGGGCTTACAAGATGGACGCAAAATGAGATAGTCATTCCATACATTACATTATTTACTAGAACTTCAAAATATAATAGACACCTTCGGGCAAAGCTATCGCCTTTCCTCGGAGCTGCATAAAAGGTGTGTATGAGCTCCGGATGTTTCATACAAGTTCCAAAAGGCACGAACGGAGTATGCCGAGTATTGGACTGGTTGGGGGGGAAAGTTTTAGCTCCTCGCCGCGTCGCCTTGGCTCGGGAAATCTGCTGCAACGATGGTCAGTACTTTGAAAAGTACCGATGAGGGCGAGCTAACCCAACTAACCAAATCAACACAATATTCAGGTAAGGCAAACAAATTATTAATGTGAACTTTCTATCTTGCCTTATTTCGAGTTCCAGCATGCAATGTATATATATAATGACTGAATAACTTTGCCACCATTCGGTAACTTTTTACCTGCAGCGTTGTACCCACCTGCACAAGACTTACCATGTTCTTCCATGTCAAGAAAATATCATTAGCTTGAACAAATAATGCAGTAATATGTTGGGTCATGGCACACATTGTCACCGTGGACAATAGCTACAGTAAGGTGGTGATCCTTGCAGCACGGGTAGCAAGCTCCGCTATAATATCTCGCGTTACCCGTGCTAGTCTTGCTAGCGTAGCTATCCGAGTTCCATCCGAAATGAATCGACCCCAGTGCCTCGAAGACCGTTCGCAGAAACAAACCTTGTGTACAAGTTGTCCGACTAAACGACGTCTCAATACTAAGTTACTAAATGAAGTATTTTAAGCCATCAAAATGAACATAACTACTTTAGCACAGTATGATTGGTATAGTCTACCTGCTCAAGTGATCATATTTTAAATATTTTGCTCTACTCATTTGCACAATTATAAAAAATAATTTCTATCTATAACTGAAGCGTAAATAGATAGATGCATAACGGAAAAACACGCATACAATGTGATCGTACATAAATTTATATAAAAAGCATAAGTGTTTTAAGTTACTTCTTGTTATCTTGACTCATTTATTATTATTCTTATGGTATCGTTGATCGGAACGCACAAACAAGTCAGATTGTTAAGAATGAAGACTAGGAAGAAAGGAGCTAATCGAAAGTAAGGCCACTCACAATAACTAGAATCGGGAAAGTAAAAGGAGATCTTCAAGATTTCGCTCGCGCGTCGCCTACACGATCACCTGCATGCACCAACATATGACCAATATCTCCTGCCTCGGTCTCCCAGATTTTGATACAAAATACGAAGTTCAAGGAACGAATACAATGAAATTCATCGAAACCGTTCAAGAAAACGCAAGTCACAAAACCAACAAGAAAGCAACCAAGCGACATCAAAATCGGGCAAGAAAATAAAATACAACGGAAAGGCCCCTCGCGACTCTGCCGCCGAGTCCTTCCTCGAGGCACGAACCGCTGAATGTGGGACTTAATTTCGTAGAAACCAATCCATAACGAGGAGAGAATCTTGATTCAATTTGTCCCGATCGATCGATACTAAGTATTTCTCAGTCGCGCTCCCCGAATAGGGGGAACGGGGCACTACAGGGGAGGGGACGGGGGTGGGGAGAGGGAGCGGAGGAGAAGGCAGAGGCGGTGGGGGGAAGGGGGGCGGTGGCGGGGAGTGGGGGAGCGGGGGCAGGCGGTGGCGAGAATGAGGGGGGAGGATGGAAGAGGAAGAAGAAAATAGGGAGGTACATTTTCGTCATTTTTTTTTTGTCAAAGCAGTTGACCGTTAATTCTAGACGAATTTAGTCAAATATGGGGGGACATGTACATTATGGAAAAACTGTGGGGTGCATCCTTAAATATGGATAAAAAAGTGGAGGGTAACTCAAAATTTCTCATAAAAAAAAATATGTCAAATTTTAAGTGTCGAATTTGTTCAAATAAAATGTACTAAACATGAATTAAATCTAATATGAATGTTTCTCGTTTGACGAATATTTGGTCAAATTTTTTAACGTATTTTACTTGTACTGTGCCAATTTATATTCTTACTTTTGTCGTCCCAATTTTTTTTTTCGTTTTTCGAATTGCTAACAAGGGTCCTTCCTGGTGTCTAAGAGAAAAAATATCAATATTTTAAAAAATTTAAAGTTTATTCTATAATTTGATTGCATTAGTTTTATTTTATTTATACACAGGTCAATTCCTCGACCGCGTGGTTCCGCCAAAGTATGCGGACTAGTAAAATTGAACGATTTTGTAGCTGCTTATCCTTTTGATCGATGATCTACACAGGTTCTACCTTATTGGACAAGTCTTCTTGAAAACCCAACTGACCAAAATCTACCACATGACTCGAATAATGTACATACTTCCATAACTGTGATACGTAAAAGACATCATACACATCTGATAGGCTTGGTGGTAGCGCAGTTTGATATGCAACTGGGGCGACTTACCTGAGAATTTTAAATGGACCAACAAATCGAGGACTTAGTTTCCCTTTTACTCCAAATCTCGTAACTTCACGCATTGGCGTGACCTTGAGAAACATGTGATCACCAGCTATAAATTCAAAGGGTCGTCTATGGATATCCGCATAACTCTTTTGTCTGCTTTGTGCCATATTTAATCGCTCTCGGATCAGCCAAACCTTCTGAATGGTCTGCTCTACTAGCTCCGGGCCAAGGATTTGTCGCTCGCCAAATTTATCCCAACAGATAGGTGATCTGCACTTCCGTCCATACAAAGCCTCGTACGGGGCTATCTGAATGCTGGATTGGTAACTATTGTTGTAAGTAAATTCTGCCAACGGTAAATGGACGTCCCAACTTGTAAACTCCCTCGACCAGATTTCAGTAATTTAGGATTAGTTTAGACTAATTAGAATTTGAGCAACTTTTTAAAATTTTATTTATTATATAATCTAGTGATTGTGCACTTGTTTATTACACAATTAATTAGGGCATCACACTAGCTGTTAACCTTAAAAAAATTTCACATCCCTGCTCTAGACTTGCTAGACTACATTTTCTGTATTTTCAGCAACTTCCAGAAACCTTGTTTGGTGCCTCGTTTTATTTAATTCCTATTTTAAATTCTGCTCTTTACCCATTCCTGTACCCTAGTGATTTAAGGACCAGTAGGCATCTGTTTTTGCCAAACAAAAATACGATAATATTCTACTCTAATTATATTACAATTATCGTATTGACACCGTAGAAAAATTATGACCCTAATAGCTTCTAAATAATTAGTGAACACCATGCGCAGTATTTATTAAATAATAAATACGATGACCGTATCACCTGCAAAATCAGACCCTGCCTCTGCCCAGACTCACCCCACACTGTCCAAAACATTTTCCACAGCTATTTTCCTCATTTTTGTACAATTTAGAATTTCGAGAAATCAGTATTTAAAATCAGGTAAATTGCAAAATTACGCAAAATACCAAATTCATGCATTTATGCAATTATTGAAAAGTTAGGGGTTTTTATGCAAAATTGCATGCTAGGTGGCCTAATCCTATTGGCTAGACCATAGGTGTGTGGAACCCACCCATAATTTCCAAAAAAATCTGCTGGAAATATCCCAAAAATCCAGAATTACCAAAATACCCCTGAAGTTGCCATTAATTACAGAATTGCCACTCCCTACAACCCTATATAAACCCTAACCCCCCCATTCAAATCCCTACAGCCTTCCCTCCGCCACCTCCGACCACCGACTCCAGCCAAACTCCGGCCAACCCTTCGCCACCCTCCTCTCTCCCCTCCGGCCAAGCCCCACCGCCAGCGCCGCCCTGCTCCGCCGGCCACAGCCCTCGCAACATCCCCCTTCCCTCGCTGTCCACAGCACCACCACCACTCTCATCCACCCCCAGCGCCGCCTCCGGCCACCGTGCACCGCCACCACCACCCCCACTCGCCTCGCCGTCCTTCCCTCCACCTGACCACCAACCCTCACCGCCCCACGACAGCTCCTCCGGCCACCCTCACCCCCACAGAGCCCCGGCCAGAATCCCGACTACACCACCACCCTCACCTCCGGCCGCCCCTAGCCGCCGCCACCGACGTCGTGGACCACCGCCACCACCACCAACCTGACCGCCACCCTTCCGCCTCCCGAACCCGCCGCCTGCCCGGCCACCCCCGCCGCTCCTCCGCCGGCCAGAGCCCCCGCACTCCACTGCTGCTGCTGCTGCTGCTATCTGCTACTGCTACTGCTACAGCTCCTCCGGCCACCTCCGGCTGCCTCCGCCGCCGTCCTCTCGCCGGCGACACCGTGTGGGACCCCCCTGCCACCTGTAAAGGTATATATACCTATACTATTCATAAATACGTATATAATCTCTAATACATGTCTATATATATATAATATATGTATATATATGTATATATATATATATGTATATATATATGTATATGTATTTATATGTATAATTATATATATATTTACAGTATATTATACTGTATATATATTATAGATATATATCTATATATATTCTATACATATATATTTATTATGTATATATGTATATGTATATGTATATTATATAATATTATGATATATATATATATACATTTATTTCTATATATATGTCTATAGTATATATATAAATGTATACATATATTTATATATATATAAATATGTATACTATATGTTATATATGTATATGTAACATATTTGTATATGTTATATAAATACTATCTATGCATTTTTTTCTTTTATTTATTTTTTTCTGCATTTATTTCCTGCACTTATATATATATATATATATATATATATATATATATATATATATATATATATATATATATATATATATATATATATATATATATTATCTATATATAATAATATCCAGCTGGATAATACAGCTTATCTATATATTATATATTTCAATTCTTGCAAATGTCATTTCAATTTAATATTATATATTATATATTGTACTGGATAATACAGTACCTATACTTATGTATTTAATTCCTGCATTGTCTTTTATTCCTTATATATATTTATATATAAATATCTATATACATATTTAAATTCTGCACTGTCATTTCAATTTATTATATTATCCAGTGGTCACATATAGACCCTGATAATATTATATATATATACATTTACAATTCTGCCCTGTCATTTCAATTTACTATATTATTATATATCAGGGGATATACCCTGAATATATATGTATTTACTTTCTGCTCTGTCATTTCAATTTATATATATTATTTATATCAGTGGATATACACTGAATATTATTATTTATTATATATATATCTCAGTGGATATACCCTGACTATTATATTTAATCAGAGGATACACCCTGATAATATTATAATATTATATTTATCGCAGTGGATATACCCTGCTACTATTATACTTGCATTTGTCTGTTCTTTATACTATATATACTACTATATATAATATATGTGTAAATAAGTATATATATATGCTTTATATTATAGTTATGATATTCACGAACCTATCTGTTTTAACAGAAACCAACTTCAGCACAGCCAGTGACCCCATGTCACCAGCACCTTCACAACTGACTGTAAAATCAGGGTTTCAACATTACCAGGGAGTAGGCAAGTATACCTTGCCAAGTTAATGTTTAAATTCAATTATTGATATCTGCTTTGTTCTAATTTCATATACTATGAGTACCTGAGACTGCCTCTGGTACAGTCAACTAATACGTTGACAATTAGTGTAAATAACTTAGTCTTACAGACTCACCAACACTGTGAGAGTATCCTGATATTCTCCTAGACCCTATCACGGGAACACGCAACATGGTTGCATTACATATATAGATGTGAGCTGCGTATTTGATTAGCTACCAGTACGTGTGACCCGCATCACGGATTAGAATAACTCAGGAAATGTACGACTTAACATTTAGTTTCATTGGGATGGGAAAGATAACTAGTGGACGTATGGGATACCCCCTCCACTTATGAGTTATACCTTCGTACCATGCTCCTCGGAGATGGTCGATTGCAGAGCTACCCGTGGGTCCGGGGGCATACGACACATATACTAGCCAGTCACCACGATTGGTAAATTACGTCAGCGTATGTCTAGCCACACATTCCCATGCGTACTACAAGATCTTTACTTGCATTTTCACTTAGAATGGTTAGCACCCTGTATTTATTTCCTTTATTCAGTATTTACATACATGGCATGTCATTTTCTGTATCTTGTTATGTCCCACTGAGGACCTGGTTCCCTGCCAGATCTAGATGAGGCTTTCTACCCCACTGTGTACGGCCCCGATCAGGAGGCCAGATGTGCTACCGAGGAGGAGCTAGAGGAGACACCCTCAGAGTATACTTGATCCTAGAGGCCTGCCACTTGGAGATGGAGATGTTGTCATCAGATAGACACTGCTTAGTCTATCTGATTTTTCTGCGCTATTATCAGTTTTGTAGTAGACTTGTTGTTTCACCAGTTGTGTACTGTATCAGACTCAGTTTTATATATATATTCAGCACTTGCTTTTCTGATATTTTGTTGTGGATGAGATAGATATACCTGTTTTATACTTGTAGTATTTTAGGACAGCGTAGCACGTCCCTTTGGGTCCATCAAAGTGGACTAAGCCCTTAGTGACGTGTCAGCTGGCCAGTGACACGTGGCCTAGTTCCTGACATTTTGGGACTGGGGCGTGACACGGTTTTAGTGGTGGCCCATGCAGGTCATGTTTTTATTGCTAGTGGTATGATGACATGCCCAGCAAGCCTGCAATAGGATAGAAATATTAGGTCTCATCCACACTGACACCATTTTTTTTTAAAAAATCTTTATTATTGCATATTGCTTGATTATCCTCTATTATCTCCTTTGTGTTTTTTTTTTCTAATTATTCTATTTTCCTCTGAAATATGGACATACCCGAAAAATCTGCGAATAATGGGGCTACCCAAGCAACAGACCATTCGCCAAGTGTCCAAGGAACACCGTCCAATCATCAGAATTCTGGCCAGAAGACGACACCAATACCGCAGGCGGAGACACCTTTGCCTCCACCTCCAGCCTTGCCTATCCTGATGCCACTACTTGAGGGTCAACCTCAAATGTTGCAGTTTCTCCAGACGATGTTGCAGAACCAGTGGCAACAGACTGAGGCCCTGAGACAGTCTCAGTGGCAGCAGACTGAAGCCCTGCGACAGACTCTGATGACGGCCTTGGAGAGAGCTACTACTCTGGCACCAGCACCTGTCCACCCAGCGGGCACAGTTCGAGGCTTCCGCCAAATGAGCCCGAGAGACTTCAAAGGCAGCGAAACTCCTGAGGAAATCTCCGATTGGATCTCCAATACCGAAATGCTGCTAGAAGGATCGCAACTCACTCCCGACCTATGGATGACCGCTGTGAGGGGCCAACTTCTTGGCAACGCCCATCACTGGTGGGAATCCATAGAGCGCAGCGTCGGCAAAGACCAAACTTGGCAACAATTCTTGGAGCACTTCAACGCCAAGTACTTCCCAGTGACAGTCCAGAATGCTCTATACTCCCAGTTCCTGCACCTGGAGCAGGGAAACATGACTGTCGATGCTTACGACTCGGAGTTTAGCAGACTAAGTCGTTTCGGTGCTGATCTGATTCCGAACGAGCTGAAGAAGGCTAAAAGATTCCACCATGGCCTTAACTACGAGCTCCAGAGGTATACAACAATGCAGTCAAGAATCTCCTACAACGAGGTTCTTACCGAAGCCAGGGAGCAAGAAGCCATTGGCCGAGGAGCTAGACGCTCAAATCCAACCTTCTCGGCCAAGAATCAGCAAGGATCAGGAGGACCTATACGTCGACCCCAATATCAGACTCAGTAGACGACGGGGCCCTACCAGAAGAAGGAGCTTCCGATTTGTCACTTTTGTGGCAAAAAGGGGCATTATATAAGAGACTGCAGGAAGAAGCTAGGATTATGCCTGCTATGTGGAGCTAGCCAACACATGGCCAAAGACTGCCCACAATGCAGAGATGCAGCACCTCAGCAAGGGCAGAAGCCAGGAGCCCAAGCTCAGAAGATGCTTCCCTCCACATCAGGAGGATATCAGAGAGGAGCACCTCTGCCTACTCAGGAGGCCCAGTTCAAGGCCAGACAACAAACCGGAGGGCAAAGGCACGGACAAGCCTTTGCGTTAGCTGCCATTATAGAAGAGCCTGAAGGGGAAACTATAACATGTACCATTTTAGTTGCATCATTACCTGCAACTGTATTATTCGATTCTGGGGCTACTTTGTCTTTCATATCCAGTAGTTTCGTAGCCATGCACAAGCTATCCACTTCCCCGCTACCCAAGTGTTGGAAAATACTTACTGGAGGAGGTATTGTTCCAGTTACCAATATTATCAAAACCTGCCCAGTAGTTGTATGTAGACGAGGACTAAGAGCGCAATTTTTGGTACTCCCAATGCCAAATTTCGACGTTGTCTTAAGCATGGACTGGCTAAGCCAGAACGATGCTATCCTAGACTGCCGGAAGGGTAGTGTTATCTTTAGACCCCCAGATCACCCAGAGTTTGAATATGTCCGAGGAACCATCGAGCAGGGAGTAGGCCAGACTCCTAGAGCTTACATGGCGATGGAGACAACACTTCCATCAGTTGTAGCAGAATTCGTGGACGTATTTCCAGAAGAATTGCCAGGCCTACCGCCTGACAGAGAAGTGGAGTTCATTATTGAGCTAATTCCCGGAGCTGCACCAGTATCCTCCAATGTATACTGACTGGCGAAGAAGGAGCTTGACGAGCTGAAGCTTCAACTGGAGGAACTACAGATCAAGGAATTTGTTCGTCCTAGTGCATCACCCTGGGGAGCACCAGTGCTGTTTGTACTAAAGAAGGACGGAACATATCGCATGTGTATTGATTACAGAGCCCTCAACGCTCTAACAATCAAAAACAAGTATCCCTTGCCGAGAATTGACGACCTGTTCGATCAACTAACAGGAGCCGTGGTATTCTCGAAGATAGACCTGAGATCAGGCTACCATCAAGTCAAGGTACGAAGAGAAGACATTCCAAAGACAGCATTCAGAACTCGTTATGGTCATTACGAGTTTCTGGTGATGCCGTTTGGATTGACTAATGCACCTGCTGTATT
The DNA here is from genome assembly GCA_036927795.1 of Iris macrosiphon. NCBI lineage: Eukaryota > Viridiplantae > Streptophyta > Magnoliopsida > Asparagales > Iridaceae > Iris > Iris macrosiphon. The sequence continues at coordinate 28,383,359 of JAYESA010000011.1, forward strand.
TATGAACTTGATGAACCAAGTCTTCCATCAATATCTAGATCAGTTCGTGGTAGTCTTCATCGACGACATTCTGGTGTATTCGAAGAGCCACGAAGAGCATGAAGAGCACTTAAGACTGGTACTAGAGACGCTGAGACAGGAGAGCCTTTATGCTAAGATGAGCAAGTGTGAATTCTTTCTTGATCGTGTTGCTTTTCTTGGGCACGTGATCACAGGAGAAGGCATCTCGGTGGACCCTGCAAAGATTTCATCTGTGGAGACATGGCCAACTCCGACCAATGTCTCAGAGGTGAAAAGCTTTCTAGGACTTGCCGGATATTACCGGAGGTTCGTAGAAAACTTTGCAAGAATCTCGGAGCCGATTACTCGCCTTACCCGCAAGGAGCAGGAGTTCTTATGGACTGAAGAATGCCAGACAGCTTTTAATGAGTTGAAGAAGCGTCTAACTACAGCCCCCATTCTGACAATACCATCTGGATCCGGAGGTTTCGTCATCTATAGCGATGCATCCGGAAAAGGATTTGGTTGTGTCTTAATGCAACATGGGAAGGTTGTAGCTTATGCCTCACGACAACTGAGGACTCATGAGAAGAATTACCCCACTCATGACCTGGAGCTTGCCGCGGTCATCTTCGCCTTGAAGCTATGGAGACACTATCTTTATGGCGAACGAGTGAAGATCTTCACCGATCACAAAAGCTTGAAATATGTCTACACCCAGAAGGACTTAAATCTGAGGCAAAGACGATGGCTTGAAGTGATGACGGATTTCAAGATTGATCTGCAATACCATCCTGGGAAAGCAAATGTGGTAGCAGATGCTCTAAGCAGAAGACCCTCGGCATTCTTTATGATCATCCAACCAGATCTGCTGAAAGATCTAGCAAAGTTGGGAATAGAGGTCATTATGCCAGGACTTGACGGCCAGTTATCAAACTACCAGCTGCAATCAACCTTGGTGGAAAGAATCAAAGCTGCTCTACCAGCAGATGCAAGATTTCAGAGGCTTCGACAGAGAACATAAGCTGGACTCCAGACTGGATGTCGCATACACGAAGATGGGACTCTAAGATGTGGCAATCGTCTTTATGTTCCAAATGGCGAACTTCGTAATGAGCTGATGTCAGAAGCTCATAGCTCAGTATACTCTATACATCCAGGAGGCACAAAGATGTACAGAGATCTGCGGCAATATTACTGGTGGCATGGAATGAAGTGGGAGATAGCACGCTTTGTGGCCAAATGCCTGGTATGTCAGCAAGTCAAGGCTGAGCATCAAAGATCTGCCGGTCTACTTCAACCCCTCCCAATACCCGAATAGAAATGGGAACACATTACGATGGACTTGATTACGGGCTTCCCAAGAAGTCCTAGTGGCCGTAATGCTGTCTGGGTGATTGTAGACAGACTCACTAAGGCTGCTCATTTCCTACCTTTCAGAGTCGGACAATCTACAGAAGTCTTGGCGGATATGTATATGAAGGAGATAGTGCGTCTGCATGGAGTACCAGTCAGTATAATATCTGATAGGGATACGAGATTTATATCTTACTTTTGGCGAAGTATGCAAGAAAGTCTTGGTACCCGCCTCAAGTTCAGCACCTCGTATCATCCGCAGACAGATGGTCAGTCAGAGCGCACCATCCAGCCCCTAGAAGACATGCTAAGAGCCTGTATGCTTGACTTCAGCGGATCCTGGGAAGATTATCTACACCTGGTAGAATTTTCCTACAACAACAGCTATCAAGCGAGCATCCAAATGGCTCCCTTTGAAGCTTTGTATGGAAGGAAATGCCGTTCCCCAGTATGCTGGAGTAATGTTGGCGAGAGACAGATTCTGGGGCCAGAACTGATTATTCGTACGGTGGAGAAGGTAAAGAAGATCCAGGGACACCTACGAGCTGCACAAGATAGGCAGAAGCACTGGGCCAACATTCATCGTCGACCTCTAGAGTTCCAAGTAGGGGAGCATGTGTTCTTGAAGATCTCACCTACCAGAGGAACAATCAGATTTGGAGGAAGAGGGAAGCTAAGTCCAAGGTACATTGGACCCTTTGATGTGCTAGATCGTGTCGGAGAAGTTGCTTACAGGCTAGCTCTACCTCAGACCTTGGAGGGAGTACATGACGTCTTCCACGTATCTCAGCTGAGGAGGTACATTCCAGACCCGAGTCATGTGCTAGACTACTCAGAGATCACCATCGGACCGAGCTTATCTTATCAGGAGGAGCCTGTAGAGATCCTGGACCGTAGCGAGAAAGTGTTGCAAGGCCAGACTATTCCTCTTGTTCGTGTTGCATGGAGACATCATGCACCAGGTGAATCCACTTGGGAACGAGAAGAGGATATTCGTCAGCGTTATCCCCATCTATTTCCAAACCAGGGTATGTCCAATATTTCAAATTCAATCTTTCTTAATCATCATATGTCCTTAATTAATTCTCATTCTATGGTTATTTTTATTTCGAGGACGAAATATTCTAAGGAGGGTAGATTGTAAACTCCCTCGACCAGATTTCAGTAATTTAGGATTAGTTTAGACTAATTAGAATTTGAGCAACTTTTTAAAATTTTATTTATTATATAATCTAGTGATTGTGCACTTGTTTATTACACAATTAATTAGGGCATCACACTAGCTGTTAACCTTAAACAAATTTCACATCCCTGCTCTAGACTTGCTAGACTACATTTTCTGTATTTTCAGCAACTTCCAGAAACCTTGTTTGGTGCCTCGTTTTATTTAATTCCTATTTTAAATTCTGCTCTTTACCCATTCCTGTACCCTAGTGATTTAAGGACCAGTAAGCATCTGTTTTTGCCAAACAAAAATACGATAATATTCTACTTTAATTATATTACAATTATCGTATTGACACCGTAGAAAAATTATGACCCTAATAGCCTCTAAATAATTAGTGAACACCGTGCGCAGTATTTATTAAATAATAAATACGATGACCGTATCACCTGCAAAATCAGACCCTGCCTCTGCCCAGACTCACCCCACACTGTCCAAAACATTTTCCCCAGCTATTTTCCTCATTTTTGTACAATTTAGAATTTTGGGAAATCAGTATTTAAAATCAGGTAAATTACAAAATTACGCAAAATACCAAATTCATGCATTTATGCAATTATTGAAAAGTTAGGGGTTTTTATGCAAAATTGCATGCTAGGTGGCCTAATCCTATTGGCTAGACCATAGGTGTGTGGAACCCACCCATAATTTCCAGAAAAATCTGCTGGAAATATCCCAAAAATCCAGAATTACCAAAATACCCCTGAAGTTGCCATTAATTACAGAATTGCCACTCCCTACAACCCTATATAAACCCTAACCCTCCCATTCAAATCCCTATAGCCTTCCCTCCGCCACCTCCGACCACCGACTCCGGCCAAACTCCGGCCAACCCTTCGCCACCCTCCTCTCTCCCCTCCGGCCAAGCCCCATCGCCAGCGCCGCCCTGCACCGCCGGCCACAGCCCTCGCAACATCCCCCTTCCCTCGCTGTCCACAGCACCACCACCACTCCCATCCACCCCCAGCGCCGCCTCCGGCCACCGTGCACCGCCACCACCACCCCCACTCGCCTCGCCGTCCTCCCCTCCACCTGACCACCAACCCTCACCGCCCCACGACAGCTCCTCCGGCCACCCTCACCCCCACAGAGCCCCGGCCAGAATCCCGACTACACCACCACCCGCACCTCCGACCGCCCCTAGCCGCCGCCACCGACGTCGTGGACCACCGCCACCACCACCAACCTGACTGCCACCCTTCCCCCTCCCGAACCCGCCGCCTGACCGGCCACCCCCGCCGCTCCTCCGCCGGCCAGAGCCCCCGCACTCCACTGCTGCTGCTGCTGCTGCTATCTGCTACTGCTACTGCTACAGCTCCTCCGGCCACCTCCGGCTGCCTCCGCCGTCGTCCTCTCGCCGGCGACACCGTATGGGACCCCCCTGCCACCTGTAAAGGTATATATACCTATACTATTCATAAATACGTATATAATCTCTAATACATGTCTATATATATATAATATATGTATATATATGTATATATATGCATATGTATTTATATGTATAATTATATATATATTTACAGTATATTATACTGTATATATATTATAGATATATATCTATATCTATTCTATACATATATATTTATTATATATGTATATGTATATGTATATTATATAATATTATGATATATATATATATATACATTTATTTCTATATATATGTCTATAGTATATATATAAATGTATACATATATTTATATATATATAAATATGTATACTATATGTTATATATGTATATGTAACATATTTGTATATGTTATATAAATACTATCTATGCATTTTTTTCTTTTATTTATTTTTTTCTGCATTTATTTCCTGCACTTATATATATATATCTATATATATATATATATATATATATATATATTATCTATATATAATAATATCCAGCTGGATAATACAGCTTATCTATATATTATATATTTCAATTCTTGCAAATGTCATTTCAATTTAATATTATATATTATATATTGTACTGGATAATACAGTACCTATACTTATGTATTTAATTCCTGCATTGTCTTTTATTCCTTATATATATTTATATATAAATATCTATATACATATTTAAATTCTGCACTGTCATTTTAATTTATTATATTATCCAGTGGTCACATATAGACCCTGATAATATTATATATATATATACATTTACAATTCTACCCTGTCATTTCAATTTACTATATTATTATATATCAGGGGATATACCCTGAATATATATGTATTTACTTTCTGCTCTGTCATTTCAATTTATATATATTATTTATATTAGTGGATATACACTGAATATTATTATTTATTATATATATATCTCAGTGGATATACCCTGACTATTATATTTAATCAGAGGATACACCCTGATAATATTATAATATTATATTTATCGCAGTGGATATACCCTGCTACTATTATACTTGCATTTGTCTGTTCTTTATACTATATATACTACTATATATAATATATGTGTAAATAAGTATATATATGCTTTAAATTACAGCTATGATATTCACGAACCTATCTGTTTTAACAGAAACCAACTTCAGCACAGCTAGTGACCCCCTGTCACCAGCACCTTCACAACTGACTGTAAAATCAGGGTTTCAACATTACCAGGGAGTAGGCAAGTATACCTTGCCAAGTTAATATTTAAATTCAATTATTGATATCTGCTTTGTTCTAATTTCATATACTATGAGTACCTGAGACTGCCTCTGGTACAGTCAACTAATACGTTGACAATTAGTGTAAATAACTTAGTCTTACAGACTCACCAACACTGTGAGAGTATCCTGATATTCTCCTAGACCCTATCACGGGAACACGCAACATGGTTGCATTACATATATGGATGTGAGCTGCGTATTTGATTAGCTACCAGTACGTGTGACCCGCATCACGGATTAGAATAACTCAGGAAATGTACGACTTGACATTTAGTTTCATTGGGATGGGAAAGATAACTAGTGGACGTATGGGACACCCCCTCCATTTATGAGTTATACCTTCGTACCATGCTCCTCGGAGATGGTCGATTGCAGAGCTACTCGTGGGTCCGGGGGCATACGACACATATACTAGCCAGTCACCACGATTGGTGAATTACGTCAGCGTATGTCTAGCCACACATTCCCATGCGTACTACAAGATCTTTACTTGCATTTTCACTTAGAATGGTTAGCACCCTGTATTTATTTCCTTTATTCAGTATTTACATACATGGCATATCATTTTCTGTATCTTGTTATGTCCCACTGAGGACCTGGTTCCCTGCCAGATCTAAATGAGGCTTTCTACCCCACTGTGTACGGCCCCGATCAGGAGGCCAGATGTGCTACCGAGGAGGAGCTCGAGGAGACACCCTCAGAGTATACTTGATCCTAGAGGCCTACCACTTGGAGATGGAGATGTTGTCATCAGATAGACACTGCTTAGTCTATCTGATTTTTCTGCGCTATTATCAGTTTTGTAGTAGACTTGTTGTTTCACCAGTTGTGTACTGTATCAGACTCAGTTTTATATATATATTCAGCACTTGCTTTTCTGATATTTTGTTGTGGATGAGATAGATATACCTGTTTTATACTTGTAGTATTTTAGGACAGCGTAGCACGTCCCTTTGGGTCCATCAAAGTGGATTAAGCCCTTAGTGACGTGTCAGCTGGCCAGTGACACGTGGCCTAGTTCCTGACATTTTGGGACTGGGGCGTGACACAACTTGACTTTGAGTTGATCGAACAGAGGCATAGCAGATCTTCAAGGACCTGGTTCACCCGCTCTGTTTGGTCATCTGTCTGAGAATGGTATGCTGAACTGAACTTCAACTTGGTCCCCATAGCTGACTGAAGTCTTTCCCAGAAACGTTATAAGAACCGTCCGTCCCTATCCAAAACAATAGACACTGGCATGCCGTATAGTCAAACTATCTCATCGAGGTATATATGAGCCAGGCAATCGACGCTCCAAGTAACTTTGATGGAAATGAAGTGCGCTGACTTGGTTAATTGGTCAATGATGACCCAGATGGCGTCATTTCCCTGTTGCGTCTTTGGCAAGTCAACAATAAAGTCCATCGTGATATGGTCCCATTTTTACTCCAGGATAGCAAGGTTTTGCATCTCTCCGTCCGGCCTCTGATGCTCGGCCTTTACTCTCTAACAAGACAAGCATTGTGACACGAAGAATGCCACATCTTTCTTTATGCTATGCCACCAGAAGATCGAGTGGAGGTCTTGATACATCTTCGTTCTTCCTAGATATGATACATAGGCCGTATAGTGAGCTTCCGTGATGATCTCCTTTCTGAGTTTTGCATCGTTGGGCATGCACAATCTTTCTCTTACCCGCAACGTTCTGCTTTCATCAACTATAAAATCAGTCACCTTTTCTGCTGAAATATACTTGCACATCTTCAACAAGAATAGGTCGTTCACCTAAGCGGACTTGACATTTTTTATTAACTTCGATTCAAGGAGTAACTGAGCTAGCGATCCCCTAATTGGTCTACCACGATATCGAATTCGCAGCTCGATGCCCATACTCTCCAATTCCTTCTTTAACTTGCAGTTGAAGGATAGAGATCCCATAAATACTCGACTTGGTACGTCCGCTACAATATTCCATTTGCCTGGGGTATAGTTGATCGATAAGTCATAGTCTTTGATCAGTTCTTGCCAACGCCTTTATCGTAGGTTTAGGTCCGACTGAGTGAAAAGATACTTGAGGCTATGGTGATCAGTAAAAATTTGGCAGGCCACACCATAAAGGTAGTATCGCCATAATTTTAGTGCAAACACAGTCGCCGCTAGTTCTAGATCATGCGTCGGATAGTTGCGCTCATGCAGCTTCAGTTATCTTGAAGCAAAAGCTATCACCTTATTTTGTTGCATGAGCACAGCTCTCAAGCCTTGGCCTGAGGCGTCGCTAAAGATTTGGAATCCCATATTCTCGTTTGGCAGTGCAAGTATAGGAGCAGATACGAGACACTGCTTTAATTCCAGAAATAAAGCTTCACATTTGGCAGATCACTCGAATGTGACTCCTTTCTGAGTGAGGTGAGTCAAGGGCAAAGCAATTTTTGAAAAGTCTTTCACAAACCGTCTGTAGTATACTGCTAACCCGAGAAAGCTTCAAATTTTACTGACTGATGCAGGTTGCTTCCATTCGACGATTGCTTCAACTTTCTTTGGATCAACTATGATGCCTCCCGTAAAGATGATATGCTCGAGAAAGGATACATTGCTTAGCCAGAATTCGCACTTGCTCAATTTTGCGTATAACCTATTGTCTCGAAGAGTCTGAAGCACGGTCCGCAAGTGCTCCTCATGTTCCTCCTTGTTTCTTGAATACACCAATATATCATCAATGAACACTACTACAAACTTGTTGAGACACGAATGGAACACTTGATTCATCAAATCCATGAAGGCGACAGAGGCATTGGTCAATCCGAACGACATAACCAAGAATTCATAGTGGCCATAGCGAGTGCGAAAGGCTGACTTCGATACGTCGTCTTACTTGATCTTTAATTGATGGTAGCCCGAACGAAGGTCAATTTTTGAGAATACCGAGGTGCCTTATAGTTGATCGAAAAGGTCATCGATTCTGGAAAGTGGGTACTTGTTTCTGACGGTGGATTTATTCAACTCTCGATAGTCGATGCAGAGCCTCATCGAACCATCATTTTTTTCATAAATAACACTAGTGCGCCCCATGGAGATACACTCGAACGGATGTACCCACGGTCGAGAAGTTCTTGTAGTTGGACCTTCAGCTCCTTTAGTTCGGCAGGGGCCACTCGATACGGAGCTTTGAAAATTACCGAGTATCTGGAAATGTGTCTATAGTAAACTATATCTCTCGGTCGGGGTGCATGCCAGAGAACTCATCTGGAAATACATCAGGAAAATCTGCCACAACGGAAGTAGACTCAACGTTTGCACAATCTTGCTGAGTGTCACAAACGGACGCCAAGTATCCTTCACAGCCGGAATGTATCATCTGTCGAGCAGATATTGCAGAAATTATCATATAGGCAATTGACGCTCTCGATGATTGACTACACGTATAACAAAATTTGGTCTCCCTGGTAGATGAAATACGACTTTCTTTTCTGCACAATCAATGGTCGTCGAGCAAGCGTCGAGCCAATCCATCCCCAGAATAAGATAATAGTTCCTTATGTCTAGAACTATCGCATCAAGTGACAATTTTCTTTCTCCGATACAAATACAGCCGTCGTGACAAACTAAGTCAGCAAGCAAGTCCATGCCCGATGGGGTATTGACGCTAAGCCTTAGGACTAACGACGTCTAAATAAATTCGTGCTCCCTAGGGAAGTTTACCGATACAAAACTATGTGTGGCACTAGAATCAAATAGTACTCGTATAGGAATATTATTGAATAGCAATATACCTGTCACTACAGTGTCCGAGGCGAACGTCTCGTCCAGCGTCAATGCATAAACCCGGCCCACGGCGTTCGCACGACGCTCATGTTGTTGCCCAGGCCAATTTGCTTGGGGTACTTGAGCAGGATTTTGCTGCTCTGGACGGCGCGGAGGGACCCAATTTGGGCAATCAGGACAATCACGAGCATAATGGCCCAGCCGACCTCAATTGAAGCATCCCTGATTTTGACATTCGCTAGCCTGGTGTCCCGTATGGTTGCATTTGGCACAACGCAGCCCATAATTTTCACCCGTATGATTGCCCTGATGACCACCATTATTTGGACGCTTATTAGCGTCGTTTTCTCCTGTATTACTAGGGCGCTTGTGATAATAATGTTGCACAACGCCGGCAGTAGTAGAAGGATATTGCGGTTCTAGGATGAGGGCATAGTTAAGGACTTCCCTCATCGTCTCGTACTATGGAGCGACTACGTGCGCATGAATGGAAGGTCGCAAGACACCTTCAAATTATCTTGCTCGGATAGCCATATTGGGCAGATAAGAGCTAGCAAACTTGGCCAGCAAGTTGAATTCTGTGGCATACTACTTCACCGACATGCTCTCTTGTTGCAGACTACAAAATCGTTCTTCTTTTGACAACGAATAGGTGGGGGAATAAACTCCTATTCGAACGCACTACGGAAGGTAGCCCACGGGATCATCTCGCCTTCACCATCTGCGGACAGATATCTTCGGTGCACATCCCACCAATCATGCGCGTTCATACGAAGCTGGAGCTGGGCACAGGTGACTTGCTTGTCATCAGGTACTTCTAAAAGTTTAAAGTGATCTTCAAGCTCGGCTAACCAATCTAGAGCCACAACGGGGTCCTCGGTCCCACGGAAGGACTTGTTGCAAACCTTTTTGAATTCGACAAAGTCGAAGGTAGCCACATCCTTCTTCTTTGGGGTTTGGGGTATCTCGACTTTATTTATCGGCTGCTCCACCTGTGCCGCTACTGTCGTTGCGAATGGTTGGAGGCTAAGGTCTGGACAATCTGTTGTAGGATATCTACCTGCTTCTGTTGGACCGCAAATTGGGCTTCTAGATTTTTTTTGAACTTGTCCTGTCGAGCCTCATACCTTCGTTATTGCGCCTCTAGCATTTGTATCGTTCGCTCAACCGGATCGATGGGAGGCGTAGGTCATTAGCTCTCGGAGCTTGCCGAAGTGCCTGAAGTACTTGCTTGCACTTGCCATGTTCCTTGCGTTTGAGTCATTCCTTCAAAAACAAAGAACTTACATCAGTCTCATAGAGTATTATGGACTCACTGTATGGAACGCATCTTATTTTGCCCAAATAATTTTAAGAGTTCAACTGGGAGGGACGGGGTCATCTTACGAAAACTTTTCTGACACGAGACCAAAGGATCTGAATCTGTGCTCTGATACAAATATATCACACCCCGATTCCTTAGAATCGCTAACCGTCTCTCGGGCGTGATGTTGTGCGAGCGTAAGGCGCGCCCGTACAAGGCCTATAATAATGATATATATATTTAAAAACACATCAGCAGAGTTCAGAAGCTAAATATTTAAAGTTGACACGAAGAAAAGTATCCTTTATTGATAATGTACATCTTTGATACAGACTCTTAACTCAAAATTAAGGGGTGCCGCACGGGCTTACAAGATGGACGCAAAATGCGATAGTCGTTCCATATATTATATTCTTTACTAGAACTTTAAAATATAATAGATACATTCGGGCGAAGCTATCGCCTTTCCTCGGAGCTGCATAAAAGGTGTACATGAGCTCCGGATATTTTATACAAGTTCCAAAAGGCACGAACGGAGTGCGCCTAGTACTGGACTGGTTGGGGGGAGAAGCTTCAGCTCCTCGTCGCGTCGCCTTGGCTCGTGGAACCTGCTGCAACGAGGGTCAGTACTTTGAAAAGTACTGGTGAGGGCGAGCTAACCCAACTAACCAAATCAACATAAATATTCAGGTGAGGCAAACAAATTATTAATGTGAACTTTCTATCTTGCCTTAGTTCGAGTTATAACATGCAATGTATATATATAAATGACTGAATAACTATGCCACCGTTCGGTGACTTTTTACCTACGGCGTTGTACCCACATGCACAAGACTTACCATGTTCTTCCTTGTCAAGAAGACATCATTAGCTTGAACAAATAATACAGTAATATGTTGGGTCATGGCACACATTGCCACCATGGACAATAGCTACAGTAAGACGGTGATCCTTGCAGCGCGGGTAGCAAGTCCTGTTATAAGACCCGCGTTACCCGTGCTAGTCTTGCTAGCGTAGATATCCGAGTTCTGCCCGGAATGAATCGGCCCCAGTTTCTCGAAGATCGTTCGCAGGAACCAAACCTTGTACACAAGTTGTCCGACCAAACGATGTCTCAATATTAAGTTACTAAATGAAGCATTTCAAGCCATCAAAATGTAGATAACTACTTTAGCATGGTGCGATTGGCATAGTCTACCTGCTCAAGTGATCATATTTCAAATATTTTGCTCTACTCATTTGCACAGTTATAAATAATAAGTTCTAGCTATAACTGAAGCATAAATAGATAGATGCATAACGGACAAGCACGCATAAAATATGATCGTACATAAATTTATATAAAAAGCATCAGTGTTTCAAGTTACTTTTTGTTATCATGACTAATTTATTATTATTCTTATGGTATCGTTGATCGGAACGCACAGATGAGTCAGATTGTTAAGAATGAAGACTTGGAAGAAGGGAGCTAATCGAAAGTAAGGTCACTCACAAGAACTAGAATCGGGAAAGAGAAAGGAGATCTTCAAGACTCCGCTCGCGCGTCGCCTACACGATCACCTGCACGCACCAATATATGATTAATATCTCCTGTTTTGGTCTCCCAGATTTTGATATAAAATATGAAGTTCAAGGAAAGAAGACAATAAAATTCATCAAAATCGTTTAAGAAATACAAGTCACAAAACCAACAAGAAAGCAACCAAGCGGCATCGAAAATGAGTAAGGAAACAAAATACAACGGAAAGGCCCCTCACGACTCTGCCGTCGAGTCCTTCCTCGTGGCATGATCCGCTGAATGTGGAACTTAATTCTGAAAAAACCAATCCATAACGAGAAAATGATCTTGATTCAATCTGTCCCGATCGAATGATACCAAGTATTTCTTAGCCGCGCTCCCCGAATAGGGGAAACGGGGCATTACAGGGGAGGGGGTGGGGTGGGGATGGGGAGAGGAGGAAAAGGCAGAGGCGGTGACGGGAAGGGGGGCGGTGGCAGGGAGTGGGGGAGCGGGGGCAGGCGGCGGCGACAGCGGCGGCGGTCGCGGGGAGGAGGGGGGAGGATGGAAGAGGAAGAAGAAAATGGGGAGGGATATTTTTGTCAAAAAAATTTGGTCAAAGCAGTTGACCTTTAATTCTAGAAGGATTCCATCAAATGTGGGGGGACATGTACATTATGGAAAAACTGTGGGGTGCACCCTTAAATATGGTTAAAAAAGTGGAGGGTAACTCAAAATTTCTCATAAATAAATACATGTCAAATTTTTAGTGTCGAATTTGTTCAAATGAAACATACTAAACACGAATTAAATCTAATATGAATGTTTATCGTTTGACGAATATTTGGTCAACTTTTTTAATGTATTTTATTTCTACTGTGCCAATTTATATTCTTACTTTTATCGTCCCAATTTTTTTCGTTTTCAGAATTGCTACCAAGGGTCCTTCCTGGTGTCTAAGAGGAAAAAATATTAATATATTAAAAATTTTAAATTTTATTCTATAATTTTATTGCATTAGTTTCATTTTATTTATACCAAATTAGATGAGTGTCGAATAACAACAAAATATATCAAAACCACGGTGTGAGCGTGGCTTCAAAACATGATCACAATAAACTGAACTCGAGTGGCCCTTGTGATTACCGAGTTGAGGTATAAGATCATGGCTGTGTGGCAGAAGATTAGTGGATCGAGCCACGAGGGAGTATTATTGCTTCCATTTATAAATGGTGGGAGTTGGGGGATGTGGTGCCTCGTTCCCTCTATTTGGGGAGCGCGGCTAAGAAATACAAGTTGGTATCATTCGATCGGGATAGATTGAATCAAAATCTTATCCTCGTTATGGATTTGCTTCTTCGGAATCGATTCCCATATTCAGTGGACCATGCCCCGATGATTGACTTAGCAGCAGAGTCAAAAGGGACATCTCCGCTGCAAGTTTTCTTGCCTAGTTTTTGCTATCGCTTTGTTGCTTTCGTGCTTTGAGTTGGTTTTCGAATTTGTTACATTTTCTTGAACGATTTCGATGAATTTCATTATTTTCGTTCGTTGAATTGCACTTCAATTCCGAGCTTGGAAAAAATAGAAGAGGTATTGATCAGCTGTTCGTGGCAATACAGGTGAACAAGCAATAGGCGACGTGCGAGCGGAGTCTTAAGGCACCTCTTTCCTTTCCTTCTCCAACCAACTTGTGAGTGGCTTATATTCGATTCAGTTGACCCTTCTTCCAAGTCTTCACATCTAAAAATCTTGCATTCTTGCTTGTCCCGATCAAACGATACCAAAGTAATAACTAAAAGATGTCAAGATAAAAAGGAATAGACTTGAACTAGTTTATGCTTGTCAATCAACTTGTGAACGGTTATCCTATTGCGTGCTAGTTCTTTTAGAATGTTCTATACATGCTTCAATTTTAGAATTAGAAATGCATTCTTCTTCCATAAATTATGCTATGTATGGAACACACCTTGTTATGCAATAAATTGTTCAGGGAGACTATGCAAAATAAATCATGCAATGCTGCTTGTCTTGTACTCTTGTTGCCTCAACTGCATAAATGATAACTTAGCCTAGACTCCGTTCGATCACGGACAACTTATGCATAAGGTCATGGTTCTTGTAGACGGTCGCTGGGGCACTGGCACAGATTCAGTCCGGGCGGAACCTATTGTTTAGTCTCTTGTACTTGACGGGATGGCTTGCAGCGCCCCTTGTACTTTCGTTACTTTCGTTGCATATCATTCTCGCCAAAGACTATATCGTCCATTATGGCATCAAGACAGTCATCACCACATATATTTAAACCTGTACAAGCTAACTTGTGTCTTCGTGGCTGGAAAGGACATGGTAAGTATTGTGCAGGTGGTTCAGACGGGCAGGTAAATATCACTGAACGGTGGCAAGTTCATTTCAGTAAATTCTATATCATTGCTTGCTTGTAAAATGAACTAAGACAAGATAGAAAGACCACAAATAATATGCATGCTTCATATAAACAACGTGTTGATTAGTATAGTTTGGTTGGCTCGCCTTCACCAGTACGTTTCGATGTACTAACCCTCGTTGAAATAGGTTTCCCGCACCAAGGAGATCCTGCGAGGAGCTGAAGTCATTTTCCAATCCAGTCCAGCTGCCAGCACGTCCTGATCGTGCCTTACTTGAAGCATTTTGAAGCCAGGGGATAGCAAACTTAACTCAATGCAGCCCCGTGGGAAAGCCATTCTTCAACCTGGAGGTCTTTACATTTTTTTGAAGTTTTAGTAAAGGATGTAATGTACAGGACGACTGTCTCATTTTGTATCCACTTTTGTAAGCCCGTGCGGCAACTATCTGACTCGTTCAAGAGTTTGTAAAAAGATGTTCATTATCAATAAAGAGAACTTTTTCATGTTCCAACCTTGTGTTTCAATTTATCTGCGTACTCTGAATATGTGCTCGTTATGCAAAAATACCTTGGCCTTGTGCGATGCGTAATCTAGACACGCATGGCGTCACGTCCGGGGGACGACTATCGATTCCACGGAATCGGGACGTGACAGGGGACAGTGGACCCAAAAGCATGTAATGCAGTGTGCACAAAATTTCAAACGTTAACCTGGTCCAAAACGTTATGCCGGAAAAAAAAAATGAAAAAAAATTTTTAAAAAAAAAGAGCACAACAAAAACATGTATTCTTTAATAATTATGATTTTTCTGAAATTATTGTAATTGTGATTTTGAAATCACAATCATTGACTAAACCTTACAAGGATTGTTACCATCTTTTCCATTTGGGATGATTGTTGAGATGTTTATAAACTTTAAGGTATTGTTCACTTATGAGTTATAAGAACAATACTACACGTACATAATATCCCTCGATTAGTCATGACTTCCAAACCATCCATCCCCGTGTCCGTTGCCGTCGCCACCATCATGTCCGTTGCCGTCGCCACCATCGTGTCTGTCAGTCCGACCTCCGTGTCCGCTGCCATAGTCGTAGTCATAGCGATGCCCCTTGTCGAACCCATAATCGCCATATTTTCCACGCCCTCCGTATCCGTAATCGTCTCCTCCATTTACCCTGCCAAATCCATAACCTTCTCCGCGACCGCCACCGTTACCGTTGCCGCCACCTCCACCTCCACCTCCACCTCCACCTCCACCTTTCCCGGACCCGGACCCGGACCCCGAACCCGGGTCGGTCCCGGACCCAAACCCGTACCCAAAGCCCCTCCCGTTTCCGGTCGAGCCCCACCCCCAGTGGTATCCCCAGCTGCCATCGGGCCCGGAACCGTGGCCCGAGCCGGAGTCACCGTTACGTGCAGGCTGCATCGCCGCGACCGGCACCGGTGTGTCAACTTTTGGAAGGGATTTAGTTGGCCTGACGGCGTTGGCAGAGTTGATAGAAAATATCACAAGCGTGGTGGTGAAGAAGAGGAATGCAGTGTTACGAGAGTGCATGTTTAGGTACTTGGTTACTTACTACTACTGATCTGATCATAGTGGGGTTTTATTAGTTCCTGGGGATAAGATATGACAAGTACCGGCAAGTCGACAACAACGGCCACTTCCTTTTTTGACTTACGGGAATTTAGAATCCTTTTCGGTGCACGCTCCACATTTGAAAACATTCGATTCTTCGGTTGCAACTACTTTTTCGTTTTTTATAGGTGCGCCACTACTTCTTTGTTCTATATTATCTCACCTCGGAATTAATTAATTTAAGAGTAATACTATTAAACTCTTAAAATTAATCATTTTTATGTGGACAGTTGATGTAGCATGTTAAATAATATTATATAAAATCTAATATGAAAGCAATTTTCAGATCAGCCTTCCCTCCTCCGTGTAGGCGATTTTTACACTCCATCCTTCTCCTTGATCCCTCCCTGCATCAATTCCTCCACCATTCTCCTTGATCCCTCATCTCATTGAATATAATTTTGGGTGACTTTATAAACACTCTGAATCGGTAGATTTAGAGGTATTTTATTATTTTATTTTATTTATTTTTATAAAAAAAATTCAGAATCGTTCATTACGAAGCATAGATTGGATTGACTTAAAAATCGCTACTTAAAACCACTCAAGACATGACCCTTCATAACCGTTCATAACCGGTACTCTAAACACACGTTACAATCGCTACTTCCAGAATTGTCAAGCAGATCCCTAACGCTGAAGGCGACTTTGGGAAATGGATCTACTCGCCTGCCCAAGTTCTACCTATTCTGTGGAGTAATAGGACATGGTATTTCTAAGTGTATCACCCATCATGAGTACTCCTCCATGATTGAAGATGACTGGACTCCTTCCCAAAGAGATCACTTTAACAATCTACTGAATGTTTTAAACGTTTGGATCAATCAATCTGTGTGAACCATGCCAGCAAATTCATCAAGCAAAACAGCATGCAAGATAGCAGAGGTAAATATAAAATGATCATTGATTCTTTGCCACCCACCTGCTTCAACGTCACCACCGAACCTTCATTCTTCATCCATCCGGATGCGTATGTTCCGTGAGGAATTGAGTCAACAACCTTCCAACCCTCCAAGCTCCATGGCCCACATCCCTATTTCCTCGCCAACGGACATACCCCTACAAACTGCTGTAACCAAACCCAAATGTTTACCAACTGACCCTTCCTTACAATCCGGATCTACTTCCTCTGACACTCATTCTCTGACACCCATAAAGAATGTGACTCAAATCACTTTTGATCTGGAACCAATTCTTATAACCAAGGAATGTACCCCATCCACATAAACTCCAACATCCATGCTACTTCCCATCCAACTCAGCATATTATTTCTAAGTACACATCATCTCTAAACCCCAAATCTGCAAACACCTCAACCATTGATACTCAGCGCCTCCTTCTAGTCACAACTCCACTACTATTTTGGATTATCCAAGGACCCTAATAAATCTCTCATCATCCCCGTTGTTAAGAATAATTAGATTTATGATTAGATTTTCTCTCCTATATGTATACATTTTTTTTTCCTACTCATATTCTTATGTGGAAACGTTCTCTCTATATATATTCGTAGTTGTATGACATTTTACATCATCAATTAATAAAATCAGCATTGTTGATTTGTTTTATGGTATCAGAATCCTAGGACTGTTTACAGAGATCCATCTACTTCATCGTTTGAGCAAACTCCAGGTCGTCGTTTCCAAATGTTGCCGTCAAATTCATCGTTTGCTGACATTGTTTGAAGAATCTATTCGAAGCCGGATCCTGCCATGGCCATCTATGCACCTTCGACATCATCACGTGCCATCACCAGTTTCCATAGTCATCATTATTTGTTAGAGTTAATCATGTTGAGGAGGTTGAAGAGCTTGTTATTTGGGTTTCAATAAATCTTAGTCTTTAGGAATTTTGTTATTTGATCTATGCTTTTGATTTGTTTTGATTTGTTGTCACTTAGTTAGAATATGGTTAGAGGGTGCTACTTTTATGCATTCTGTTAGAGTTGTAAATGGCTATTTAAAGGCCAAGTTGAGGTTGAACATATACGACAAATCATTCTGATCAAGAATCAGATACTCCTCCCATCTTTCATTTGGTATCAGAGCTATGGAAACCAACGACGAGCAAAGCCCCATGATGCCGACATCTATGAAGGAGACCTCATTCACCTTCAAGTACCCCATGCTGACACGGACCAACTACGCGGATTGGGATCTCTTAATGAGAGTCAACATGCAGGCGCAAGGCTTGTAGGAGGCAATCGAACCCGGGAAAGCCGACTACCGCGACGACAGGATGGCCCTGTCCGTCATACTCCGTGTCGTGTCGCTAGAGATGTTGCGGACACTAGTAGTAAAAGACACTACCAAGGAATCATGGGACACTGTGAAGATGATGGGGATGGGGGTCGAGCGCGTGCGCGAGGCCAAGGCGCAGAAATTGCCTGCCGACTTCGAATTAATGAAGTTCAAGGACGGCGAGTCCGTCGAGGACTTTGCGATGCGGCTCACGAGACTCGTCAGCGACCTGCAACTACTCTGCGACGAAATGGACGACGAGAAGGTAGTTAAAAAATTCCTTCGAGTCGTTCCATCCAAGTACACGCAAGTCACCATCGCCATTGAGACTTTAGTGGATCTCAAGACGCTATCAATTGAAGAGCTTACCGGTCATCATCGAGCCGTCGAGGAGTGGTAATATCTTAGCAACAACTCCGGCAATACAAGTAGCCGCCTTCTCCTCTCCGAAGAGGAGTGGCTCGCTCGTACGAAGCAGAGGAAGGAAGGCGAGGCCTACTTCGATGGTGAAAAAATTTATGGTCGCGGGCACAACAAGCCAAGAGGTCGTGGCCGCGACAACACGAACAAAGGCAACGACAACGTGTCCGACGGCACGCGGGACAAGAAGGGTAAGTTCCGCAACTGTGGCATCTACAGCCACTGGACGAAGGACTAACGCAAGACGAAGCACGATAAGCGTGCCAATCTGACGCAAGTCGACGACGATGAGCCCGTATTGCTGATAGCGCAGGAGTACACGCTCGTCGAGACCACCGTGGGCACGACCAACAATGTCGTACTCGACATGGTGCATGCTCAGGTGCATCTGGGCCGTGAGGACGACCACCACGGTGAAGCATGGTACCTCGACACCGTCGCCAGTAACCACATGACAGGCTGCAAGGAGGTCTTCGCCGAGCTGGACAATGGAGTCACGGGCTCTATCAAGTTTGGGGATGGATCCATCGTTGACATACGAGGGTGTGGCACGGTAATGTTTACATGCCAGAACGGCGAGCACCATGCCCTCACTGGCGTCTACTTCATCTCGAAGCTACGAAGCAATATCATCAGCCTTGGGCAGCTCGATAAGAACGGCTGCTAAATCTTGATCGAAGGAAGCATTCTCTTGATTCAAGATCGTCAGCAATGCCTCCTCGCCAAGGTAAAACATGCCTTAAACCGACTGTACATTCTACCTCTTGATATTGTACATCCAGTGTATTTAGCAGCACGACTCAATGACGATGCATGGCGGTGGCATGCACGGTTTGGCCACCTCAACTTTGAAGCACTTAGGAAGTTAGCTCGCTGTAATATGATGCACAGGCTACCACAGATCGAACACGTCAATCAAATCTGTGATAGTTGCCTTGTCGGGAAGCAGCGCCGCATGCCATTTTCGCAGGAGACCAAGTACCGTGCCGACAACCTACTAGATCTCGTTCATGGTGATATCTGCGGGCCGATCACACCAGTGACACCCGGTGGTAAGCGATACTTCTTGCTCCTCGTCGACGATTTCAGCCTCTACATGTGGTTGACACTACTGGGTTCGAAGGATTAAGCGCCAACAGCAATCAAACACTTTCGAGCCCATGTCGAGATGGAGACAGGGTACAAACTGCGTATGATCCGTACTGATCATGGGGGCGAGTTCACATACATCGCATTTGGCAAGTATTGCACGGGCCTCGGCATCAAACAAAAACTCACAACGTCGTACTTACCACAGCAGAACGGCGTCGTCGAGTGTCGGAACTAGACGATCGTCACGATGGCGCACAGCCTTCTAAAGGCAAAGGATATGCCCGAAAAGTTCTGGGGCGAGGCGATCACAACAGTTGTCTACATCCTCAATCGCTCGTCGACACGGAGCGTCGACGGCAAGACGTCGTACGAGGCATGGCATGGACATAAGCCAAGCGTAAACTTCCTTCGCACCTTCGGCTATGTCATACACGTCAAGGTGGTTAAGCCGAACTTACAGAAGCTAGAAGATCACAGCAAGCACATGGTCTTCATCGGCTATAAGCCCGGCACCAAGGCGTACCGGGTATACGACCCTATCAGCAAGCGCTTGCACTTCACACGCGACGTTATTTTCGATAAGGAAGTCAAGTGGGACTGGGGCGTACAAGACAACATAGGTGAGACATTTACTGTTGAGTATACTATGATCCTCGTACCATATGTTGAACATGCAGGCACGCCGGTGCACGGGGGTGGCGATCCATCAACACCAGTGGCACCCAGTCTAGGGCCGTTGACACCGGCATTCGGGGCAGAAACATCCGACTCGATGGTACAACGTGGAGTAGAATTTGTATCGCCACCCACTAACGCCTCGGCCATGCTCGACGCCGATGATGACGGGCCACGCAGGTATAGGACCTTGGCGAGCTTGCTCGACACGACCACCATTGCGAGCTCGATGCTGACTAGCTTCTCCTCATGGTTGACGAGAAACCTGCCACTTTCTTTGAAGCCGAGAAACACCGATGTTGGAGACAAGCGATGCTTGAAGAGATGAGCTCCATTGAGGAGAACCATACATGGTACCTCGTAGACCTCCCACCCGGCCATCGTCTGATCGGTTTGAGGTGGGTCTTGTCATGCCCCAGTCCCAAAATACGTAGGACTAGAAATACGTAACACGCCAGCCATATGTATACGAACTCCAATATATGAAAACCATATACACACGTACGTTGTACATGAATATCCAATCCACCAGTGGTAATATACTATCACAATAAGTCACACGCAATTTATATCTCATCCACAGCACAAATAAAGAAATAAATAGCTGAATAATAACTGAATATCAAAGATGAGTATCAAAGTATGATAGTCGGATGGAAACAAATCCACTGCAAATCGACTATACTAAAAACTACTAAAGAGAGAAGAGAATCAACTCTAATATAAGATAAATGTCTCTAAAAGAAGTAGCAACTAGGATCTCTAAACAGCGGCAATAAATCACAGATATATACTCCGAAGGTAAGACCTCCTCAGTTTGATAAGAAGCGTCAGGTCCAGGTCCATACTCCTGCGGATACTCCTGCTCGTCTATATCTGGAAAGGGACCAGGTCCTCAGAAGAACGTAACAAGATACATAATAACATGCCAATAAAGTACTGAAAAGTAAACATCCAATGGGGTCGCCTAACCGTCTAAGTGAATGTAATTTGAGAACAACTTTCCACCACGTAGGCTATCTGGCCATAAATGGGATTGGCATGGTTCTTTTGGAGATCCAGGGGCCTAAAAGCATGTCGTCTTTTGAACGGCAGAGGCTGCCAGTAACATATGGGGTCATCACCACACGTCGCTCCGGCGGAGCGTCCGGGCGAACAAAGGAAAAGTGCAAAGGAGCCCAAACTCTTTACTTGTTGTTCTCCCTACCCCATGCTCTAAGCATGTCACATCCATGAGACGATAATATCTCTAATAACTGCCAGATCTACTACCATGCAAAGTTTCTATCGGCAGTTATCCCTATCCGTCACACGACCTATACGTATCAGTGGCCAGCCGAATACGCAAGTTCGTGTCCTACATGTGACTCACACTCATGTAAGAATAGTTTCATGGCCAATAAAACATAAAATGTCTCATAATAATGGGGTGGTCTCATAAAGTAGGTCCAATGCATATACATAAATAAAAACAGAACACGACGACACCGTCGTTGCACCCAAGTTTTCTTGGACGCGCAGTTTATATAGCAGTTAAAATAAATGAACTAAAATAAGCAAAAATAAAATATGCATGCATCATATGGAATATAAACATAGTACAATGGCAAGGTATACTTGCCTGACAAAAAATCTGTATAGTGTAAGAGTCTAAATGTCAAGGATACGGGATCAGGATCTAAGGCCTCCGAACAAACGTCTCCGAATGCTGAAATAGACATCACCAACATTTTTGAAATTAGCGAGATAGCTAGAAATCACTACCCTTTCGTCCAATTTGGACACACGGGCAAAACGTTAATTTTGGGTCAAAGTGGGGTCCACATGTTGCCCACTTTGCACCGAAAAGCGTGCCAAAGGTAACGGTCTCTAAAAGGGACAAATTATAGGTCAAACAAACTCTAAATGTCAGTATGAACTCAACGGTATGTCCAAATATGATTTTCGGTGAGCCAAACACAATTTTGCCTAAAAAGTCAACTGCGGGGCCCGCCAATAGGAGACTTGGTCAACTGTCTCAGAATTGTATGAAATTTGGGTCACAAGACCAGCGCGATACCATGAGTCCAGTGGAACAAGTTTTGTCGCATTCTGACGAGCGTGCACTAAATGGCGCGGGGTTTTACAAAAGTCACGATACGGGGAATTTTTGCGGATACGGGCTGATTCGGACGTGCACACGCGTCCGAATCAGTTTTCGCAAAAGCCCACACTTCTGGGTATACCGTGCACGCCTTTTGATACACTTGGTACACGATGGGGCAGTCCCGTTTGGCGGAGCGTGCTCCGTATCGTAATTTCTGGAATTGGAAAAGTATATTTTTGGGATTTTCTATCTGATTTAATTCTACACACAGCAAATAATAAATTATTGTATTTGACAGAAAATAATCTAGGTTAGGTGGTCTCCGCATACCAAAAAAAAACTAAATTCAGATCTCAGTGGTGGGAGATACCAGTCCTTGAACATGGGTAGTTACTGCAGTTTTCTGCGATCCAAGAGTTATTTTTTGCCAACTTGAACGTTATTTTCGTCTAGGGTTACGCGCTGTTCGAGATAAACTAATACACAGATATGGAAGGGGGTTAGGTCGTGAACATACCGGTGAAAGCGGGGTCGAGTTTGGTCAAGCGAGGGCACAAAAAACGAAGCATGAACAGAGGTACATCGCTTTTCAGATTCTGTTGTGTAAGCGCGGCATGGTCGCGGACGTCGGCGGGGGGCGGTTGCTCGCGACTGGTGGTGGCGGTCTTGCTGGAGGCGGCGGTCGCAGCTGAAGGTCGGCGCTCGTTGGAAGGTGAAGATTAGGGTTAGGGTTTTATGGTTTGTAGGTCGTATATATATAGGTAGCGGGCGGATGGGGGTCGTATACGCGGGTAGCGGGTTCTCGCGTGCGGGGGAACACATCGCTCGGTTTGGCTATAGCTACTGTTGCTGATTAAAAGCGGGTGCGGGCCGGGTTGGTTAGGGTCGGGTTTGGGTATAGGGGCTATAGGGTTTGATTCATTAATCAATTCTTTTATTTCTTTTTTCTAATTCCTTTTCATTTCTTTTCTAAATTTTTTATTTCTTTTTCATTTCTATTTTCTTTTATAATAAACTATATATATATATATATATATATATATATATATATATATATATATATATATATATATATA
Source organism: Iris macrosiphon (assembly GCA_036927795.1). Classification (NCBI taxonomy): domain Eukaryota; kingdom Viridiplantae; phylum Streptophyta; class Magnoliopsida; order Asparagales; family Iridaceae; genus Iris; species Iris macrosiphon. Next base: position 28,406,767 of record JAYESA010000011.1, read on the forward strand.
TATATATATATATATATATATATAAAATTCTAGAAATTGATCTTAGAGCATACAATTAATCCATCTACTGTCCAAAAGGTCTCCTACATATAAATAATTAAGAAAAATTTATAATTGCTCCATAATCCTCTAAATGCTCTATCACCTAAAATAAAATTTAAATAAATTCTATTTCCTCTAATTAGCTCATAATTACTATAATTTAATTAAATAATTAATTAAAAAGATTAATATGGTTTTTAAAATTAGGGGTTTTATATTCTACCCAACTTATAAAAAATTTGTCCTCGAAATTAAAACTAAGCCACGATAGAAAGTCAAGGATGATATAAGATATAAATTAACAAAGTAATTTTATACCTTGGTCAACGAATTGGTTCGAAAAACGTTTGTGCATGTCGTCCTCGCGCTCCCAAGTTGATTCTCCTGGTGCGCCATGCTTCCATACAACGCGAACCAAGGGAATAGACTGGTTCCTCAACACTTTCTCTCTACGATCAAGGATTCCCACGGGTTGCTCTTGGTATGATAAGCTCGGCCCAATGGTGATCTCAGAATGGTCAAAAACATTACTACTGTCTGCCACATATCGCCTAAGCTGCGACAATTGGAATATATCGTGTACTCCCTCAAGTGAAGGTGGTAGCGCAAGTCGATATGTCACTTCTCCCACTCTCTCTAGCACGTCAAATGGTCCAATATAACTTGGACTCAACTTGCCGCGCCCTCCGAATCGAATGTTGCCTCTGGTAGGTGATATCCTCAAGAAGACATGATCGCCCTCTTTAAACTCCAAGGGACGACGATGAAGGTCTGCCCACTGCTTCTGTCTGTCTTGCGCTGCTCGCAAGTGTCCTTGTATCTTCTTAACTGTCTCTACGGTGTTGACCACCAACTCTGGTCCCAGAATCTGACGTTCTTCCACGTCACTCCAACACACAGGAGACCTACATTTTCTTCCATACAATGCTTCAAACGGAGCCATCTGGATACTCGCTTGATAGCTATTGTTGTAAGAAAACTCCACAAGATATAGGTGGTCCTCCCATAATCCTCCAAAGTCTAACATACAAGTCCTCAACATATTCTCCAATGTCTGAATAGTACGCTCAGACTGACCATCTGTCTGCGAATGATAAGATGTACTGAACTTCAGACGAGTTCCAAGACTCTCTTACATGCTTCTCCAAAAGTGCGATGTAAAACTCGAATCCCTGTCTAATACAATGCTGACTGGTATGCCGTACAATCTCACAATTTGCCTCATGTATAAGTCAGCCAAAGCCTCTGTAGACTGGCCGACTCTAAAAGGTAAGAAATGGGCTGACTTGGTGATTCGATCTACTATTACCCATACTGCATCTCTTCCACTTGGACTCTTAGGAAAACCCGTGACGAAGTCCATAGTGATGTGCTCCCACTTCCACTCTGGAATCAGAAGTGGTTGCAATAATCCTGCTGTTCTCTGTTGCTCCGCCTTTACTTGCTGACATACTAGACATTTAGCTACAAAGCGAGCTCTCTCTTTTTATTCCATGCCACCAAAAGTGTTGTCGTAAGTCACGATACATCTTGGTGCCTCCCGGATGAATAGAATATATCAAACTATGAGCTTCTGCCATTAGCTCCTGTCGAATCTCTCTATTGGGAACATATAGACGATCACTACATCGTAATATCCCATCATCATGAATGCGTAATCCTGTCTGCTCTCTGGCCTCTGTCCTTTCTTTTAATCTCCTAAATCTGGCGTTCATAGGCAAAGCTGTCTTGATTCTCTCTATTAGTGATGACTGTACTTGCAAGTTGGCTAGTGTCCCATCTGCTCCGGGTAATATCACTTCAATGCCAAGCTCTTGCAAGTCCTCCAATAATTCCCTCTGTGTCGTCAAGAAGTAAGCTGCTGGTTTCTGGCTTAACGCGTCTGCTACAATGTTAGCCTTGCCTGGGTGATAATGTAGCTCTATATCGAAATCCTTCATCAACTCAAACTATCGACATTGCCTCATATTTAACTCCTTCTACGTGAAGACATACTTAAGGCTTTTGTGGTCTCTATAGATCTCCACTCGTTCCCCATATAAGTAATATCTCCATAGCTTCAGAGCAAATACAACGGCTGCAAGTTCTAAGTCATGAGTTGGATAATTCTTCTCATGCACCCGTAACTGTCTAGATGCATATGAAATTACCTTGCCATGCTGTATCAATATGCATCCCAAGCCTTTCCCTGATGCGTCACTGTAAATCACATAACCTCCTGATCCTGATGGAATAGTCAATACTGGTGTTATAGTCAGTCGCTTTTTCAACTCCTTAAAAGCGGCTTGACACTCGTCGGTCCATACGAATTCTTGGTCCTTGTAAGTCAACTGAGTCATAGGTGCTTCTATCCTTGAGAAGTTCTCCATGAACCGTCGGTAATATTCCGCAAGTCCAAGGAAACTCCTCACCTTTGATGCTGATTTAGGAACGGGCCATGTCTCAACTGCCGAGATTTTCTTTGGATCAACAAAAATACCATCTCCCGTAACGACATACCCAAGAAATAAAACTCTGTCCAAGAAAAACTTATATTTACTGAGCTTCGCATATAATTGCTCTCTCCTCAAGGTCTCTAGAATAATCCGCAGGTGCTTCTCGTGCTCCTCACGGCTCTTCGAATAGACAAGTATGTCATCTATAAAGACTACCACTAACTGGTCCAAATACTGATGGAAGACTCGATTTATTAAGTCCATAAAGATAGCTGGAGCATTGGTCAATCCAAATGGCATGACCAGAAACTCGTAGTGCCCATATCTTGTTCTGAATGCGGTCTTCGGGATGTCCTCCTTCCGTACCTTCACCTGGTGATATCCTGATCTTAAATCTATCTTCGAGAACACTTTAGCTCTACTAAGCTGATCAAATAAGTCATCAATGTGTGGCAATGGGTATTTATTCTTCACAGTCACTGTATTTAAGGCTCTGTAGTCAATGCACATACGCACTGACCCATCCTTCTTTGGTACAAACAACACTGGTGCTCCACAGGGTTATGCACTCAGTCGGATGAAACCTTTCCCTTCTAGTTCTTTCAACTCTGCCTTCAGCTCATCCATCTCCTTCTTCGCCAATCTGTAAACATGCGACGCTATGGGTGCTGCTCCCGGTGTCAATTCAATTGAGAATTCTACATCTCTGTCTGGGGGTAGTCCTGGCAATTCCTCTGGAAAGACGTCTTAAAATTCTAAAATAATGGGGGGATAAACAACATTGTCCATCGCAAGCTGCATACCATCAAGGGTTTCGGTGGATCCTCGTGCAAACTCAAGTTCAGGCTGGCCTGGTACCTTAAAAAGAATGCTTCCTCCAAAGCAATCAAAGAAAGTGTGGTACTTGCTTAGCCAGTCCATTCGAAGCACAATATCAAAAGTTGGCATAGGAAGGACTAAGAGTCGGGCATTCATCTCTCTGCCACGAATTACTACAGGACACGATCTACAAATTTGACTAACAAGTACAACTCCTCCTCCGGTAAGAATTCTAACACAACTAGGTAAAGGTGTAGAGGCAATATTGTGTTTGGCAATAAAACTAGATGATATGAATGAGTGGGTGGATCCCGTATCAACTAATGTCACAGCAGGAAAAGTAAAAGCAGGAGTAATACCTGCTATGACATCAATCTCCTGATCCATGTCATCTATTTCTAATGCAAAAGCTTGTCCGTTCATCTGTGGTTGTCCCTGTCTGGCCCTCACGAACTGATCCTTCTGTGTAGGTAGTGGTGGTCCTCGCTGAAATCCTCCTGCTGTTGGAGGTCGAAGTGCTCCTGGTGTAATCATCTACTGAGCTGGCTTCGGAGCTGGGAGCGCTAGTCTCTGTGCTGGCGGTGGAAGTGTCAATGTCTGCTGTATTGGACAGTCCCTCACCATATGTTGTCCGGAACCACATCTCATATATTGTCCTAAGCGAGTTCGACACTCTCTCATAATATGTCCGTATCTCCCACAATAAGTACATTAGGGCTTCTTCCGAATCTGGTACGGTCCTGCTCTGTGCTGGTACTACTGTTACTGAGCCAAAGGTCGTCTGATAGGCCCTCCTTGTTGTGTCCTGGCTGTGTCCTCACTAGTCCTTGTTGTGTTCTCAGCTGACCTCATTTTCCTTTGCTGATGGTCTCTTGCAATCTGGCTTCTGACAGTAATTCGGCATAAGAGATCCGGGACTGTGAGCTAGTGTAGTGTTGGAGCTCCTGAGTCAGCCCGCGGTGAAACCTCTTAGCCTTCACTAAGTCATTTGGTATCATGGCAGTGCCATATTTACTAAGGCGACTAAACTCGGCATCATACTCATCAATTGTTCTGTTCCCCTGCTCCAGGTGAAGAAACTGATCGTACAATGCATCTCTTACGGTGTCCGGAAAGTACTTTCTTTCAAAGCACTCTAAGAATTGCTCCCAAGTCTGATATGTACCCAATTGGAGCTCCATTGATTCCCACCAGTGATGGGCATTACCATCTAGTAGCGTCTTTATGCCTGTCATCCATAGCTCTGTAGGTAGCTGCGATGCTTCTAATAACTTTTGAGTGTGGATGATCCAGTTGGTAGTCTCCTCTGGGCTCTCAATGCCTTTGTACGGCTTCGGATCCATCTGTATAAAGTCCTTTACTGAACCAACTCTAGCCCGACCAACTGGAACTAGTGCTTGAGCTGGTACAGTAGCCTGTGCAGCCATCCTCTCAAGTGCTACCAGAAATTCTTGCCTCTGCTCTGCTGCTTGCTGCCTCTGCTCTGCAGCTAGTGTGGCGGCCTGTTGTCTCTGTTCCTGCATTATCATCTGGAAGAATTGGAACAGTTGTGTTTGGCCATCCTGCGATGTTAATGAAGCTGGAAGGTTCCCATTAGGTGAAGTGGAAAGATCAGGTGGAACTAGATTGTGAGTCTGTCCATCTGGTCCCGGAAGTCTAGGAATCATTGAGGCCCCTCCTTGAGTCTGACCATTGACTCCTGAAGGTGTGTCGCCATCGGCGGCAGTACATCCATTTTGCGTATCCATCTCTCTGCAGGTGATGTACGAAATGATTAGAAGAAGTACAGGAATCAATTAGGATGCAAGCGTTAAATAGGATAGTTGAAAAGAAGGATGAGTCTCATTCAAGTGTGGATGAGATCCATATACTCTATTCCTATACGCAGGCTTGTTCGGTACAGTTACGTAACTGAGACAATATATTCTGGACCTGCATGGGCCAACACAAAAATTTGTCACACCCCAGTCCCAAAATAAGTAGGACTCGGAATACGTAACACGTTAGCCGTATGTATACGAACTCCAATATATAAAAATTATATACACACGTACGCTGTACATGAATATCCAATCCACCAGTGGTAATATATTATCACAACAAGTCACACGCAATCTATATCTCATCAACAGCACAAATAAAGAAATAAATAGCTGAATAATAACTGAATATCAAAGATGAGTATCAAAGTATGATAGTCGGATGGAAACAAATCCACTGCAAATCGACTATACTAAAAACTACTAAAGAGAGAAGAGAATCAACTCTAATATAAGATAAATGTCTCTAAAAGAATTAGCAACTAGGATCTCTAAACAGCGGCAATAAATCACAAATACTCCAAAGGTAAGACCTCCTCAGTCTGATAAGAAGCGTCAGGTCCAGGTCCATACTCTTGCGGATACTCCTGCTCGTCTATATCTAGAAAGGGATAAGGTCCTCAGAGGAACGTAACAAGATACATAATAACATGCCAATAAAGTACTGAAAAGTAAACATCCAATGGGGTCGCCTAACCGTCTAAGTGAATGCAATTTGAGAACAACTTTCCAATACGTGGGCTATCTGGCCATAAATGGGATTGGCATGGTTCTCTTGGATATTCAGGGGCCTAAAAGCATGTCATCTTTTGAACGGCAAAGGCCGCCAGTAACATATGGGGTCATCACCACCCGTCGCTCCGGCGGAGCATCCGGACGAACAAAAGAAAAGTGCAAAGGAGCCCAAATGCTTTACTTGTTGTTCTCTCCACCCCATGCTCTAAGCATGTCACATCCATGACACGATAATACCTCTAATAACTGCCAGGTCTACTAGCATACAAAGTTTCTATCGGCAGTTATCCCTATCCGTCGTATGACCTATACGTATCAGTGGCCAGCCGAATACGCAAGTCCGTGTCCTACATGTGAGTCGCACTCGTGTAAGAACAGTATCATGGCCAATGAAACATAAAATGCCTCATAATAATGGGGTGGTCTCATAAAGTAGGTCCAGTGCATATACATAAATAAAAACAGAACACGACGACACAGTCGTTGCACCCAAGTTTTCTTGGACGCGCAGTTTATATAGCAGTTAAAATAAATGAACTAAAATAACCAAAAATAAAACATGCATGCATTATATGGAATGTAAACACAGTAAAAGGCAAGGTATACTTGCCTGGCAAGAAATCTGTATGGTGTAAGCGTCCAAATGTCAAGGACACGGGATCAGGAACTAAGGCCTCCGAACAAACATCTCCGAATGCTGAAATAGACATCACCAACATTTTCGGAATCAGCGAGATAGCTAAAAATTACTACCCTTTCATCCAATTTGGACACAGGGACAAAACGATAATTTTGGGTCAAAGTGGGGTCCACATGTGGCCCACTTTGTAGCAAAAAGTGTGCCAAGGGTAACGGTCTCTTAAAGGGACAAATTATAAGTCAAACAAACTCTAAATGTCAGTACGAACTCAACGTTATGTCCAAATGTGGATTCCGGTGAGCCGAACATAATTTCACCCAAAAAGTCAACTGTGGGGACCGCCAATAGGCGACTTGGTCAACTATCTCAGAATTGCATGAAATTTGGGTCACAGGACCAGCGTGATACCGCGAGTCCAGTGGCATAAGTTTTGTCATATTCTGACGAGCGTACACTAAATGGCGCAAGATTTTACAAAAGTTATGATACGGAAAATTTTTGCGGATACGGGCTGATTTCGACGCACACACGAGTCCGGATCAGTTTTCGCAAAAGCTCACACTTTTGGGTATACCGTGCGCGCCTTTCGATACACTTGGTACACGACGGGACGGTCCCGTTTGGCTGGGCGCGCTCCGTATCGAAATTTCTGGAATTGGGAAAAGTATATTTTTAGGATTTTTTATCTGATTTAATTCTACACACAACAACCAATAAATTATTATATTTGACAGAAAATAATCTAGGTTAGGTGGTAATCATATATCAAAAAGAAAAACCGAATTCGGATCTCTGTGGTGGAAGATACGAGTCCGTGAACATGGGTAGTTACCACAGTTTTTTGCTATCCAAAAGTTGTCATTTTTTGACAACTTGGACGCTATTTTCGCCTAGGGTTACGCGTTGTTCGAGATAAACTAATACACAGATATGGAAGGGGGTTAGGTCATGAACATACCGGTGAAAGCGGGATCGAGTTTGGTCGAGGTACGTCGCTATTCAGATTCTGCTGTGTAAGCGCGGCGTGGTCGCGGACGTCGGCGGTGGGCGGTTGCTCACGACTGGCTGCGGCGGTCGCAGCTGGAGGTCGACGCTCGAGGGAAGGTGAAGATTAGGGTTAGGGTTTTGGGGTTTGTAGGTCGTATATATATAGGTAGCGAGCGGATGGGGGTCGTATACGCGGGTCACGGGTTCTCGCGCGTGGGGGAACACATCGCTCGATTTGGCTACATCTGCTGTTGCTGATTAAAAGCGGGTGTGGGCCGGGTTGGTTAGGGTCGGGTTTGGGTATAGGGGCTATAGGGTTTGATTCATTAATCAATTCTTTTATTTCTTTTTTCTAATTTCTTTTCATTTCTTTTCTAATTTCTTTTATTATTTTTTTATTTCTATTTTCTTTTATAATAAACTATATATATATATATATATATATATATATATATATATATATAATTCTAGAAATTGATCATAGAGCATACAATTAATCCATCTACCGTCCAAAAGGTCTCCTACATGTAAATAATTAAGGAAAATTTATAATTGCTCCATAAATCCTCTAAATGCTCCATCACCTAAAATAAAAATTAAATAAATTCTATTTCCTTTAATTAGCTCATAATTACTATAATTCAATTAAATAATTAATTAAAAAGATTAATACGGTTTTCAGAATTAGGGGTTTTACAGGTCTACAAGATCAAGAAGGACGAGCACGACGATGTCCTCAAGCACAAGACGCGGCTCATGGCAAAAGGCTATGTGCAAAGGCAAGATGTGGACTTCGAGGAAGTATTCACATCGGTTACTCGCCTTGAGTCTGTCCGTTTGTTGATCGCACTCACCGCGTATGAGGGGTGGGCGTTGCACCACATGGACGTGAAGACGGTGTTCCTCAACGGCGATCTCAAGGAGGAGGTGTACGTCGCCAAACCTCCCAGCTTTGTTATCGAAGGACAGGAGCACAAAGTGCTAAAACTTGACAAGGCACTGTACGGGCTGCGGCAAACACCGAGGGCTTGGAACACCAAGCTTGATAGTTGCCTACTGTCACTTGGTTTCCACCGGAGTGCACAGGAGCATGCTGTTTATACACGCGGCAAAGGTCCAGCTCGCCTACTTATGGGTGTGTACGTCGACGATCTCATAATTACCGGACAGACCCACAAGAGATTGCCAAGTTGTAGAAGGAGATAAAGGCCTTGCTCAAAATGAGTGACTTGGGATTGCTCACCTTCTACCTCGGCATCAAGGTGCAGCAGTCCAATGGCTTCATCACCCTCAGTCAGGAGGCATATACGCTCAAAATCTTAGAGAAGAGTGGCATGGTGGATTGTAACCCGTGCCACGTCCCCATAGAACCGAGGTTCAAGCTAAGCAAGGTAAGCTCAGCCCCTTCGACTGACGCCACATCCTACAGGAGCATCATCGGGAGCCTCCGGTACTTGGTGCACGCGTGCCCAGACATGTCGTACGCGGTGGGTTACGTAAGTCGGTTCATAGAGAATCCGACCACCGAACACCTTGTTGCCGTCATGTGCATCCTTCGCTACGTCGCCGGCACATGTCACTTTGGTTGTCGCTATGCAAAGACGGTGGAGGAACCACGGTTGATCTGCTACAGCGACAGTAACATGGCTGGTGACATCGACACCCGCAAGAGCACCACTGGCGTGTTATTCTTCCTCGGTCATAGCCTCATTAACTGGCAATCTCAGAAGCAGAAGGTCGTGGCATTGTCATCATGCGAGGCCAAGTACATTGCCACGACAACGGCGGCATGCCAAGGCATTTGGCTTACAAAACTCCTTGGTGACTTAAAGAACAAGGAGGCCGACAGCGTCATGCTCAAGGTAGACAACAAGTCCGCCATCTCCCTCAGCAAGAATCCAGTCTTCCATGACCGAAGCAAACATATTGACACAAGGTATCATTTTATTCGGGAGTGTGTCGAGAGAGGGAAGGTTGAGGTCGAGTACATCAACACTGCAGAGCAGATCGCAGACATTTTTACCAAGGCGCTCGGGCGAGTCAAGTTCATTGAGATGAGATAGAAGCTCAACGTCATAGAGGTGAATCTCATACAACAGGCTTAGGGGGTGATTTGTTAGAGTTAATTCTGTTGAGGAGGTTGAAGATGTTGTTATTTAGATTTCAATAAATCATAGTCGTTAGGAATTTTGTTATTTGATCTATGCTTTTGATTTGTTATCACTTAGTTAGAATATGGTTAGAGGGTGCTACTTTTATGCATTCTGTTAGAGATGTAAATGACTATTTAAAGGCCAAGTTGAGGTTGAACATATACGACAAATCATTCTGATCAAGAATCAAATACTCCACCCATCATTCATTTTTATCGCAAGTTTTTTTAATTCTCGTTCATGAAAAAGAAACCAGAGCTTTCATCATCATAAGTACCTACGACAACTTGCCCAATATATTGCAATTACTTTGCATAAGCCTCTAACAAATCTCCAAGCATTGCCTCCACCAAACCGAGTTGATATGCACGGTATAGCACACTGAAGCCTTTGTGAGGATACATGTGGTTTCTGCCATTAGGGATGTTGAGTGCAAGTCTTTGTTTAAAAGACTCCTAAGAAGAAGTAAAGAATGCAAGCCTAAAAAATTTCTCTTGCTTCCCTTTTTCAGCTTTTGCTTGAAGTACTAAGTTTTACGTGGTTTATTAAAAACAAATCAAAAATATATATATATATATATATATATATATATATATATATATATATATATATATATATATATATATATATCAAAAAAATAATAATATGTCATCTATGTACCTATTGTGGGAAGCCTGGTCATTATGCTACTACCTGTTATACCCGTCTGCAGTCTACTCTGACTTGTTCTCATTGCCAAAAGCTTGGACACTCAGTAAAAAAATATTTTTTGCTTTATCCACATTTAAAGATTTAATTTTTCAAGCGGATAAAGACAAAGAGTTTCTCCTCGACACGTTTTTTGGTACCTCAGGCTCAAATTGTTAATAGTACACAGACATCGGCAGAAATTTAGCACCGTCTTACTCTGTTAAAGCTCCAGGTCCAGCTCCGGCTCCAGCGCATCCTGTCTTTGTTGGCTCTTCTACATTTGCCTCTCCTGGTACGTCTACTTCTTGGATATTAGACTCTGATGCTTCTCATCATATGACTTCTGACCTTAGTCTCTTATCTAGTATTACACATTTACTATCCCATTTTTCTTCTTTACACACAGTGTTGGTTCTCGGTTGGTCATCACTCAATCTGGCTCTATTATTTTTGACACCTTGAGTCTTCCTTTTGTTTTACATGTTCCACATCTTACTTTACACCTCATATCAGTTAATAGCCTTTGTGAGAGTTGGTTTATTGTTATTTTCTATTTTCTCACATGTTCTGTGAAGGATCCTCGTACGAGCCAGACAAATGGTTGTGCTCATAGGAATGGTCGTGCTCATAGGAATGGGTGATTGTACCACTTAGAGTTTCTTCATCTTCCATCAACTCAACCTTTGAGTTATAGTCATGCTGCTATTGTCACGTATGCTGCCGACTTATGGTACAGACGCTTAGGTCATATTTCATAGCACCGTCTAAAGACTTTATTCCATAATAGAGTTATTGGATGTGATTCTTTCTCTCCTCTATCTAAATATATGGGCTATAAGTTGGCAAATCATATAGCCCTATATTTGCCTAAAAGTTTATCTAAATCTAGTAGTATTTTTTAATTAGTTCATTCTGACATATAGGGACCTGCTCTTGTTCCATCTATGATTGGGTTTCTCTACTACGTGAGCTTTATTGATGATTACACTTATTATACTTGGGTACATCTTATGCACCACCATTCTCATCTTTCTACCATTTATAGAGCATTTACTAATATGATTCACACTCAATTCAATACTTGGATTAAAACATTTTGCTCTGATTATGCTCATGAGTATCTCTCAACTATAATGAGATCTATCTTGCAATCTTGTGACACCCTTTTTCAGCAGTCATGTCCCTATACTCATGAACAGAATGGGGGTAGCTAAGCGCAGACATCGTCATATTCTTGAGCCTGCTCATGCTCTCTTGTTATCCTCTTCTGTTCCTCAAAAATTCTAGGTAGAGGCCATTCTTACGTCTGTTAATCTTATCAATATCACTCCTTCCTCTGTTTTGTCTGGTCAGACACCTCATGAGGTCTTTTTTCGTGTCCTCCTGATTATAGTATGCTTCACACTTTTTGGTGCACTTGTTTTGTGCTTCTTCCTAAGACTGAATGTACGAAACTGACAGCACGATCAGCCCAGTTTGTCTTACTCATTTTAGTTTTGAGCATAAGGAATTTTGTTGTTATGATCCCTTGGTTTGTTGTCTTCGTCTATCGCGTCATGTAACCTTTCTGGAGAACTCTCCTTATTTTACAGTACCACCTCCGGATATTCATTTCTTGTTCCCCCAGCTCCGACATCTAGTATTTCCATTCATCCTACTCCATTTCTTCCCTCTTCTGGTACAACTCCTCCTATGATGCCTCCGTCTCTGACTCACGAGGATTCTCCATATATTCTACCAGCCTCCGCTGTACCATCTTCTTCACCATATTCTCTGCCTCTACCATCTCCGTCTTTACCTCCACCACAACCTCTCTGTCAGTCCCAACAAACTCATCAACCTCCTGCTCATTTTACTCCCGACTATTCCGATCCAGCAGACAAGTTTGGTTTTGCAATATTAGTCTCATATTCTCCACAGTTCCATTCCTTCCTTACTTTTATTCATACTACATGAGAGACCAGTTCTTATCAAAAAGCTGTTTAGTACCCCGAGTGGTAGGAGGCTATGACAGAGGAGTTTCGAGCATTTCAAAAAATAAGTACTTGGGATATTCCACTCCCAAACGGATTCAATCTGTTAAGGTCAAGTAGGTCTTTAAGGTCAAGTATCGACCTGATGGATCTATTGAGTGACACCAGGCTCATCTTGTTGCTCGAGATTTATACAGGAGCATGGAATTGATTATGATGAGATATTTGTACCTTTTGCTCAGATGACTACAGTTCGTACGTTACAAGCCAGTGCTGTCGCTCGTTAGTGGCCACTCTATCAGATAGATGTGATTGTAAGCACCCTGATTTTTAGAATTTAATATTTTTGGTATTCTAAAATTTTTGTGAATAAGGAAAATTTTTATTTATTTATAGCTAATTATAACATATAGTATTCATGTATTTATAATTATGTGTATTTAATTGATTATTAATAATATAAAAAAATATATATTTTTGGGTGTACAACTATTAATAGTGTATTCTATAATTTTTTCGGAATTCATTGAGGTCCAAAAATATTTTTAAATATACATATACATACATATATAGAGAGAGAGAGATTAAATAAAAGAAAATAAAACCCAAACCCATTAAACCCTAACCCTACCCATTAACCCAAACCCGAAACTTAAACCAGCCTAATTCTCTTTCACCCCCCCCCCCCGCGTACACAGCCTCCTCCCCTCTCTCTCTCTCTCTCTCTATATATATATATATATATATATATATATATATATATATATATATATAACAAACCAAAACCCTAACCCTAACCCATCGCCTTCACCACCACCTCCGCCGGAGCGTCGCCGACCGTCGCCCACATTGCAGCGCTCCCACAGGATAATCGTTCTCATCGAAACGTGATGCCGTACGAGCCTGGAGTTGCGCTCGCACAAGGCGTTGATGTCAAACATCATAGTTATCATCGAAACGATCAAGTTGCAGCAAAAGTCAAGTATTGTGTACCAAGCACACATCAGAGTATATGCAGTGAATCTCTCGATAGGGTCCAAATAAAAATGCCACGAAGGAGAATGCCACAAAGGCGATGCAACACTCTTGCTCTTTCTCTTGCCCACAAAGGTACTTACCGTTCCATACATCATATCCCGTATATCCAAGCAGTGCCACTACACCTGCGTACGTAAAATAATACCCACAAATGTGGGTCAGTACACAGCTGTACTAGTGAGCGGGTAACCCACTCGTCTAAACCAACACTAAGTAGAATAGTGAATGCAACCAGTTATATGGCAATCTTTCTACTTGAATCCTAGATTCATTTCATGGCAGAGTTATGACATGTTAAGAAAAACTGTAAAGTAGGTTATGCATTGAAGCATTTAACTCAAGCAAATATACAAGTAGATATAAATCCAACTCAAAGGAAACTAGCACGCAAACCGTTCTACTCAAACCCAAGCAACACGTGAACCTATCGAACCACAATCTAAGTTTTAATATCCATCCTCAAACCATACCACAATCCAAGCCTTACTAATCCAATCATCGATATGCACACTCTTGCCCGAGGTAAGGTGGTCGTCGCCTACACGAAAAGTACAAACCAAACCAACTCTTATCTATATAAGGTCACTGGCCAAGCCATAAAGGACTAATCAATTGCAGTTCTACTCGATCCAGGACTGAGTAGCTAGCCCGCCTGGTCGCATCAAACTACTGGCACCGCGCCCAAGGCACATTACCATTTATCCCCTCCATGGCCGAACGGCCCCGGTGCCCCAGAGCATATCCCTTTCTAGAAAACCAAAACCTGTGCGTAATAAGTTGTCCGTGACCAATGCAAACACCAAGTAGGTATAACGAGAGAATCGAACCTTCTCGCCCTACCAAACGATACTCGCTTCAATCCAACCAATTATCCAAAACCATTAACCAACTTATATCCCAAGGCACCATCTCAAGTTATCCCCATAGGCACTATATCGCTTCTCGACACAGTGTTCCAATTGGTGCAACACCTCTCGCTCTAAAAGCTCCGTGGCATAATGCCCCAATAGTTGCACAATGCCCTCACCGATGCAATTATCTAATTTTGAACCATAACTGCACGCTTTGCTTGACAAAGCGCCCAACTTGATACTTATGCACAGATGCATGCTCGCTCGCACGTCCGAAGTGCCTCAATGTTCCAACTAAGATGATCCACTCGAGTCCCAACTGCTCAAACGTAAATCCAACTCAAGCTCCAACTGCCTAACGAAAAACCAACTCAAGCCACAAATCATATCCAACCAAACGACGCACATTATATGCATGCCACTGTGCGGTGATTCCAATATTCTAGTCCAAGTGTCCAAGCCTTATTACGTATGTTCCATATTATTAGGCATGAAGGAGTAGAGGAGAAGGGACAGAGCCCACTCACCAAGTATGATTCCATTAAGCACCCTGCCTTGCCAATACGGCCGATTCCTTGAACCCATGGTCCGATGTAAAGCACGATCTACTTAATTAGTATGACTGTACGAGCAGGCCGTACTCTCCAAATTATCTGACCGGTCGAACTAAGGAAGATAACATTATCGTTCCAATCCTGCTATCCCAGTACTGATCTGAATGAACACATGAATCCATATCACGACGTCCGCAATCTGCACATAAAACCAACTCAAATAAATACTTGCTCCTAAATTCAACAAATCAAAATATAACCAACCATTGCCTCATTTAATCCGACTCAGTGTAATGCACCTTACGGTTGTCGGGCATTACATAATATACCACTTAGAATCAGGTTCATCCTCGAACAAAATCAGTATCCATTCCTTAATCACATGTCGTTGGCCCAAATCATAACTCTGCTCCATGCAACTCATATTTCCCTGATCCAGACTCAATATCTTGCTTGTGCTGAACGCTCGCACAAATTTCATATTCCCACATCCTCCTTGCAGCTTAATTTGAATTCCATATATTGCTTAGTTTAGATCATCCACATATTTAAGGTGTCCCCGAAATACATGTAATTCAGCCGAGCTTAGCGATAGCAAATTTGGACAAGTTCCAAGAATATCTTTATGTCCGAGGCATTCATTCACTTCACTCCCGACTGAACTAATCCTGACGATCTCTCCACTTGACCCAATCAGTTCATGTTCCAACTCAATCCATCCGACTATCTCTGAATCCATACTAACACCGTCCAAACTTAACCAACAAAACTTTAGCAAGACTACAATCGCATAATATTTTGTATGCAATATCTCCAAATATCATATCATGCTCCGAACGATCATCACAACTGATACTACCCCAGCTAGGCGAGTTACCCAAACATTGCACTATGCTCTTAGATCAGCTCAGCCAAATACCTCTTCCTCAATCTTAATACCTCTCTAGGTGAACATCTATATTGAGGTTCATGTGATCCACGAAGATTTTGCCGTCACGCCATAGGGATAGTGTCGCCACAATTTCAACGTGGACACACTCGCCACAATTCTTAGGTTGCACATGAAATAGTTCTTCGCACTGCTTCCACTGCCTCGAAGCACAGGATATCACCTTCATTTTTTGTATGAGCACACATCCCAGACTAAGTTTATATGCATCTTGTAGATCTGAGGCACATCTGTCCCTTCTGGTAGTACAAGGATCTGATCTGAACGAGCTGCTATTTTAACTTCTCAAAGCTAGTTACACAGTCGTCAATTCATATGAATGTTATTCCCTTCCGGGGCACGATGAGTCAGAGGCGATGCCATCTTCAAAAATTTGCTACTCTGAATCTTATCAGTTGACTTACGCCATTTTTACTATTGTTTTGATATTTTGATTGCATCTTCAGCTGAAGGCTATCCTAAGGATCTCTCAAATCCATCATTCAGTCACTTAGACCTATCTCCAATATACACCACTTACATCCACCCTCGATGCATTCCCAAATGCGTCGCCGCAAGGGTCGCTCTATGGGTCTACAATATTCATTTTTGATTTGGCGGTCAAGTTTCTAGGGTCAGTTGTCCCGAAACTACGTTCGATAATTATAAGTCACCACGATGGACAGGTACTACAAACCATGCTATATCTCCTCAACAAATCTGAGCTATAATCCAACTATCAAATCCGAACGAACTTCTGAATCCGAGTAGTTAACGTACTACCTCTGACAATATGTCAACCAAATGCTGTCTAGCCACCAAGAGTCTCATTATCTATCCAAGCCATAAATCGAGAACTGCGCTCGCTGAAACCATCTTCCATCACTCCGATATTCTATCCTGAATCTATCAAAATTTCTAAACTAATATATTTGACTTCTCGCACTACCACTTGCAATGATTCCCGAAATCATAGGCTTACTCCAATTCTTATCTTTATGCCAAGTTTTACAGTGCACGTCCAACTTGCTCGAGTAGCACGGTTATTTGCCTTAGTGCTGCCATTCGTTTAGCTATCTTCAAAAGTCAATCCGCCATAATTCTTGTTCTCATTCCATTCTTTAGCCCATCTTGATTTTTTTATGTTCCGATTAGTCCACACACTCTCGATAACTCGTGCACAAGTTCTAACACAATCTCAAATCCATAATGCCTTTACTCATTGTCTCAATCTGCCTCAATACTGCAAGTGTTAACTTCAAATATGACTTAACATCAACTAGACCTGCCTCATGCCCGTTTATGTATTCTAGAGAATCCGTCCACCTTTATTGCACTATTTCGCCAAATTTTACTTCCGCTAAACTTTGAGTCAAACTTCTTGAGCGCCAATATCTAAAATCCTTTCAGTTCTTGCGAATCCATCATATTGCTCCTCCAAACCAAATCATTTTCCATCTGTAAGTCAATTGCTCCCTTGTATTACCAAAATCCATAATTGTGCTCGCTACTCTTTTATACATCCATCGCTCGCTCAAGCATACCCCAACTGTTTGTTTCTTATGCTCAACTCTCTCTTTGCATCAATGAATGCTCCACTGAACTTCTAAATCATGCAAGCAAACTCTGATATTCAGCTTTCCATCTGATCGATCTCAACTTATTTTTAATACTTGGTTTGCATCAATCCTTAAATTTCTAAACACTATTTCCATTGCTTGTTCCGTTCTCGTCCAACAAAGCTCCTATTTACACAAGTCCGTTCTTGATCACTCAAGTCCAATGATACTTCTATTTGCACAAGTCCATTCTTGATCGCTCAAGTATAATGTATCGAAGAATACCTGAGTCAAATTCTATTATACCATATAACACTTGGAAATAGAGTCGCTCTCGTGCTTACTCTGCGTCGACGAACGTCTATTACAAACCAACTATTCTGAGGTGATTCTATCGATCGTAACTCAATATTTGCTTGCTCCATGTTCCTTTTCCTAACTCAGCCGATATGCACCAACCAACTTATATTCCTGTTACCCCCGTTCGTTGCGGCAATTCCATTGATGTCTATCCAAACTATTCTAATGCCACACTCTCTATGTGGTATACCATATACCACCCCGAATTAAGTTACTTCTCGTATCACACTTCTTTGCACTGATCTAAGATCCATTCGAACCATCCATTATACGTGATCTTGCCGTTCCAATTAAAGTCTAACACGAAACTTAGCCAATGCATGAACCATCTAACTCTCATGTCAATCTCGCTATGCAACTTGCACCATGTTCCATTCTCAATACTTCCAACTATTTCTAAAACCGTATGATACTTTTGCTACACGAGTAACTCATGCAACAATCTCTTCCAAGTAATCTAACCCAATACCCAACGGTTCCACACATTCACCATTCGAGCAACTCGTGCAGCACTCTCTTGATATTCCTAGCCAAAACTCAAACCTGCTCAACCAATGTGCCACACGAACAACTCATGCAACGCTCTCTGTGATATATCCAGAAAAAAATCAAACTCCATCAAACACATTCGCTAGACGAGTAATGCGTGCAACGATCCATTCTCATCTGATGCTTCCACTCACAATATGCCATATAACCAATCTCGTCTGCCAACCAACTGATCCACTGATGCAACCAGAATCTCCTGAACGATAAGCCAAACCTACGCAATGACACCTCTCAACTTGCTGTACAAATACAACAACGCCACATAAATTGCTGAACGAATGCAACAACGTCCAACGATGCTACATGATCTATCAAAAATAAACAAAAGCCAATGCAATAAAGAACAACATGCTCCCAAAACCAACAAATATGTAGACTTATTGCATAAAACATCCAATGCTGCACCGAGTAGAGCCAAGAGACAAATGATACGCGAAAGCTATTTAGAGTTTGTGATGAACCAAAGGACAAAGTTCGAGGAAATGAACCGGGCGCTCTAATACCAATTTGTTATGCCACAATCTCCTGCAAGCTCGATCCTCCCCGCTGAATGTGAATCACCATGTTGCAGCGCTCCTGCAAGACAATTATTCTCATCGGGACGTGATACTGTACGAGCCTGGAGTTGCGCTCGCACAAGGCGATGATGTCAAATATCATAGTTATCATCGAAACGACCAAGTTACAACAAAAGTCAAGTATTGTGTACCAAGCACATATCAGAGTATACGCAGTGACGCTCTTGATAGTGTCCAAATTAAAATGCAATGAAGGAGAATGACACAAAGGTGATGCAACACTCTTGCTCTTTCTCTTGCCCACAAAGGTTCTTATCGTTTCATACATCATGCCCCGTATATCCAAGCAGCGCCACTACACATGCGTACCTAAATTAATGTCCACAAACTTGGGTCAATACACAACTGTACTTGTGAGCGGGGTAACCCACTCGTCTAAACCGACACTAAGTAGAATAGTGAATGCAATCAGTTATATGGTGATCTTTCTACTTGAATCCTAGATTCATTTTATGGCACAGGTATGACATGTTAAGAAAAACTGTAAAGTAGGTTAAGCATGCAAGCATTCAACTCAAGCAAATATACAAGAAGATATATATCCAACTCAAAGAAAACTAGCATGCAAACTGTTTTACTCAAACCCAAACAACATGTCAACCTATCAAACCATAATCCAAGCCTCAATATCCATCCTCAAACCATGCCACAATCCAAGCCTTACTAATCCAATCATCGATATGCATACTCTGGCCCGAGATAAGGTGGTCGCCGTCTACACGAAAAGCACAAACCAAACCAAAGTAATGCAAACCAACTCTTATCTATATGAAGTCACTGGCCAAGCCATAAAGGACTAATCAACTGCAGTTCTACCCAATCAAGCGCTTAGTAGCTAACCCGTCTGGTCGTATCGAACTACCGGCATCGCACCCAAGGCACGTTACCATTTGTCTCCTCCATGGCTGAACGGTCCCGGTGCGCCGGAGCATATCCGGTTCAAGAAAACCAAACCATGTGCGCAACAAGTTGTCCGTGACCAATGCAAACACCAAGTAGTTATGATAAGAAAATCAAGCCATCTCGCCCCACCAAACGATACTCGCCTCAATCTAACAAATTATCCATAACCATTCTCCAACTTATATCCTAAGATATTATCTCAAGTTATCCCCATAGACACTATATCGCTTCTCGACACAGTATTCCAATTGGTACAATACCCTCGCTCCGAAAGCTCTGTGGTACAATGCCCCAACAGTGGTACGATGCCCTCACAGATACAATTGTCCGATTTTGAACCACAACTGCACGCTTTGCTTGAAAAGTGCCCAACTTGATACTCGTGCACCGATACATATTCGCTCGCTCACCCGAAGTACCTCAATGTTCTAACCAAGATGATCCACTCAAGCCCCAACTGCTCAAACGTAAATCCAACTCAAGCTTCAACTACCAAACGCAAAACTAACTCAAGCCACAAATCATATCCAACCAAACGACGTACACTCTATACATGCCACAGTACGGTAATTCTAATATTCCAGTCCAAGTGTCCAAGCCTTATTACGTGTGTTCCATATTATTAGGCATGAAAGAGTAGAGAAGAAGGGACAGAGCCCTCTCACCAAGTCTGATTCTGTTAAGCACCATGCCTTGGCGATATGGCTGATCCCTTGAACCCGTGGTCTGATGCAAAGCATGATCTACTCAATTGGTATGACCGTACGAGCAGGCCATGCTCTTCAAATTATCTGACCGATCGGACTAAGGAAGATGGCATTATTACTTTAATCCTGATATCCCAATACTGCTCTGAACGAACACCTAAGTCCATACCATGACGTCCACAATCTGCATAAGAATCTAACTCAAATCAATAATTTCTCCCAAATCCAACAAATAAAAATGTAACCAACCATTGCCTCATTCAATCCGACTCAGTGTAATGCACCGTGCGGTTGTGGGGCATTATATATTACTCTGAGTCAGATTGAAACGAAATAAAGGTTTGTTTACATTTCAATAAGTTTGATTTGGAAGCAAGTATTAATTTAAGTTAGTTTCATGTGCAGATCGTGTGTGAAGTTTGATGGAATCAGTGTGTTCGTTTGAAGCAAGTACAGAGATAGCAGTTTAGAGCGATAATATCGTCTTTCTTAGTCCGATCGGGTCAGATAATTTGAGAGCACGTCCTACTCGTACGGTCATACCAATTGAGTAGATCGTGCTTCGCATCGGACCATGGATACAAGGAATCAGTCGTATCGGCAAGGCAGAGTGCTTAGCGGATTCAGTCTTGGTGAGTGGGCTCTGTCCCTTCTTCTATACTCCTCATGCCTAATAATTGGAACATACGTAATGTTTTGGATACTTGGACTGGAACATGAGAAATACAGCACTATGGCGTGCATAGAGTATACATCGTTTGGATGAATATAATTTATGGCGTTGAGTTGAGCTTTACGATTGGACCAGCGAGAATACTCTATCGATCGAGTATCAAGTTGGAATGCTTTGTCAAGCAAAGCGTGCAGTTATGGCTCAAAATTGGGCAACTGTATCGGAGAGGGCATCGTGCCACTATTGGGGCATTGTGCTATGGAGCATTAGGAGCGGGGTATTGCACCCAATCGGAGCACTGTGTCGAGAAACAGCATGGTGCCTAGTGGAGATAAATTGAGAATGGTGCCTTGGGCTATAATTTGAGAATGGCTTGGAGAATTTGATAGCGACGGGGAGAGTATTATTTGGTGGGACAAGAAGGCATAATTTTTTGTCGTACCTACTTTTTATCGTTGCATGGTCACGGACAAACTGTATGCACAGGGTTTGGTTTCCTTGAACGGGATAGGAACCGGGACAGGACCATTCGGACATGGGAGAAACATTTGGAAGTGCTCTTAGAGCACGGTATAGTGAGACATACAGCTGAGGTGTTGCAACCTTCGGATGGATGGAACATTGCTTACTTGAAATTGTAATTTGGCACAAGGCATTTGCGAGAACGACAGTTAAGGCGTTGCAACCAAATATACTGGAAAAATACCCGCATTTGTATATATGTCCTTTATGGCTTGGCCAGTGACCTTCATATAGATAGGAATTGCTTGAGATTGTTGCATTTGAGTATGCGGCGTGCGGCCACCTTGCCTTGGACAAGAGTGTGCACATCGATGATTGGATTGGAGACTTGGAGTGCATATGTGATTTGATAGGTTCACTCTTAACTTCATATTTGAGTAGAATGGATTGGATGATTAGTACCTTTATGATAAAATATAACATGCTAGTGTGTTTATTAGTTTCAGAAATATGCTTTACTGCTTTCAATGCATGCCTTGCCATTAAATGAATCTAGGTTCAAGTAGAAAGATTACTATATAACTGCTTGCATTCACTATTTACTTAGTGTCGATTTAGACGAGTAGGTTATCCCGCTCACCAGTACGATTGTGTATTAACCCACGTTTGTGGGCATTATTTTTATGTGCACAGGTGTAGTGTCTAAGCTTGGATATACGGGATATGATGTATGGAACGGTATGTACCTTTGCGAGCAAGAGAAAGAGCAAGAGTGTTGCAAGCCTTTATGGCATTTTCACTTGGACCCTTTAAGAGCTTCATTGTGTATACTCTGATGTGATCTTATTTGTAACAATACTTGAATTTTGTTGTAACTTGGTCATTCCAATGATAACCATGAAGTTTGATGCCATTGCCTTGTGCGAGCGCAACTCCAGGCTCATACGACATCACGCCCCGATGAGAACGATTGTCCTGTGGGAGCATTGGCATGGTGATCTCATGTCTAGCGGGGACGATCGAACTTGCGAGAGATTGGTGCATGACAAATAATGTCTTTCTTTACTGTTCTTTATCTGAGGTTGTCTATATTGAGCCCCTCCAGGTCTTTCCATTCTACCAGGAGATATTTGTCGCCTTCGTCGTGCTATCTATGGTCTCAAACAAGCTTCTCGAGCTTGGTTTGAGTATTTTCGGAGTGCTATATGTGAGGAAGATTTTCAGTAGTGCTCTCAGGATCATTCTTTGTTTATGTAATCATCACCGCAGGGGTGAGTTCTTCTTTTACTCTATGTGGATGACATAATTTTGACTGGTGTTAATTCTGTAGGGATTGCAGCTACTCAGAGGTACCTTCATCAGCGGTTTTAGATGAAAGACCTTGGCAATCTTCGATATTTTCTTAGACTCGAGATTGCACAAGATAAGAGAGGGATACTAGTTTCTCAACAGAAATATACTTCAGAGATTATTTTGTCTGCTGGTCTATCGGATAGTTGCACAGTTGATACTCTTTTAGAGCTTCATGTGAAGCTTTGTCCCACAGATGGTGAGCCTCTCAGAAATCCTAATTGCTACAGACAGCTAGTGGGTCAACTTGTGTATCTCTGTTTGACTATGCCAGCTCATTCTCATGCAGTTAGTATTGTTAGCCAGTTCATTTTTGCTCCTCAATCAGCTCACTATAGTGCCTTACTCCGAATTCTCCGATATCTTCAGGGCTCTATTACACGCTCATTATTTATGTCTTCTAAAACTACTCTGGAGCTTCGAGCATTTTTTGAGGCAGATTATGCAGGAGATCCGACCACTAGATGATCTACTACAAGATTTTGTTTGTTTCTTGGAGATTCGTTGTTCTCATGGCAAAGCAAGAAATAAGACGTTTCATGTTCCTCTATTGAGACAAAGTACGGAGCTATGACTGTCACCACTAGGAAGATCGTCCATGTACGTAGACTTCTCTCTGATATGGACATTTCTCCTACAGGACCTACGTCGCTTCACTATGACAACAAGAGTGCTATACAGATTACAAACAATCTAGTTTTTTATGAACGAACAAAGCACATTGAGATTGATTGTCACTTTGTCTGTGAAATTTTTTTGGCTGGCACTATTTCTCTACTACATGTGATATCTGTTGATCAGTTGGCATATTTCTTTACAAAGTCATACCGCACACCACGATTTCAGTTTCTATTAAGCAAACTCATGTTGCTTGACCTACTATGAGTTTGAAGGAGGGTGATAAGAATAATTATATTTAGGATTAGATTCCCTCTCCTATATGGATACATATATCTACTCCTACTCCTATCCATATATAGATACGTTCTCTCTCTATATATATTCGTAGTTGTATGACTTTTTACATCATCCTTAAATAAAATCAGTATTGTTGATTTGTTTTACCCACATCTCATACCCCACCCTCTTCTCTGCCTAATTCGGATACGCTTAACATTTACACAATATCTCAATCTGTCTTAACTTCCCCATCTGCCCTCACCTCTGCCACATTCTCTTAACTACTAGAAGAAAAATCTGACAAGTCCTTCATCCCCACCCTGCCAGTACATCCTTTCACAATTCCCAGAACTTGGAGAAAATCATATAAACCTATATCCACTGATACAAACAAGACCAATACCTTTGGTAAAATTTACAAGGAACTCGATACTCAAAAGCTTAAAAGATCATTACTAGAACCTGAAGATGAAAGTCCCATTAAACGAATTACTATCACTCCCCACAAAGATCTGGCGGCGGGTGGCCATGAACAGTCGCACTCCCAATGATACTGATATGGAAATGTCGAGGTTTGAAAAATGATCCGACAATTTGATCCCTTAATTCATTTCTCCGGTCCTCCGGACCGAACATCACTTTCCTTAGCGAAACTAGATGCTCCTCGACTACGGCAACATCCCTCACTCAATTATTAGGATTCGATCACAGTATGGCCATTTCTTCCATGGGTAGAGAAGGCGATCTCCTTCTCCTATGGAAATCTACAATCCAAATTGACATTATCTCTAGTTCTACCAACCACGTTCTACCAACCACATCCATTCCTTCATCCATAAGGAAGGTAATATCCCAGCGTGACACTTGATTTGTATATATGGTCCTCCCTAAGTCAGTGATAGACAAATATTCTGGGATACTATGACACCAACTACATCCTCATTAACAGAACCTTGGGCATGCATTGGAGATTGTAACTCGATTCTTTATACGGGAGAGAAGTATGGAGGTAATGAATTCAATTACCTACACCAGAAACACTTTATCCAATGGTTCCATCAGCTGTAGTCATGGATCTCGACTTCTCTGGTCCATCGTTTACTTGGTCTAACCGTCGATCTGCTAGATTCAACATCGTGGAAAGACTTTACAGAGCCTTGTCTAGCACAGCATGGAGAAACATCTTCCCTACAGCTGCTGCCTTTCATTTTCCATGCTTGAACAGTGATCATAACCCAATCCTATTAAATCTACATACACCAACCACGAGAAGATTCTACCTAAAGCGCTTTGAAGCAGGTTAGTTGTTACGACGCAGTCCCAAAATACGCGGGACCAAGCTACGTGGCAATGGCCAGCTATGCATTTAACAAGGCTCTTGTCCGACTCATACGTATAAGCTATTCTAATCAAATAATATGTCCACAAATCCATAAATAACATCCACAATTCTAACTATCTACTATAAACTAAGAATAGAAACAAGCTAAGGAAGAGCTGACAAAAAGGCATCAATAGCGATACCTGAGACCCCGAAGAAGTCCCCAATCCTATGTCAGCACTCAGCAATAACCTGGCAGGGAACCAGATCCTCAGAGGGACGTAAAAAGATACAAAAATACACTACTAAAATACAGAGGAATAGCGACGATCATTTTTTGTCGCCAAAATATCGCTATTCACTATTAGCGACTACCCGGCGACGGTATTTAGACGAAAAACACCCGTCGGTAAATGTCACGTCGATAAAAGATTTTGTCGTCAATCAGTCAAATTTTTTACTATAAATTGGCATAATTACGACGTCAATTTAGTTGACATCTATGTGACATTTTAGTGACAGATTCATTAAGCGGCTCTTTAGCGACGTATATGTGACAGTAATTTAGTATATAATGACGTCTAGATAGAAACAGATTTGCATCAAAAACGGCGTCGGTTTAGCGACGTTATAGCGACATTATTTATGTTCATGATACTGAAAAATATTTGATACTCAAATTGGCGACGGTATAACGATATTACTTACTGTGGGGCGGAAGTCGCCTGTCTGTCGACATGTGTCGGTAATCCGTCGCCCAAGAATAGAAATTTACTTGGCAACGGTTGTATCCGTCGCTAGAGTGTCGCAAGTACGTCGTAGGTAGCCGCTAAGTCGACGTATGTCCGTCGCTAATGTGCACATAACTGCAAAAAAAAAAAATTAAATACAGATATCCCAGCATGTATGATTTATATAAAACTAGTTAAACACTATCCATATATCAACCACCCAGCACAACCCGCTGTAGAATTTTCGTCCAATCAGACCTTCAACGGCACAAACTCACGCTGGAAATACACACGAGACATAATTCAGAAAAGACATATAATTAACATAATAAAATTAATTGCATACATGAACAACATCCACAAGTCCACGACCACAAGTTCAAATAAAATAATCAAAGTACATGAACAACATCCACAAGTCCACGACCACGACAACACAAATAAACAATATCCACAAGTCCGCGATTACTACAACACAAATAAATATCAAATATAAAAAAATTTATCGATCTGGCGTTGTTCCCTGGTCACGCAAATGTTCAAGGACGTCCGAAGGAATTTTATTCACTAATTCAAAAGGTAGTTAACCTAACGTCTCCGGTGGCAATAAACTTAGAAGTCTCATCACTGCATCATCAGATAGAATATGGCCAGAAGCAGCAGTAGGAGGAGAAGAGGACGCCGACAGTGGATGTCTCATCAAGCTGCTGATCGACTCCTGCATACCCACCACTATGGCCTACAATATGGTCATCGTTGTAACAAGTTGCTCTATCCTATCAGGTTGTGCCGCAACAGAAGTTGTCGGCGGTGGACGTCTCGAGTACACCGACATCTGTGATACCAAGGAGCCGGTGCAGTAGATGCGTCCACCTTTCCCTCTTCCGCCAGTGGGCTGTACAAAAAGGTCGTTCATCCGAGAGGCCATGGAAGAGGATGTTATGGCGGACAAAGACTCAGCGACACTCTCTTCCACCCCATCCTGAGTGACCAGAGAGGCGCTCTCAGTCTGCAGAGACTGGAAGGCAGCCTATCCAATGACCCGTGCTTAATTTTCTAATGGACTTCTAACTTGTAATATAAATTCTAATACCTCATATTTTTCTAACTTATAATATAAATTAAAATACTTACAGAAGTCTTGCTGACCTTCTCATCTACGTAGCTCCCGTGCTTCCTTCTCTTGTGCGTATACTCAAAAACATCGACAAAACTGATACTAGAGGGATCTTTTCCCTCCTTCGCCAGCTTCTCCGTTTGTGTACGGAATATTAAGAAAACACATTAGCTTAATAATTAATGTTATTTAACTATATAATAAAAATATTTAAGTACTTCGCGTTATCTTACCAGGTTTTGATGGTGCATAGCGATGGAGATCGATCCACCAGTATGCAGACTCTCATGAGATAGTGCCTTCTTTCCTTGCGCGGACCTCTTCTTGAACTCAGGAGTATCGAGCTCCTTCTGCATCTTCTCCCAAAAAATATTACGGATCCAGAATTTCTTGCCCTTTCTAGGATTTTTTGCCCTTTTTTGCAAATCATCCTTCGCATCCCGCATCTTCTTACTACAGGTGCCGCGATATGTCTTCCTGATCTCCGCATCGCGATGCTCGGGCCACCGGTTGGTTTTCTGACATACAAATTTAATTAACAATTAATATAAATAGATTAAAAAATAATTAATAAATAGAATAACAGAAAAAATCGTATATACCTTCATCTGGTCAAGCCATATATACTATATGTCAGGCGGCACATCGTAGAATCTAAGGTACGAGCCGTGGTAGTTTCCCTAATAATTTTTTCAAGTGCTGGAGTAGCACTTTAGGAAAAAATCTACAAAAAAATAACAACAGATTATTTAATTGAATAAATAAATAAAACATATGAAATTAACTGCATCAGATAAAATATATAAATTTACTTACAGCTCTTTGGTCGCGGACCAAAGCTCATTTCTAAACTACCCCTCAGGTCTCTCTGGTTGTGGTGGAGGACCACCCGGTCGAGGGATATACCGACCACTAGCATCATACTCTAAGTCCGGATACTCTGGGGCCCATCGTACAACTACCAGAGTATATGGTGGACGAGCTGACGATGGGGTGCAGGGATCTGCATCAGATGTTGACGGGGGCATAAATATCGATGATGGAGCGTCGGGGACGTATGCAACAAATGGTGGAGTGTCTGTGCATATAGCCGATGGCATAATGGAGGTGCATGTGACCGACGAGCGGGTATCGGGATCACGTGATCCAGGAGATAATCCATCCCCAGGTAGTATAAGATCACGACCACCTCGATCACGTCCATGGCCACGATCACCACGATCACGACCACGACCACCAGCCATCTATGATCACGATTTACTTATATAGATATCTAATAAATAGAACTAAGCAACATAATAGATATCTAATAAATAGAACTAAGCAACAAGATAGACATCTAATAAATAGAACTAACCAACAAAACAGCTATGAAACTGAGATAGAAGTATTTTTAGTAATAGATAAAAGTATTTTTAGTAACAAAATTAAACTCCATCTCTAGGTACAACATGTAGACAACATAGGTAATCTAATCATCGTCATCGCCATCATCGTCATCGTCGTCATCGTCATCATCCTCATCAAGCTCTTCTTCATCTTCTTCCTCTTCTTCTTCTTCTTCAGAGACATCTTCCTAGTCGTGGACAAGGCCAATTATCTGGTTGTGAGCTAAGTCTTGTATATCAACCTCTTCCTTCCATCTATTTTTCTCGACAATATCTTCAACATCAATATTATCCATGGCATCTTCTTTCAACTGTTGTCCCAAATATTAAGGCTCTTCAACCTGGTCCTTCTGGTATGCTGGGTCGCTAAAATTGAACGTATTTCTAGCTTTAGTCTTACATGCTGTCCACCAGTCAAATCGATCTCTACGACGCCTTGGATAACTTATATAGTAGACTTGAACAGCTTGACTTGCTATCACAAACGAGTCGACCCTCTATATCTCCTGCGATGGTTTATATCGACAAATCCAAATCGTTTATTAATTTTATATCCTTGATTTGGTGATGTGTCGAACCAATCACATTTGAACATCATAATATTCATGTCATATGGGGTCGGATATTGTAAGTCTACAATATTCCGAAGAACACCATAATAGTCAAAGTCTGGCTTGTCATCGTAGATGGTCCTCTTATGCAAACACCCAAATCCTTTGTATTCAAGCCATCAGTAAGAAATTCAGTATTTATAGGATTTTTAGTTGCTTTAAACTTGAAGCCATTAATGACATAGCCTGGCCAAGTCCTTGCTTCCTTAATCGGTCACAATGCCAAATAATGAAGGCTCTCATTTATGAGTGTTATTCCAGGCAAAAAAAACCTGTAAATACACATCGATAATAGACATGTTATTAGCGACATATACAGAAATGGTAGCGACAGTATATTTAACATATTATCTGAGTTGCTTATATATTTGCTAAACTAGGATGTAAAGTTGTAATCGACCTCTCTTTGAAGTTTCTCCTCATTAATATTGGGTGTCCTCATTTTAACTTTATCTCTAAATACACTTAGAGATATAATCAAAATAAGTTAGTATATTTCATTAAAAATAATAGAGACAACTATCAAAGTCTAGTCACTTACATCTCCAAATCTTTCACTTCTTGTATGTCACAATTTAACAATACATATCGATGAGCTGCATCCAACTCATCGTCAACCAACCACCATTTCTTACTAGCCCCAATAGGCTTGCCCCTCACATTGAATATCGACAAGCCTCCATTATAGCGTGCATCTCCTACGTCTTCGTTATTCCTTGGAGCTTTATTTCGATTTGTCTCGACATGAGTATCGAAATAAATTAAGCAAAAGTTTGAGACCTCCTCGATAATATATGCTTCACATATCGAAGCCTCTATATGAGCCTTGTTTCCATCTTTCTTCTTAAGATGGTGTAGGTACCAAGAAAGACACATTACTTTAAATTAATTTAGAGTAAAAAATCTACTTAATTTGTTAATCAAAATGCGTCTTATATTAATATTTTACCTTTCAAATGGATACATCCATCGATACTGAACAGGTCCACTGATACGTGCTTAGTACGGTAGATGAATCGGCAGATGCTCCATATTATCGAAAAAGCCAGAAGAAAATACTTTCTCTAATTTGCAAATTGTCAAGATAATTTTTTTCTCAAGTTCAACCATATGCTATACCGTCAGCTTACTCGAACAAATATCCCTAAAGAATATAGATAGCTCGGTCAATGGAATATATACAGCAGGAGGCAATAAGTCTCTAAGAGCAATAGGTAATAATCTTTCCATGAACATGTGGCAGTCGTGACTCTTCATTCCCGCTAGCTTGCGTTCATTGAGATCAACGCATCTAGACAAATTCGATACATAGCCGTCGAAAAATCATAAACTGGATATCCAGTTGCATATTATCAATCTATCTTTCATGCTTAATGTGAATAGAAATATTAGCTTCATAGGTCTACTAGCTCCCCTTTGTATTAAGTTTAACCGAGTACGCTTGCATATCTCGGCTATGTCTTGTCTTGCTTTGGAATTGTCCTTCGTCTTTCCTTTAATATCCATAACGGTATTAAAGATATTATCGAACACATTATTTTTGATATGCATGACATCAAGATTTTGTCTTATAAGATTCTCTCTCCAATAAGGTAAGTCCCAGAAGATACTCCGCTTGGTCCAATTATTTATATGTCCAAATCCCTCGACACGATTGTTCGATATTGGATCTTTTATCACGGTCGGCAGATCCTTCACATCTTCTCAAATATCGTATCCCGACAATCTGGTAGGTGGACGAGAAAATTCTTGCTTTCGAGCTCTAAATGCCTCCTTGTTCTTTCTCCAAGGATGTAACGCGGGTAAAAAATGACGGTGATAGTCAAAGAATAAGGCTTTCCCTCCATATTTAAGACGAAATGCCTTACTCTTTCCTATACATATCGGACAAGACTTAGTGCCGTGGGTACTCCATCCCGATAACATATCATATGCAGAAAAATTATTGATAGTCCACATAAGTGAAGCTCTCATCTGAAAATTTTATTTTCTCGAAATATTGTAGGTCATGACGCCCAACTCCCACAGCTGTTTCAGTTCATCCACCAACGGCTGCAAATATATATCGATATTCTTCGTTGAATTTCTGGGACCGAGTATGATAACTGTAAAGAACATATAAGGAGTCCTTATACACATTCATGGTGGTATATTGTAAGGGGTAAGAATCACCGGCCAACATGAGTATTGAGATCCCAACTATCCGAAAGGAGCGAAGCCATCAGAACATAGCGCCAATAGGATATTTCTAGGCTCTATAGCAAAATCCAGATAACACCGATCAAAATATTTCCATGCCTCTCCATCGGAAGGATGTGACAATTCTTCATCATCCTTTGTGCGTTCCTCGTTATGCCACATGTGTTCTACTGTATTAAGGGACATATACATCCTCTGTAAGCGCTTCATGATCGGCAAGTAATGTATGTATTTGTACGGACATTATTTTATTCTAGTTGACTTTTCTGTTCCCCTAACTATATTATAACGATCCGCATGGCAGAAACTGCATCTTTCTTTGTCCTCATTCTCTTTATAGTACAACATGCATCCGTTGCGACGACAATATATCTTTTCGTACCCCAGTCTGAGTTGTCGGACCATCATATTTGATTTGTAGAAGTTTTTAGGAAGTTTTTTCAATTATTTCGGTAACTCATCTTTGACTAATTGTGCGATCCGATCATAGTAAGCTTGCAGTAAGTTAAAATTAGACTTTATGTTCAGCAAGCGCATCACTACCGACAATACTGAATAAGTCTCACTACCAGGATATATAGGAGTATATGCATCCTTAAATATATCATAGAACTCCTTTGTATCAGAATTCGGATCCTCCGAATTAAAATTAAGCCATGCCGCATCATACACCATATCTCGGGCCAAGTTGTAGTCTCCATATTCAATATAGTCTACATCATCTTCGATGGCAACATCTGTAGCAACATCTACAACAAAAGCAGACTGTCTTTCCGCATAAAGTTTACCTTGCGATGCCAACAGGTCATAATCACGTACAAAACCCTTAAGGTCCAGATGCTTCCTCATAATGACAACTTCTTCGTAACGTCTATTACGACAATGAGCACATGGACACTTGATTTTTGGACCATCCATGTAATCAGGTTTTCTCATGGCATACTTAAGAAATACTTCAATGCCTGCCTTAAAATCGTCACTCAGATCAATCCTGCTTTCGTATTGCTGCTAGTATATCCATGTACGATCAACCAAGTAACGACCCACTACTTGGTAGGTGTGAAAAATTCTATATCATAAAATAAAATACACTGAAGCAATTAGATGTACATACGACATTAGATGGGCATTCTAAAAGTATTGTAATTCATACTTTGCGTATTCTACCATAGCGAAAAGTAGAGTAACAGGTGAAACAGATTTTACATCGAACAGATCAGACAAAAAGTTTTTCTTAGCCGGTAGGTCATGTCGGAATCCTGTCGATAGGAAACGTATCGACAGGAATCCAATTTGACCCATCACTTATGAAAAACTTTTTTCGTTGTTCAAAATAAAGATCTGTGTCACCTGTTGAGAAGTTTTTGCATTCTCCACCACCTCCATAAAATTTACAAATCAATATTTGTTCAATATGATGCCTTTCCTTATAGTATCTCCATGAATTCGGATATCAATAGCTCAGAACACTACCCAAAATTTATTCTAGCATACATTAATGTGAATTATCTTAAGTTATGTACATCAGTATAGTATATGTTCTTATCAATTGTAGTATCTGAAGGATATAACAGAATTAAGATGAACCCACATAATATAATGCTAAGATATCAGCTCACAATATAAAATATTGTGATGGGTTATGGTATCATCATTGCCGAGGGATGGGGGCCGAAGGACAGTTAATGTTATCTACGGTTGCATGGTCTCTACCTCGCCAGTCAAATAGCTGCATGGACTATGCCTCGCCGTTATTGGGCCAAGTCCTTGCCTCTTAGAGAAGTAATCCAAATTCTCCATAACACTTTGTAGGAGCTATTAATTGTGTTATCTAGACTCTAGTGTATATATTAGATGTGTTCTTATAGTTTTAGTTGTGTTTGGGGATAAAGAGAATGTGTATCATGGGAGTATCATATAGTTAGAGGGTATCATAGATCTCCCCATCTCCCCTTACATCAGTGCATTTGCACTTAATTGGAACCCGTGTTCTGTAAACCCCCAGAATTTTTTCAGAATTTAAAAATAAATTTTGGGGAATTTTTTATAATTTTTAACTATTTAAAATAAATGTTTTCTCGTGTTAAATTAATTTTGATATTTTATTAAATATGAAAATAATATAAAAATAATATTTTTGGGTGTAAAATAAAATATTAGACATAGGATAATTTTTTTGGAATTTATTGGGCCCCAGAACTATTTTTAAAGACCTAAAAACTAAGTTTTAAATAAACCAAAATAAACCGGGTTGAACCAACCGGTTTAACCATGAACCGAACCGAACCGAACCCTGACTCAGACCCGAACCCTAATTTAAACCCTAACGGGTCAGATTCTAACCCGACCCGCCTACCCACTACCCGACCCGCCTGCTACAGTGACCCCCATTTCTCTCCCGTAACCGACGCCGCTCCTCTTCTCGGTCGTTTACGCCGCAGCCGCGTCGTTCCGCCTCCCCCACGGCCATTCACCCGCTGCTCCGCCAACCTCTCCGCCTTCCCCTACCTCTTCATCTCCTTCAACCACCAGAACCCTAGTTTATTTAAACCCTCACCTCCCGTCCGCCCTCACCACTCCATCACAGCCATCCCCGACTCCTCAGCCACCGCAAGCTCCGCTCCGCTGTTCCCCGGCCGACCTCGACCTTCCCCGAGCTTCCCCAGTGCCGACGAGTATCTCCACCGGCAACCCCGATAACCATCTTCGCCCGACACCCCAACCCAGCCGACCCTGCCAACACCTCCCCCGCTTCTGCCTCCTCCGACAGCCTAGTTTCCCTCCACCGAGCTCCCCTCCGGCCGACTCCGACCTCGCCGCCGCCGCACCGAGCTCCTCCGCCGTGACACTGCCGCAAACCCCAGCACTGACGAGCTCTGCCACCGCGTGGACACGTAGAACAGTTGTTACCGACGCCCTATTCAGGTGAGGTTTTCTCTCTCCTCGTCACCTCATTTTCTGACCTATCTGGTGTGACGCGTACCCTGCTTGACCCTCTCGAACCCCATGCAACTCGTTCCGGTTATCACGTCCTGTGTCGGTCACAAACTGTGATGCAAAATCAGGAAAATTAACCCCCAATTTCTGAAAATCAGAAATTATCCCGAACTCCCCAATTCACGACCGTTTTGCAACCAACCGGATAAATATTTTCAAAATTGTCTTAAACAGTAATTTAGACCATATGACCAAGTTTTAAACCTTATTTTTAGTTTATTTTATTATGCTGTAGTTTGTAATTAATTCGAGGTGAAAATGAACAGAAACTTGAACTTTAGAAAATACTGATTTTCTTGGAACTGGGTGCACCCCGCTAAATGAGACGACTTGGTCGTTTGCGAACTTCATCAAAAGGTGCGCGATGTCAATACGGCCGTATGGGATTTTGCGGAAGTTAATTTGGATGTGTGTGTACACCGGAATCAACGCGTATCCGTCGACAACACCCCGTATCAGCCATGTTCTGAAACTTATTGTAACTTTGTGTACGCTCATAGTTTTGAAACGAAACTTACGCCATCGGACTCGTAGGAATACGCTGGTCCTGTGACCCAAGTTTGGTTCGATTCTGAGAACGTTGACAAAATCTCGTATTGTGGGCCTCACGGCTCCACTAAACGGGCAATTTTGTGATCGGCTCATCGGAATCCAGTTCTGGATATTCTGTTTGGTTTGTATCGTCATTCTAGACTTGTAGATACTAAGTTTGACGAATTTAAAGAATATTATCTCTGGCACATTTTTTGGTGCAAAGTGGGCCACATATGGACCCTGCTTTGACAAAAAACTGTCACTTTTGCCCCTATGTCTAAATTGGACTTATGGATAGGCAATTCTAGCAATTTGATATCTTCTGAACATGATGGTAACATTTATTTCAGTAATCGGAGGAGTACCTGCAGATTCTGCTGATACCAGAGCAGCAGTTGGAAATCAAATCCCAAGCAAGTGTACCTTGCCATACTTACAGTAAATTGAACATTATTATTCTCTTGATCTATTCTGAGTTATAACTATTCAATCTAGAACCGTGTGACATTACTTAACGTCCGAATAATATTCTGGTATCAATATTGTACACGAAGTTGTGTAACGTCACCTAGAGATGGATATCGAGACCCTATACATATTCGTGCTTGCATTATCGAGTACGTCATACCATAGGATACTTGACACTGTTTATGAGACAGAATCTTATGAGTTGTTCATGGTGATTCTGTATAGGTTACAGGATTCGTGACATAGACTTTATTTATATGCTTAGCTATCATTATGACTCGCTACATCAGTTAGAGGTCATGATCTTGCGTGACATGGACATGAGACATCGTGGACATGAGACATATGATTACATTGGCTGGGGAGAGTATTACCATATTAAAGGCTGATTATATTATATATGTAGTTATCTGGAGGTGCCTTAGACTCTGACACAGAGCTTTGGCACATGTACTGGCCCTTCGAGAAAATACTGCTATGGGTTTCCCTGACACAGAGCCTATAGTAGTCTCAGTCTGAGTATGATTAATGCTCTCATATTGCATATCACTTAGCTGGTTATATAGTTTACCCTATTGATTCATTTATTATTGTATTGTATTTATTTTGGCTTGAGTTATTCTTGTACCTTGCTATGTCCCCTGAGGACTTTGAATCTGGATTATGTCCCCAGGTTTAGCAGAGGAGATCTACCCCGAGGTGTACGAGACATGAGCATACATCAAAGCAGTATCAGAACCCGAGGACGAGGTGATCGTCGAGGATTTCTTCTGAGTATCTGGTTAATATACTCAGTTATTTCTATTCATAGACTTTTATTTCCTGTCTATTGAATTGATGTATCAAACTTATTCTAGGGTTGTTCCCCGATATATGTTTTATTGAGACTTGATGTTGCTTATTATTTCATATTAACTGTATTTATTTCTGTGGATGAGATTAGTATCATAGACCTTTATTGTTATTTTACAGCTTAAGTACACCCTGATGGGTCCATTAAATTGGGTTTGTCCATCGGTGTGTGTTGTTGGCCATTGCCACGTGTCTAGTCCCTCGGTATTTTGGGACTGGGAAGTGACATAGTTTTTTTGGTGGCCCATGTAGGTCTCCGACTAAATTACTTCGGTTTCAACTTAGGAATCGAGCAAGCCTACGATAAGGATAGGATAAGTTATAGGATCTCATCCACTTGATTGAATCGTTCTTGATCTTCATATCGGATTTGAATTAATTTGTTGACTTGCATCCTGCCTTGCTTCCTCTGTGCGCCTTTTATAGTTTATTTTGGATATAGAGTAATGGATTCACAAGCAAGCAACGAGACTCCCGCAGGAACACCACAAGTTGCAGTTGTCACCTACGACGATAAGGTGACACCAGTTGGTGGAGGATAATCACCTCAACAAAGTAATCAAGCAGATCAGCACTCTTCCAGCAAGCCCAGTAACAACAGAGGAATCCACCACAAAGACGCGGATAAGCTTTTGAGATGACCATGGAAGACGCACAGACTCGTGGAGTAGCAAATACGCGTAAGTTATTCATAGATGTCTATTCATAGTATTGCTTTAGCACGTGCTGTTAGTTCATGACCTTAGCCTTAAACCTAGTATTTTGAACTTGTTAATAATTGATAATCTAGTTTTTCTAAGCTGTAGTTTTCTTTTCTCTAACAAGATTTCCTTCACTCTTGAATTACCTAACTTTTATTGTCTAGGAAAATACTTTATTCCTTCCCTATGTATTTTACTTAACCCTCATTCTTTGATTTCTCCTTGATCATGATTCTTTGTTTGTGTCGTGCTTCGAATATGTCTTGCAACCGTGTTATCTCTTCTGACCGGTTATGTTTTATTATTTTTTATTGCGAGGACGCAATCCTCTTAAGGGGGATAGATTGTAAACCCCCAGAATTTTTTCAGAATTTAAAAATAAATTTTTGGAAATTTTCTGTAATTTTTAACTAATTAAAATAAATGTTTTCTAGTATTAAATTAATTTGATATTTTATTAAATATTAAAATAATATAAAAATAATATTTTTGGGTGTAAAATAAAATATTAGATATAGGGTAATTTTCTTGGAATTTATTGGGCCCCAGAACTATTTTTAAAGACCTAAAAACTAAGTTTTAAATAAACTAAAATAAACCCGGTTGAACCAACCGGTTTAACCCTGAAACGAATCAAACCCTGACTCAGACCCGTAGCCTAATTTAAACCCTAATGGTTTAGATTCTAACCCGACCCGCCTACCCACTACCCACTACCCGACCCGACCTGTCTGCTACAGTGACCCCCATTTCTCTTCCGTAACCGACCCCGCTCCTCTTCCCGGCCGTTTTCGCCGTCGCCGCGTCGTTCTGCCTCCCCCGCGGTCGTTCACCCGCAACTCCGCTAACCTCTCCGCCTTCCCCTACCACTTCA
The DNA here is from genome assembly GCA_036927795.1 of Iris macrosiphon. Lineage (NCBI taxonomy): Eukaryota > Viridiplantae > Streptophyta > Magnoliopsida > Asparagales > Iridaceae > Iris > Iris macrosiphon. The sequence continues at coordinate 28,444,266 of JAYESA010000011.1, forward strand.
TCTCCTTCAACCGCCGAAACCCTAGTTTATTTAAACCCTAACCTCCCGTCCGCCCTCACCACTCAATCACCGCCATCCCCGACTCCTCAGCCACCGCAAGCTCCACTCCGCCGTTCCCCGGTCGACCTCGACCTTCCTCGAGCTTCCCAGGGCCGATGAGCATCTCCTTCGGCAACCCTGACAACCATCTCCACCCGACACCCCAACCTAGCCGACCCTGCCACCACCTCCCCCGCTTCTGCCTCCTCCGACCTCCAAGTTTCCCTCCGTCGAGCTCCCCTCCGGCCGACTCCAACCTCGCCGCCAACGAGCACTACTCTGCCGCACCGAGCTCCTCCGCCGTGACACTGCCGCCAAGCCCATCACTGACGAGCTCCGCCACCGCGTGGACACGAAGAACAGTTGTTACCAGCGCCCTATTCAGGTGAGGTTTTTTCTCTCCTCGTCACCTCGTTTTCTGACCTGTCTGCTGTGATGCGTACCCTGCGTGACCCTCTCGAACCCCGTGTAACTCGTTTGGGGTATCGCGTCCTGTGTCGGTCGCAAACTGCGACACAAAATCAGGAAAATAAACCCCCAATTTCTGAAAATTAGAAATTATCCTGAACTCTCCAGTTCACGACCGTTTTGCGACCAACCTGATAAATGTTTTTAAAATTGGCTTGAACATTAATTTAGACAATATGACCAAGTTTTAGACCTTGTTTTTAGTTTATTTTATTATGCTGTAGTTTGTAATTAATTCGAGGGTAAAAATGACCAAAAACTTGGACTTTATAAAACCCTAATTTTCTTGGAACTGGGTGCGTCCTGCTAAACGAGGTGACTTGGTCGTGTACAAACTTCACCGAAAGGTGTGCGTTGTCAATACGGACGTGTAGGATTTTGCGAAAGTTGATTTGGATGTGTGTGCACACCGGAATCAACGCGTATCCATCGATAACACCCCGTATCAGCCATGTTCTAAAACTCATTGTAACTTCGTGTACGCTCGTCGTTTCGAAATAAAACTTGCACCATCGGACTCGTAGCAATACGCTGGTCATGTGACCCAAGTTTGGTTCACTTCTGAGAACGTTGACAAAATCTCGTATCGTGGGCCCCACGGCTCCACTTGACGGGCGATTTTGTGATCGGCTCATCGGAATCTAGTTCTGGACATTCCGTTGGGTTTGTATCATCGTTCTGGACTTGTAGACACTAAGTTTGACGAATTTGAAGAATATTGTCTCTGGCACATTTTTCGGTGTAAAGTGGGCCATATGTGGACCCCGCTTTGACCAAAAACTGTCATTTTTGCCCCCTGTATCCAAATTGGACTTATGGACAGGCAATTCTATCTATTTGATATCTTCTGAACATGATGGTAACATTTATTTCAGCAACCGGAGGAGTACCTGCAGATTTTGCTGATACCAGAGCAGTAGTTGGAAATCAAACCCCAGGCAAGTGTACCTTGCCATACTTGCAGTAAATTGAATATTATTAATTTTTTAATCTATTCTGAGTTATAACTATTCAACCTAGGACCGTGTGACATTACTTAACGTCCGAATAATATTCGGGTGTCAACACCGTACGCGAAGTTGTGTAACGTCACCTAGATATGGATATCGAGACCCTATACACATTCGTGCTTGCATTATCGAGTACGTCATACCATAGGACACTTGACACTGTTCATGAGACAGAATCTTCTGAGGTATTCATGGTGATTCTGTATAGGTTATACGATTCGTGACATAGACTTTATTCATATGCTTAGCTATCATTATGACTCGTTGCATCAGTTAGAGGTCATAATCTTGCGTGACATGGACATGAGACGTCATGGACATGAGACGTGTGATTACAATGGGTGGGGAGAGTTTACCATATTAAAGACTGATTATATTATATATGTAGTTATCTGGAGGTGCCTTAGACTCTGACACAGAGCTTTGGCACATGTACTAGCCCTTCGAGAAAATGCTACTATGGGTTTTCCCGACACAGAGCCTATAGTAGTCTCAGCCTGAGTATGATTAATGCTCTTATATTGCATATCACTTAGCTGGTTATATAGTTTACCCTATTGATTCATTTATTATTGCACTGTATTTATTTTGGCTTGAGTTATTCTTGAACCTTGCTATGTCCCCTGAGGACTTAGAATCTGGATTATGTCCCCAGGTTTAGCAGATGAGATCTACCCCGAGGTGTACGAGACATGAGCATACATCAAAGCAATACCATAACCCAAGGACGAGGTGATCGCCGAGGATTTCTCCTGAGTATCTGGTTAATATACTCATTTATTTCTATTGATAGACTTTTATTTCCTGTCTATTGAATTGATGTATCAAACTTATTCTCGGGTTGTTCCCCAAGATATGTTTTATTGAGACTTGATGTTGCTTATTATTTCATATTGACTGTATTTATTTTTGTGGATGAGATTAGTAGCATAGACCTTTATTATTGTTTTACAGCTTAAGTATACCCTGATGGGTCCATTAAATTAGGTTTGCCCATCGGTGTGTGTTGTTGGCCATTGCCACGTGTCTAGTACCTCGATATTTTAGGACTGGGACATGACATGTTCCAAGCCTGTACACACAACCTGAGTACTATCCTCCCTGTCCTTCTCCTTCACATGTATCATACTACTGATATACTCATAGAGCATCTGCTCAACCTCACAGTCAAAGCTCCACATCTAACTGCCTGTGCGCCGCCTTCTACTACTGATACATCGCAACAATCAGTCATTAAGATCTGATACACTATGATCTAATATACTACTGCAATCAACAAGCCACTGCCCCCAACTAGTACCTAACCAACTGAATGACTGAGCATTATTTTCCTTTTCACCTGTGCACACATGTGCACAGGTCTGCACTTATAGTGCCCAAGTGCACTGCACCCCTTGTCTGAACTCGACTCCCCCCAAATACTCACTGCACAAAGCCTAACCCGAGCCTCCAACAGCCAGCCCCCAAATACACATTAGCCATAACACAAACACCTAGAGTGGTAACAAAAAAATATCACATAAATTATCCCCAAATAGTACACCCTAGAGTGTGGGCAGTAACGGAGGTAGGAGAGGGGAGAAAGACTTAAAGTGGAGCGGAGGAGAGGGAAGCATGGGCCGGAGGGAGGAGAGGGGAACACCGGCGAGAGGGGAGCGGAGGAGAGGGAAGCACGGGCCGGAGGGGAGCACGGGGCTGGAGGAGAGGAGAGAAAGGCATGGTCGATTGAAATGAAAATTTTGATCGACCGCATAATTAATATAACCTAGGGCACTGTACTTGGCGACGGATATGCGGCGTCCAAATCCGTCGCCAAAACTAAACTATCTAGGCGACATATCCGTGACTCAATATCTATCCCCAAACCGTCGCCATGTTTACCCACGTTGTTTCCATGGTTGACTGCACAAACTGGTGATGATCTAGTGACTAATTGTCGATGACCTAGCGACAAATAGTTGTTTAATTTGTAAATTGTGGTTATTGGTCGTCCAATCGACGATGAACCGTCGCTACTTGGCGATGGATATTGACCGTGGCCAATATTACGTCGCTAAATCACAATATTTTAGTAGTGATACATGCCTAATGAAAATAGTAAATAACATACGAAGAAGTAAACAGGGTCTATGTACAACTAAATACAACCAGCCTAACTCATATATGTGATATGCAAATGAGAACAATGTTCAACGCGAGGGCTGTCTAATATATACGCGTAAAAATATCTATGTTGATACGTATGCTAGTAGGCATTCAAAGTGTTATCTCGATTTCTTAAGAGCTCTAGAAAACAGCCCGAGTTCCCATAGAAAGCGGCCCCACTTTTACTCTTAAATAGGTGAATCTTTCTAGGTATTCTGCAATTTATATACCCTGCTTTACAAGCCACAGATTCATTAAGATTTTACAATCACCCTTTTGTTTATTGCAGATCAACACTATACAGTAGAGGAATGATTCTTTACAATTACTATCATATAGTGTTTCCAGTCACACATCAATTTTATTGTTATCCATTGAACCTTTTCTTGGTGCTTCCAATCGAAGGTCGGTTGCCTTTGTGGTGACTCAATTTATGGGCTTTAAATCCATTCCTGTAAACCCCCTCTCCCAAAATTAGGGTTACTTGGGTTATGTAGTGGAATTAGGGCTAGTTTGAACCCAATTAGAATTTAGAACATGACATTGATTTAACTGTACATTATTTTATCGCGTAGCGCACCTTACCGTTGCCTCGTTAATTGGAGTAGTACACTGGCCATTGTCTGTCTACAAATTCCATAACCATGTCCTAGACTTGACCACCATCTATTCTGACCTCTATATAATTTATAATCATACCTTCTGGTGCGACATTTTAATCGCACAATAAATGTCACGGACGTTATTTCGTAATTCTAAATAAAACACATCATTGTACCCATGTGCGTCCCAGTCAAAATCGGGAACACAATCTAGACCATTTTGTACCACCCGAATTTTATTAATATTCTACACAGTATCTTCTATGCCCCAGACACTTGTGTCCGACCTAATTTTATTCCCAGGTACTCCAAATTAATTCCAGAACATCGCGCGCGTTCAATTAATTTAATTAAATCTAATTTCTGACTTGGTACAATTTTCTCGATTGTTGGGGACTTTTATGCAAAACGTATTGAGGTGCCCCCACCATCGGACAATACGTGAAGAAACCCAATTTTTCCTTCACGTGTATTTTTCCATAATTTTTCGGGATGTACAGCGAGCAAACATCGTGCCCGTTATTTTAATCTACCCTTGCATTTAATTAAGGTGATCTCTAGCCCTCCAAACATTCCCAAGTGAGCCCAAGGCCCATCTCTAGGAGAGGGTTGACCAAGTCAAACTATTCCTAGGTCAACCCAACCCCAAGTGCATATAAATGCATCACTTCTTTTACTTTTTCCCTTTTATTTTTCTAAACCTAAAACTAAGTGTTCAGCCGACCCCTCCCCCAATCCCTGTTCATCTTCTTCCTCCTCCCGATTTCTCCCTGACCGGAACCGACCCCAATCTCGCAGGAGCCTCGACCGGAGCAGCGTCTTCCCCTGTACACGCTCAGCCGAGCCGCCTCCCCGACCTCCATCTTCCCTCGTCCTCCTCCTCCCCTTCCGGCAGGATCCCCGACCCGCTGAACCGAGCAGCCCGAGCATCGCCGGAGGCCGCAGCCATCTCCTCCTCTCTCCTCCATCTGTATCATCCCTGACCCCTGTACTCTACTGTTATCGACGTCGACCGGAGCAGCCATGTCCAGCCGGCTCGACCCCGCTGTCCGCCGCGCCGACTGAACGCCACCCCTCTTCCTTCCTCGCTGGCCGGAGCAACTCCTCCGCCTGAGCAGACTTCACCCCGACCAACATCTCATCCTCGTCTCCTTCCTCCCGCCGAGCTCGTCTCACCGGAGCTGACTTTCCCCCGACCACCTGAGGCTACCACCACCATTCACCAGCCTCTTCCCCGTGTCCCTGCTACTCCTCGACCATAGCCCCTCCTTGACCAGACCACCCTGGACGGACCTTCCCCTGGCCGGACTACCCTTCCTCGCTGGCCGGAGTTCAGCAAGCTACCATCTGCATCCTCATCATCGACACTCTTCATCATCATCCCCTCTCATTATCACCATCATCACCACCTCAAATAATCACCATCATGAGCATCACCATCATTATCGTCGCCATAGTCGTAATTATCACCCTCATCGTAGTTTAATACCTCAGCATAACCCCGCATCGTCGTCATCATTGTCATCGTCACCAATACCTTAACCTAATCACCCTTAGGCATCGTCCTCTTGGTCATCACCATCCTCCACATCATCGCCCTCGTCACCACCTATATATTTATACCACCACCATCAACAGTAAACACCATCACCATCATCGTTCTTGTCATCACCATCGCCATCGTCGTCATCATGGACCCGTCACCCTTGCCCGACAACCCGCAGCAGTCATCCCCAATTTCTGTACCTGCGCACGCTGACACCGAGGACTGATTGGATTGGTTCTACGCGACTTCCGGAGCTGGGTATTGGGACTACACAGCCGCCTGCCAGGCAAGTATACCTTGCCTTTGTTATACTGTTTAAATTCTGTACATTAGATGCATGTTTATTATCTTAAATTGTGCGCGTCCGAGAGAGACTCGAGTACAGTCAACGGATGCGTTGACGTTAGGATAGTGTCTGACCTAGTGTCTAGTGGACCACCTAAAGTGTGGAGTTATTGGTATGACTCCCAGGCCTTGACACCTTTTCGTACACGTGTTGTGAGTCTCATGTAGGGCACGGTCCTGCGTATGTGGTTGGCCACCTGTACGTGTAGGCGTGCGACGGATAGGGTATAACTGCTAATAGTGATGCATGTCAGAAGACTTAGCAGTTATTAGTAGGTGGAGCATAGACTGTCATGATACAATGGCCCGATCCTTGTCCTTGTTTGGTTGTAAGGATGGGCTACTGTTCTAGTGATAGACTATGACGCGTGTTGTGGATACAACATGCTTAGATCATTGGGCGGGGAGGACAACTTGTAGATGTATGGGACACCCCACTTCCTTTACACTGATGCCACACTCGACGGAGTGATATGGACGATATATACTACACTGATGCCACGTTCTATGGAGCGATATGGACGTTATATTATACAGATGCCATGCTCTTGGAGATGGACGTTATTACTGAGCGCCCTCCTATGGGGGCATATGTGGCATATACTAGCCAGTTGTCACAATTGGTAAATTACGTCAGCATATGTCTAGCCTACACCTTCCCATATACTCAAGTTGTCCTCAAAGTGCATTTCACTTAGCTGGTTAGGTCAACCTTGAGTTTTTACGGTATTTACTTTATGGCATGTGTTTAAGTATCTTGTTATGTCCCTCTGAGGACCTGGTTCTCTGCCAGGTGTATCTGTTCATGAGTATTGCAGGAGCGCGGATTCGGACTGGTTGCGTACGTTCCGAGGAGTTCTCTTCGAGCCTCGTGATTGTTAGAGGTTGTATTTATATTGTATGTATCTTGTTTATTCCTCATTCTAGTCCGGTAGTGGATTTGTTTCCATCCGACTACCCTCTTTAGATGCTTTACATTTGAGATCTAGTTATGGTTATTGGTTATGTTCTTATATATGATTCTGTGGATGAGATTAGATTATACCATATAATTTGTGATGGATTTATACCACTTGTGGATATTGTTATCCATATTACAGCGTACGTGTGTTATGGTTTCCATATATTGGAGTGCCATATTCATACGGCTGGCATGATTACGTATCCTGGTCCTACGTATTTTGGGACTGGGGCGTGACAATTCCTCTTGCCGTCTCCAACACTAGTCTCCTTGAGATCCCTTTAGTTAGAGGATCTGCTAGATTATTCTTTGATTTGACAAAGTCAATTGCAATTACTCTACTAGATCGCAATTGCTTTACCCTATTGTACCTCTGACGTATATGTCTGTATTTTCCATTATAACTTGTCCTTTGAGCCTTTGCTATTGCATCTTGGCTGTCACAGTGTACAGGGATAGCATTAAATGGTTTGCTCCATAGAGGAATATCTATTACCAGATTCCTAAGACAGTCTGCTTCCTCACTGGTGAGGTCAAGAGCTATAAATTATGCCTCCATAGTAGATCTAGAAATACAGGTATGCCTGGTAGAGTTATATGCAACAGCAGCTCCACCCAATGTGAATACATATTTACTTGTAGCTTTTGTCTCATATGTATCGGAGATCCAGTTTGCATCAGTATACCCTTCTAATATATATGGGTGTCCTCCATAGAATAATCCATGGGATATCATGCCCTTTAGGTATCTCATTACTCGTTCTAAGGCAGTCCAATGTAAACTATTTGGATTGCTAGTGTACCAACTAAGCTTTTCTACTGAGTAGGAAATATCAGGTCTGGTACGATTAGCAATATAGTTCAGACATCTGATTTGCTGAGAATACTTCAACTGAGCCACACTGTCTCCCTTATTCTTCTTCATCCTGATACTTTGCATCATATGGAGTGCTTACAGGTTTAGAATTAAAATAGTTAAATCTTTTTAGAACCTTTTCTATATAGTGAGATTGGGATGTACCAATTCCCTCAGAAGTGCGACTTAATTTAAGTCCTAAAATTACATCAGCAGGTCCTAAATCTTTCATATCAAAATTTTAAGATAGGAATGATTTGATATCATAAATAATATCCATCTCAGTACCCAAAATAAGAATATCATTAATAGCAAAACAATATGATAGAATTACCTTATCAAACTTATCATGTCATTGCTTTGGCACTTGTTTCAGCCCATAGAGAGATTTAATTAATTTGCATACCTTGCGTTCTTGCCCTGGAACAACAAACCCTTCAGGTTGTTCCATATAGATCTCTTCCTGTAAATCTCTATTCAGAAATACAGTTTTTACATCCATTTGATGAATAAATAGTTTACGAACAGATGCAATAGCTATTAACATTCTAATTATGGCAATTCTAGTAACAGAAGAGTAAGTGTCAAAAAAGTCTACCCCTTCTCTTTGTTTGAACCCTTTAGCCACTAACCTGGATTTGAATTTCTTAATAGACCCATCAGGTCTTAACTTCTTTCTGAATATCAATTGGCAACCTATTGGTTTATAACCTACATGAAGGTTAACCAAATCCCAAGTTCTATTTGATATAATAGAATCCATTTCACTATTTATAGCCTCTTTTCAAAATAAGAAATCAACTGAGGACATAGCCCCTTGAAAAGATATAGGGTCCTCTTCAACAAGGTAGGTGAAAAAACCTTCACCTAGGTCTGGTTCTCATCTTGTTCTTTTACTTCTCCTGGGTTCTACTGGGATAATCTCCTCTGGTTGTGAACTAGAGGTTACATCAGGGACTTGTGTAGAAATAGAAGATCTAGGAATTCTATTTTTCAACGAAAAAATATTTTTTAAAAATATAGCATCCCTAGATTCCATGACTGTGTTAGCATCAATACCATTTACCTCACTCTTAATTACAAGAAATCTATAAGCAATACTATTTTGATCATAACCCAAAAATGCACAATCTACGGTCTTGGGTCCCAATTTTTTTCTTAGTAGGAGGGACAAAAACTTTAGCAAGGCACCCCCACACTTTAAAATAGTTCAAAGATGACTTTCTACCTTTCCAAAGTTCATAAGGCGTCTTATCTGTCTTTTTGAAAGGAACTTTATTTAAAATATGATATGCAGAAAGAAGGGCTTCCCCCCACAAATTATCAGATAAACCAGAGCTATCTAACTTAGCATTAATCATATCAAGAAAAGTTTTATTTTTTCTTTCTGCTACCCCATTCTATTGAGGAGCATAAGGAGCAGTTACCTCATGTATAATGCCATACAATTCACAAAAAGAGTCAAACTCAGCAGAGGTGTATTCACCTCCATGATCAGACCTAAGAATTTTAATTTTCTTTTCAAGCTGGTTTTCAACTTCAGTTTTAAAAGATACAAACTTACTCAAAGCTTTATTTTTAGTTCTAAGCAAGTAAACATGGCAGTATTTTAAATAATCATCTATAGAAGTAATAAAATACCGTTTACTACTACGAGTAAGAATACCGTTCAATTCATAAATATCGCTTTGAGTAAGCTCCAATAGCTGAGAACTCCTTTCAACAGAATGAAAGGATTTTCTGGGCTGTTTGGCTTGTGTACATATCTCACATTTTTCATTCATGCTCATGTCAATATTAGGAATCAATTACAACTTATATATTCTCTTTAAAGATTTAAAATTATCATGTCCCAAATGACCATGCCAAACTTCACAACTATCAGTATTATAAAAGAGAGCATTTGAATCAGAAGTAGAAGTAGATGCAATATTATTTAAACAGAAATTTAAAGTACTGCAAGGCATGTCCACATAAAGTTTAAACAGACCCCCACATACATCGCCTTTCCCAATAAAGTTACCATTCAGGGAGATTACAACTCGATCAGACTCAAATACAAGTTTGTAATCATGTTTATTTAGCAAATAACCAAAAATTAAGTTCTTGTTGACGTCCGGTACGTGCTGCACATTATACAAAGGGAGAATCTTTCTCGAAGACAACTTGAGGTTCATTCTTCCCTTTTCATGCACTCTGGCAGCACTCGAGTTTCCCATAGCTACTGATTCGCCTTCCTCAACCTGTCGGTAGGAGAAAAAAGAATCAATATTAGGACATACATGGACATTTGTCCCTGTATCAACCCACCAGTCAGTAGGCTGATACGAGGACTCAAAAACATAATATATGGTTACAAACCTCTGATCATCGGTACCGACAGATTCGGTCCCGGCTATAATAACATGAACCTATGGAACAATAGGAACGTCTGCAGGAGTTCGACGATCAGGATTCTGAAATCGCTGACCCTTCTTCCTGTGGCGGCATTACCTAACAAAGTGACCAGGCTTACCACAGTTGTAATATTCCCGCTTAGGTCTGTTATCTTTTCCAATCATAGCTTTTGGCTTAAGAAACTGTTTCTTTGCAGGGTTCCTGTTATGGGGGTTGTTCCTCTGTTGATGGGGTTGGCCCTTAGGCTTTTTCTTGGTTTCAACAATGTGTAACTTTGCCTCGAATTCAGTACTTAGAGGTTCCTTGTCTCTAGTTCTACCTTCTTTCTCAATACGGAAGGATACGAACAGGTCGTCTAAGGACATGGGTTCCTTATTATGTTTTAGTTTTAAATCAAATTCTTTCCAGGAGAGGGGAAGTTCATTAATGAAGGTAGCAATAAGAAACTTATCAGCAAATGGCATATCTTTCTGAGATATTTCGTATATGATAGTCTGAAGGGTATTAGTCTGTTCAACAACAGACTTCTCATCTACCATTTTAAACTCTAAAAATCTGTCTACAATGTAAATCTCAGAACCCGCTCCTTCATTGGAGTATTTTTTTTTATCGAGAGCTTCCCAAAGCTCTCTGGACGTAGAGGTAGTGCAATATATATTATAGAGCGTGTCAGAAAGACAACTGAGAATTTTACCATGACAGATAAAGTCTATCTCATTGTAGGACTCTAATTCATAGGTTCTGCAGGTTCATGTAAGTCAGGTAGGATTTTCGGTTCTTTGAGAACCTTAAACAGTTTCAAACAAGTCAGCCAGTAGGTCATCCTACGCTGCCATCTCTTAAAGTTCAGGCCATGAAACTTCTCCGGTTTGGAGAAGTTATGAATGTTGGTGGACAGTTCTTCTACGATGGTGTTCATCATGCAGATAGGAATTTTCACAAACAGAAAACAGAAAGTAGACAGAAGCTACGAAATTCTATTCTAAGATTGTTAAAAAATTTCTCAAGAATGCAAATTGAAAGATGTAAAATTAAAGACAGAAAATATGTAGAGGATTCGAGGCACGTTACACGCTGTCCTTAGAATAGAATTTTGCCCCCACGAACAGTGCAGTGGGTTCCTGGCGATCTATTCCCGAGATACAACGAATCCCTTCAATCTACTGTACCGTGCACCTGGTGACGAATCCCACGAACGATCACAGCCTTGCTCGAAGAAGAGAGATTGGACGGAGGAATTTTTAGAGGAATTTAGGTTCTGGTGGTTTTCTTTTCTTTTTCGTCTCTGTACGATTTTCCTTTTCGTTCCGAACAGAGAGCGTGAGAGCGAAGAGAAAAAATAGATTCTGGTTCTAAGATCTCAGGATCGTGTCCTGGATATATCTCTCACGTAACATTTCCCACTCTTTCCGTAAGGGGATTACGTGAGAACGGTTCCGCGGAAGACCAGCAACTCACCAGACCAAACCAACGAAAATAAAAAATAAAAATAAAAATAAAATAAGTTGTGAAATTATCTTTGTACCCATGTCCGTTCCGCGACGCGCAAGCGTGCTAAGTGCTAAGTGCTAAGTATTAAGTGCGTGACTAAAAATGCGCATTAAATCGTGCACCCGCTCACGGATTGGATGAGATCTAGCTCATCCCCCACAAAATGCACTTACCCACTAAAAGGATAAAACAATATATGGAAAGGAGAACGACTTCTCCTTTCCCATGTAGGTACTCTCTGGTTTGGAAAATAGTTTTCGCACTTTCATTCCCAACAAATGATTATATATGGGATGTTACCTAGGGTTGAGGGGTTGGAAAAAGTGGGTTGGATATTTACAATAGAAGTTCTTTGCCGGCTCTTGGGTTGGGCTTCGTTTAAGTAAAGGCTATTTTGAATATATAAGTATATATTCCTACAAATAAATACCTATATATGTTTTTCCTCATCTAGCTAGTTAGTTATGAATTTGATTAATAGTGGCAATTAAAGCAAGGATAAAATGCTTTATATAGTAATAATAATTAACACCATATCAATGCAGTTAGTGATAATGTAGAAATTTTTGGTCGATAATAATAATAATAATGATCTAAATTTTTGAAAATATCAGGAGGTTTACGTTGGCTCCACGAACCAGATTTTCATAGCTGTGTTTCGAATTCATGGCAGAGGAACTATCAAGATGATAATCTACCTTCCAAACTTAAAGCTCTTATGCCTTGTCTGCACCTTTGGGGCAAGAACCGTATTGGAAATCTTCGAGGAGACATAAAAGTCCCAGAAGAAAAACTATTACAACCCTAGATGCACCCAACAATAGATGACTTAATTGCTCAGGAGAATATTACCCGAATGTACTTGAGCAAACTCCTACAACAACAAGAGATATATTGGCAACAAAGACCTCAAATTTCCTGGCTCAAAGAAATGTTCGACGTACGGAAGCGCCAACCCACCTGAGATAATCAATTTATGTCTAACTAACACCAAGCACAGATGAAGACAAGTATATGGCGGTGACTACGTCACCTGAACAAATCATAACATTTATAACTCAGGTAAAATTACAAGATTGACAAAACCCAATGTTGAATCGTTTGTCCTAATAGGTTCAACCCTCTCACCACTCTCAAGAAGAAAACCAGAAGATTACAATTCAAATCACTCACCAAGACGACGACTGCTCGATCAGATCTCCTTCTTCCTTAGATGACGAAGTCCTAAGAGCAAAGCACGGACTTTCTCTTAGATTTTCTGTGGACGAGTACCTCGAATCTCTAACTTGTGCTATATTATTTGTGCCTTCCTCAACCCATATATATAGGATGAGAAAATCTTATTCTAGGTCATAATATGATTTCCTAAATAAGAAACCATAAAGTAGTAATCCTATTATACCTAAAATAGCTACTCCAATTCCAAATTGAACTCCAACAATAGGTCATAATATGATTTCCTAAATAGGAAGCCCTAAAATAGAAATCATATTATACCTAAAACAACTACTCATAATGTAAACCTCCTTACCCAAAAATAGGTATTTTGTGTATATTTTATATTTCTTGTATTTATTTTAGATTTTTTTATTAAATAAAACTCAATAATATTATTATGACACACCACTGTGGTTTGGACATTAATAATATAGGATGGCCCCAAAATATGTATCTCCCTTCATAGGGTGTAGCCTACACAGGAGACACTACCTGTAGGATCTTTTCGTGGCACAAAAATTTGATCCCTTGGTGTTAGTATGACATTAGTGTAACAACCAAAGATTATATGTTAAATATTTAGATGTTTTATATATATAATTTATTTGTGGTTAATTTTTAATTCCAACTTTTCTGCAATTAGCAGCCCATATTTTTTCATGCCAAATTAGGCAAATTTTCGTTTTATAGATTTGCATATCATTTACTATTACCTATTTTGGGGATAACCATTTAATTAATTACTTAGTTAATTAGATAATACAATTACTTGATTTATATGACCAGATAAATATTTAATTATTAATTATAAAATATTTTGATAAAATATTTTGGGTGTAGTATTTTATTAAAACTTTATAAAGTAATTTTTTAGAATTTATTATGTGTGCAAATATTCTTTTTAGATTTTTTATAATTCCATCTATATATATAAATATGTAAATATATAGTTATAAATAATAATAATAATAATAATAATAATAATAATAATAATAATAATATTAGTGATAACAATAATAATAATGTTAGTGATAATAATAATAATAATAATAATAATAATTAAAAAAAGGATAAAGAAAAACAAATAAAAGAAGAGAAAATAAAATAAAATAAAATAAAAACCTAATAACTAAACCTAATACAATTCTATTAAAACCCCTAAACAAATCCTATTAAAACTACTCCTAACTAAACCCCCTTAAATCACAGCTCCCCACCCCAGAACCCATGACCCAGCGGTTCCCTCTCCCCCTACCTATATATATATATATATATATATATATATATATATATATATATATATATATATATATATATATACATACTACACATACATATTCTAATCTCTAAACCCTAACCCTACACCAGCCCCGCGCCCCGAAGACCGACCGCCCGACCCCCGACGACCTCAGCCTCATGCCGGCGCCGCCACACCCGCGCCGCCGCCGCAGCCTGGCCGACCGTCGTCGTCCATCCCCGCGCACGCACACACGTGCAACTGCACCACTCTGACCCCATCTTTAAGGTAACATATCTTCCTCGTCTCTCGTCCTTTTCTCGAACGGTTTGTCCATGTACGTTCACAACCTAACCCTCTAGGATTTTTATTCAAGCAGGACGAGTTTTCGTGTCCCGGATTGGTTAAAAAATGGCTGAAAAACTGACCAAAACAGTTTAAAAACTTCAACCCGAACCCCCATGTTCATACCCAATTTGCCGCCAACCTGTTTATTATTTTCAAAAACTAATTAGAGGGTTTTTCTTCTCAATATAATCGAAAAAAAATTTGTTCTTTTAGTTTTTGTTAATTCGTTCTATGTGTTAAAATATTCGGCCTCCAAAACGACCAAAAACTTAGTTTTTTAAAACTAAAATTTTGTGATACGGAGTGCACCCCGCCAAACGGGACCGCCTCGTCACGTACCAATTGCACCAAAAGGCGCGTATGGTATATCCTGATGTGTAGGCTTTCGCAAAAACTGATTTGGACGTGTGTGCGCGTCGGAATCAACCCGTATCCGTAAAAAGTCCCTGTATCGCGACTTTTATAAAATATCACCCCATTTTGTGTATGCTTGTCAGAATACGATGAAACTTACGGCATTGGATTCATGGCATCCCGCTGGTCCTGTGACCCAAGTTTTACTCAATTCTAAAACAGTTGACCAAGTCGCCTATTTGCGGGCCCCACAGTTGACTTTTAGGACGAATTTGTGATCGGCTCACCAAAATCCAAAATTGGACATACCGTTTAGAATTTGTTTGACCTATGATTTATCTCATTTAGAGACCTTTACCTCTGGCATGCTTTTCGGTGCAAAGTGGTCCACATGTAGACCCGCTTTGACCCGAAATTATCGTTTTGTCCATGTGTCCAAATTGGACGAAATGGTAGTATTTTCTAGCTATCTCGCTTATTCTGGGAACATTGGTGATATTTATTTCAGCATCCAGAGACGTTCATTCTGATGCCATAGTTCTGATCCCTTGTGCTTGACGTCTGGACGCTAACACTTTGCAGCTCTCTTGCCAGGCAAGATACCTTGCCAAATTGCTTATAGTACTTTTGCATGCTTATCATATTTTTATATATTCATTATATATGTGTCACGACCCGCACCCGATTTAGGGGCACGAGTGCGCGGGTACGTCCAGCCAACGTCGCAGCATCGGCGGTAGAACGCTGTCTAGGTCATGTAACTATCTAATCAATCTCACATGAATACCCAACTCCATAAGGAGACGTGGATATCATAAAATAATGTTGGATACTCAATCACATAAACTAAGCATGATGAGATATCAAGGCAAGCAAGGAAATACAAGACAAGTCTAATGACAAAATAGTCATACCTGCAGTCAGCAACATCCAATCCCCAAGTATGTCAGAAACAAGTCCACTAAGGTCACAGTCTGGAAAATATTTTCCAGTCAGGAAGGAGCAAAGTACATCTCTAAATAGCAGTTCTATATCAATGATATAAACTATGTAGCAGTATATAGATGAAAATATACAAGATGCATGTATGTGTATGAGAAACATACAATAAGAAAATACTGTAAGTAAATGCAGGAAAGGAACAATATGTCAATGAGCAAGAATCCTATGACTAAGTGTGTGAGTACTAGCTTTAACATATGATCGGCTTGGGACTAGTAAACTCATTACATTAGTTAGCGATCATCCTTGAGGTCAGGCTAATCCGTAGGAATAACTATGATGCATGTAATAGTCAGGCTAATCCGTAGGAATAGCTATGATGCATGTAATAGTCAGGCTAACCATATGTAACAGTGATGAGGCATGTAAAGGTCAGGCTGCACCGACGTGAGGCGTAGGTGAGCTATGATGCATGTAAAGTTGGGTATGATCACATATCTACACTAAAATACTCCCCACCCCCGACTGGTATAGTAGATCCAACCATGGTACGCTATGGCACGGGATTCCCTAGGGAGGTAGCAAATCTCCCCGGAAATCAGTGTCTGTACATGTACAAGATATCAATGAAGCAAGACTTGTACAAGCTACACCATGAATAAGGAATAACATCTCATGACGAGATCCATATACACCAATCCGTGTAACCAGCGTGTCGAATATGGATATTTACACTAGATACAATGAACATAGGAGATATCATAAATTAGAAACTAATCAGAGAATGTACTCGCCTCAGATTGGTTGAAGTCGACGTGCAAAGCATGGACATGTTGACACGACATAAATATAATGCCACACTTCTCAAGGTGATCCCAAATAAAGTAGCAGTTAGTTCCAATGAGTCCGGAGTAGTCCAAATAGCTAGAAACTATATAAAGAAGTCCAAGATCGGAGTTCAGCACGATAATCGAGATAAGGATACCAGGTCCGCAATACATAGAGAAAACATACAGAGGTTAGCTAAGATTAAGATTAATAAGTTTAGCTAATAAGAGAAAAGGGTCGATTGTTTGTTATTAAGGTAGACATCTTAGTTTATGAAAATCATTTCGAAATTACTTTGAACAATAATTGTCAAAACTTTTCTTTCGAACATAATTACAATTAAAAGTTTATTTATAAAAAATTAGAATTTATGTAAAAGCCAATATATATTTATCTATAGTAAAATCGGTTACCAGCCCAAATAAACTGATTTTGAACTAAGCTTAATGTTGAAACTATTTCTTAATTAATAATATAAACCCAAAAATTATTATATTTTTTTACATAATCAAAAACCCTTATAATATTACATAACTAAACTAATTACATAAAAACTAAATTAATTATATATTAATATAACTAATACTTTTAAAATTAACCCAAACATTACTCTCTGAAAAATGAAAGAGGGAAGACGGAGAGAGGGGCTCACGTTGGGGTTTTCTCGGCGTCGACGCGGAGAAGGTCCGTCGAGGTCAGGCTGGATAAGGCGTCGGCGGTCGAGTGCTCACCTCGAGGCGACGGCACCGGGCAGATCTGCTGTGGCGGGGAGGAGTTTCGGCGGTAGGTGAAACTCCTCCGCCGTGGTCGCGCCGGGGTCACGCGGTGGTCGGCTCCCACGACTTCGAGGCTGGATCTGGGAAGCTCAGGGTGGCAGCGAAGCTCGGCGGCGGCTGGATCGATCGAGCTCGACGCACGCGGAAGGAGGGGACGGCTCGATCTGGTGGCGCTGGGCGGTGGTCCACCGGAGCTGGGACCGGGAAGCCGCGGCTGCTCGAGTCAAGGTCGGGGACGGCAAGCTCGACTTAGAGGAGGAGATCCCGCAGCCACCGGAGACGGTTAGGTTAGGTTCAAATCTAGGGTTAGGGTTTTGAATTGCTCTGTGAATGTGTCAGGGTTGTATTGGGTCGTGTCCGGAGCTGGACACAATTGTTTGATGTTTGTACTGTGGTGGATGTGTCCAGATGGTGTCGGACACAAAAAATCTTATTGTACTGATCTAATGTAATACTGGACACAGGAAATGAAGGTATACGATAGGACACCCGGGGTCAGACCCGAGGCCATTACGGCTGACACGGTAATATTGGACACACGGACACGAGCACACAAAAACAGATGGTGATGGCTGCTGGCTTGTGGGGATTTGTGAGGGCTAGCCTAGGTTTTGGGGATTAGGGCTTTCTTGGGAAGGGTGTGGGTGTGTGACTTTAAATAGGGAGAGAGGGTGTGTGAATGAAGGGTGAGGATTGACCCATTTAATGAATGGCCAAGATCAGACATGAATAAATTCTTCATGTGGGAATGAGGGTGTTGACTAGTCAATGTTGGGCTTCTCCATTTGGTTGAACCAATGGGGTGTTGACACATAATACAAATTTGCAAATTAGTCCCATTAAATTTGGGTATTTGCACAGATGCATAAAATGATGAAAATTTGGCGGGCGATTCGGTGTTTGACGTTTTACAGGGTGAGGGGGCATTGTGTGCTTGGTATGGGCTTAATTAATCGGGTACTGGAATTAAATTAGGATTTACGGAGTCAGTTAAAATGATATCCTCAAATTAATTAGAAATAAATTCAATCTGTGTTCTAAAATTAATTAGGAGTACATGGGACCAAAATCAGGTCGGGTCATCAATAGCATTAATGAAGAAGACTCAGAACAGAATATTACCCTAATTTGGGTCGCACGAAAAAATAGGTCAAGATTGCCTCCAATTTTGATTGGAACGCACAACGATACAAAATTGGAATTTATTTAGAATTTAAAATAAACGTCCGCGACGATTTTTGTGCGGCTAAAATGAAGCTCAAGAGATCATAATTATGAGTTGCAAAAATAGCAGAATGGAAGACAGGCACGTCTAGGGCAAGGTTGTAAAATTGTTGGAAGGCAAAAGCCAGGGTAGCGCTCCAAATATCGAAGCAAGGGCAAAGCGCAATAATTAAATAAATTACGGTAATTAATTACGACATCCAAAAAATTAAATCCTAAATAATGTAATTAACTACACAATTCCCAAAATTCTGTCAGGTGTTCGTCTAGTGGGCTTCTAGGTCGAGTCTACCAGCTCAGGCATTAATGAACACTGAATATAATAATATATTTTTAATTACACATCTCACGAAATTATTTAATTTAAATACACAAAATATTAAACACAGAAAAAGTCGAAATTACCCCTATTTTCAGAATGTGGTAGTGACAAGTCTACCCTCCTTAAAAAAATTTCGTCCTCGAAATTTAAAGTCCTCATAGTAGTGTTTATACATTATTTTATTTTCCATCAATAGTTAAATTCATCGACCACAAAATCAGGTAGTAATCCACCTTACCATTTCACAATCTCAAAAAATTTCTGAAATTACTGTATTCTTGCAATATCCTCGAAAATAAAAATCAGTTTCCATTTCCTCACAATTTCCTCCGAATTTAAATTTAAGAAATTAAATACTCGGATTTGACATCCCTTCCTCTAATTCACTCAATGTACATTAAGACTCCCATCTAAAACACAATCCATAAATCCAACCCTTCAATTCAATTAATCCACTATATTCATAAAATTGGAATTGTCATCCGAAAAGTTTAAATTTAAACACCAATCCGTTAATGATTTTTACTCCTCAATTTAAGTCCACTCAATGCATACTCAAAATCTAGATCCTCATCCCGAGAATCGAATTCGACACTATCCATTAACGATTTTATTTCCTGATTTCCCTTTTCCTCAGAATACTCAACGAGGCAATACTTACGGAATCTTCAAATACAACATTCATAATATAAAATTTTAAAATTCATAACTTGCAATCAAATAATTATAATAATAATCTCTCTAATTTTCAAATTTTAATAACCAATTCAATCATATCATAACCTTCTTAAAAATTAATAAATCCTCAATTCTGCCATGTTAATTTCTTAACTCTCCATTTAAGTTAATGTTTATCCTCGAATTTCAATCATACCTCGATCTTCATAAAATCAATGATCCATCAATTCTGTTATATTAACCCCTAAATTCTTTATTTAAATTAATGCTTATCCACAAATTTTAATCATCTTGCCCCTTTTTGTCAAGTCATAACCTTGTCATAGATCTACTATGGTCAAACTCCACTAATCATGGTTAAAATAAAAAATTCTACCTACAGCCATGCAATCTAAGAAAATATGTAGGTCATGTGTCTTTTGTCCTGGTATTGCAGTCTCTTTCAGGGTGTACTACTAGCTACATTCTAACAAGAAAATCACGAATACAGACCACGTACTAGGGAATCAATCGATCAGAAGACGAAAACAACATGAGAAAAAGAAGGAACCTGCTAACATATTTCTTGCGGTATCTCCTATCTCTAACATACTCTTAACTCTGGCACATTCACTAACTAATTCCTATTCTTGTACACTGGTACCCATATCAATTAATCATTAGTCCACAAGATCCATGAATACGTCCATATTGCACACACCTGTCTATTAATACCAAAATCTGATACCAAGAACCTCTAACATAATTATAGGTCAAATGATGCATGAAAAGTTGATACCTCTATCTCTTTAGGTACCCCTGTTCTACTATAGTACACCCACTGCTAGTTCTCGTTCCTACTACAATTGTCCATACTATCTGTTCTTATCACTCAAGTGCACACCAAGTGTAACACATCATACTAAATACTGCTCTTTCCAATACAACTTTAGATGGACACCCAAGTCAGTCTGCGGTGCCATCTCAATCATGCTCAAGTCAACAGATTCTTACACATGTATATCATCTACTACTATACTAATATATTTCTCATCCACCATAATTTTTATCCTCATAATAATATCATCAAAATTTAACCTTTGAACAACAAAAATGTATACTTCCTCAAGGGTTAAATATTCAATATTGAATTCAAACTTTAATCACTTCTAGAATCCTTATAGCCTTGACCATGTTTATTGAATCAAAATTTGAACCCTCAAAAATTTAATGACATAAATCTCAACTCCTCAATAATTCTCAAAAATTAAAATTCATTTCCACTCTTTAATTTATAAATCCACAAATATACATATAAGTGCTCACGGTCTCTAATTCTCGAGGTGCACTCAAAACATCTATTGTCCACAACTGTGTACTAAGTTTTGTACTGCCCGAATCACTTGTCACTATTTCCTCCAATGATCAAAGTTATCATCACATGTATTTCTTCCATGATTTTCAATCTATATTAACTGGTATATCATCCAATTATCATCACACAGAGTGCTTACTATTATTAGTGTCATTCTCGACTAATCCTCGATATAGAACCATTAGCACTCTTGGTATTATATCACTAGCTTCATTAATGGATCATCTCATCAAGCTCATTAGAACTCATGATTACCTGTACCTTCTATAATACTCATGTTTCTTCACTCTCATGGGCGTGTATATGGTTCCTCGTCTCGATTGTTGTATAGGTATTTCCCTTTAATCCTTTAAAGCCTGTTAAACTAATCTGTGATACGCTTCACCATTTTCCTTTCCAATTCCAATATTTCTCTACTCATGACACCTCATTAACTCTTTATGCATATACAGTTCCTTACCTTAAACACTCCCGATATCAATTATCAAATTGAACATCATGCTCCATAATCCTTAACAAAATTCCTGGATACTAAATTGTTTACATAGATCATCCAATTACATAATCATGATCATCCAGGACGGGTATGTTGGCTCTGATACTCACTCTAGGAACTATC
This sequence comes from Iris macrosiphon, assembly GCA_036927795.1. NCBI lineage: Eukaryota > Viridiplantae > Streptophyta > Magnoliopsida > Asparagales > Iridaceae > Iris > Iris macrosiphon. The sequence goes on from JAYESA010000011.1 coordinate 28,466,026, forward strand.
ACTGATACTCTGTACTCTCCTTCTACTCACAGTCTCTAATGACACTTATCCTAGAACCATTGTTACAAGGTACTATGCTATGGGTTAACTCTAGATTAAGGTCTACTGCTCACATGTCCAACTAGGAAACACTTACAACTTACTAGCAACACTCAATCAATATTAATACTCAAGACACAGCCATAATTACAAGTCATTAATTATCATACTTAACAAGGAATCCTCAAAGGATAGGAGCTCAAAAAGACTGGATTGAGGACTGAAGGTGTTTCTACTGCTAGCAGCAAAAGAAATGATGGAAAAAAGTCCTGTATAACAGAAATAGATAAGTGTTGAGATGATACTTTAAGAACAAATTTTAAGACACAACCTGATAATCATACACGTCGGTCAGAAATCATGACGCTGAGAATCCTCGCCATGCCAGTAAGAACAGGTGCGGTAAACGACAGGTTCCGTAACTAAAGCACACAACCCTATAGTCATGTCATCTAGAATCTTTGCCACGCCAACCGGTACAGCTGCTATAAACTCTAGGTTCCATAACCAAAGCAGACGTTTCACCTTTCGCACTGTTCTCATCAATATATGTCATCAGATGATATCGTAAAATTTAGTCCGTAAAATTCATCTCGGCATAAAATCAAACACTACAATGAAACCAAGATCCTAATTTAATAACTGATCAACAGAAATCAAACTCAATATCAACGAGTGAGGACGGACGGAAACAAGGCGAAGGATTAAAAATTAGAAATTATAATAAGATTCTCAAGGGGTCGTCCCAGGAATCTCTCAAGAATTTTGTGATTGAGTATCCTCTCTTATCCTAGTATCCTATGTCATATATTCTATAGCAGGCACGCAGTAGTACAACTGTAACGTCGCACTACCACGACATCGCACAACTTGTGAAATCTGACCTGCATGGGCCACCACTAAAAACGTGTCACGACCCGCACCCGGTTTAGGGGCACGATTGCGCGGGTACGTCCAGCCTACGCCGCAGCATCGGCGGTAGAACGCTGTCTAGGTCATGTAACTATCTAATCAATCTCACATGAATACCCAACTCCATAAGGAGACGTGGATATCATAAAATAATGCTGGATACTCAATCACATAAATTAAGCACGATGAGATATCAAGGCAAGCAAGGAAATACAAGACAAGTCTAATGACAAAATAGTCATACCTGCAGTCAGCAACATCCAATCCCCAAGTGTGTCAGAAACAAGTCCACTAAGGTCACAGTCTGGAAAATATTTTCCAGTCAGGAAGGAGCAAAGTACATCTCTAAATAGCAGTTCTATATCAATGATATAAACTATGTAGCAGTATATAGATGAAAATATACAAGATGCATGTATGTGTATGAGAAACATACAATAAGGAAATACTGTAAGTAAATGCAGGAAAGGAACAATATGTCAATGAGCAAGAATCCTATGACTAAGTGTGTGAGTACTAGCTTTAAGATGTGATCGGCTTGGGACTAGTAAACTCATTACATTGGTTAGCGATCATCCTTGAGGTCAGGCTAATCCGTAGAAATAGCTATGATGCATGTAATAGTCAGGCTAATCCGTAGGAATAGCTATGATGCATGTAATAGTCAGGCTAACCATATGTAACAGTGATGAGGCATGTAAAGGTCAGGCTGTACCGACGTGAGACGTGGGTGAGCTATGATGCAAGTAAAGTTGGGTATGATCACATATCTACACTAAAATACTCCCCACCCCCGACTGGTATAGTAGATCCAACCATGGTACGCTATGGCACGGGATTCCCTAGGGAGGTAGCAAATCTCCCCGGAAATCAGTATCTGTACATGTACAAGATATCAATGAAGCAAGACTTGTACAAGCTACACCATGAATAAGGAATAACATCTCATGACGAGATCCATATACACCAATCCGTGTAACCAGCATATCGAATATGGATATTTATACTAGATACAATGAACATAGGAGATATCATAAATTAGAAACTAATCAGAGAATGTACTCGCCTCAGATTGGTTGAAGTCGACGTGCAAAGCATGGACATGTTGACACGACATAAATATAATGCCACACTTCTCAAGGTGATCCCAAATGAAGTAGCAGTTAGTTCCAATGAGTCCGGAGCAGTCCAAATAGCTAGAAACTATATAAAGAAGTCCAAGATCGGAGTTCGACACGATAATCGAGATAAGGATACCAAGTCCGCAATACATAGAGAAAACATACAGAGGTTAGCTAAGATTAAGATTAATAAGTTTAGCTAATAAGAGAAAAGGGTCGATTGTTTGTTATTAAGGTAGACATCTTAGTTTATGAAAATCATTTCGAAATTACTTTGAACAATAATTGTCAAAACTTTTCTTTCGAACATAATTACAATTAAAAGTTTATTTATAAAAAATTAGAATTTATGTAAAAGCCAATATATATTTATCTATAGTAAAATCGGTTACCAGCCCAAATAAACTGATTTTGAACTAAGCTTAATGTTGAAACTATTTCTTAATTAATAATATAAACCCAAAAATTATTATATTTTTTTACATAATCAAAAACCCTTATAATATTACATAACTAAACTAATTACATAAAAACTAAATTAATTATATATTAATATAACTAATACTCTTAAAATTAACCCAAACATTACTCTCTGTAAAATGAAAGAGGGAAGACGGAGAGAGGGGCTCACGTTGGGGTTTTCTCGGCGTCGACGCGGAGAAGGTCCGTCGAGGTCAGGCTGGATAAGGCGTCGGCGGTCGAGTGCTCACCTCGAGGCGGCGGCATCGGGCAGATCTGCTGTGGCGGGGAGGAGTTTCGGCGGTAGGTGAAACTCCTCCGTCGTGGTCGCGCCGGGGTCACGCGGTGGTCGGCTCCCACGACTTTGAGGCTGGATCTGGGAAGCTCAGGGCGGCAGCGAAGCTCGACGGCGGCTGGATCGATCGAGCTCGACGCACGTGGAAGTAGGGGACTGCTCGATCTGGTGGCGCTGGGCGGTGGTCCACCGAAGCTGGGACCGGGAAGCCGCGGCTGCTCGAGTCAAGGTCGGGGACGGCGAGCTCGACTCAGAGGAGGAGATCCCGCAGCCACCGGAGACGGTTAGGTTAGGTTCAAATCTAGGGTTAGGGTTTTGAATTGCTCTGTGAATGTGTCAGGGTTGTGTTGGGTTGTGTCCGGAGCTGGACACAATGGTTTGATGTTTGTACTGTGGTGGATGTGTCCAGATGGTGTCGGACACAAAAAATCTTATTGTACTGATCTAATATAATACTGGACACAGAAAATGAAGGGATACGATAGGACACCCGGGGTCAGACCCGAGGCCAATACGGCTGACACGGTAATGTTGGACACACGGACACGAGCACACAAAAACAGATGGTGATGGTTGCTGGCTTGTGGGGATTTGTGAGGGCTAGCCTAGGTTTTGGGGATTAGGGCTTTCTTGGGAAGGGTGTGGGTGTGTGACTTTAAATAGGGAGAGAGGGTGTGTGAATGAAGGGTGAGGATTGACCCATTTAATGAATGGCCAAGATCAGACATGAATGAATTCTTCATGTGGGAATGAGGGTGTTGACTAGTCAATGTTGGGCTTCTCCATTTGGTTGAACCAATGGGGTGTTGACACATAATACAAATTTGCAAATTAGTCCCCTTAAATTTGGGTATTTAAACAGATGCATAAAATGATGAAAATTTGGCGGGCGATTCGGTGTTTGACGTTTTGTAGGGTGAGGGGGCATTGTGTGCTTGGTATGGGCTTAATTAATCGGGTACTGGGATTAAATTAGGATTTACGGAGTCAGTTAAAATGATATCCTCAAATTAATTAGAAATAAATGCAATCTGTGTTCTAAAATTAATTAGGAGTACATGGGACCAAAATCAGGTCGGGTCATCAATAGCATTAATGAAGAAGACTCAGAACAGAATATTACCCTAATTTGGGTCGCACGGAAAAATAGGTCAAGGTTGCCTCCAATTTCAATTGGAACGCACAACGATACAAAATTAGAATTTATTTAGAATTTAAAATAAACGTCCGCGATGATTTTTGTGCGGCTAAAATGAAGCTCAAGAGATCATAATTATGAGTTACAAAAATAGCAGAATGGAAGGCAGGCACGTCTAGGGTAAGGTTGTAAAATTGTTGGAAGGCAAAAGCCAGGGTAGCGCTCCAAATATCGAAGCAAGGGCAAAGCGCAATAATTAAATAAATTACGGTAATTAATTACGACATCCAAAAAATTAAATCCTAAATAATGAAATTAAATACACAATCCCCAAAATTCTGTCAGGTGTTCGTCTAGTGGGCTTCTAGGTCGAGTCTACCAGCTCAGGCATTAATGAACACTAAATATAATAATATATTTTTAATTACACATCTCACGAAATTATTTAATTTAAATACACGAAATATTAAACACAGAAAAAGTCAAAATTACCCCTGTTTTCAGAATATGGTAGTGACAATATGTGTTTTCTTTCAGTCATAATTATATACTATATATATGTTGACACACACTTGACACATAGTATCATGGGAGGGGGGGACAATCAGTAGGCGTATGGACTATATCCACTCTGGTAAACCATAGTAACTAGCACGCACTGCGGTAGTTGTGTCGTGCAAGTCGTTACCCTCGCGGTATATCGATTTTTGGTGTCGCGCTAGTCGCTACCCTCGCGGTATATCGATTTCTGATGTTCATAGACGTGTGTGTGAGTTGTGAGATTAGATAGAGTAGCCTACCCATGCCCATACGTCAAAAAATTGTCCTCATTATGCATATTCATATAGATTGTCTAGTACAGCGTACTTATATATTTTTTGTCTATTATGCATATTTTACTGTATTCAATTGGCATGCTTCTATGTATCTTGTTACGTCCCTCTGAGGACCTGGTCCCTTTCCAGGTGTAGACGATCTTGACTATTCGCAAGAGCACAGATCAGAACTTGCTACTTATTATCTCTTTCGAGGAGGTCTTCTCTTTGAGTCTCATTGTTCATTAGATGTACATTATGTGGTTTCTCTTCTATTCTAGTTGGTAGTGGATTTGTCTCCACCCAACTACTTGTTCTTATCATGCATTTTATACTTGATTCAGTTATATAGTTGATTGGTTATTTGATTCTGTGGATGAGATCTAGTTATGCCCTGTGACGTATGATAATATATATACCACATGTGAGTTAACATTCATATTACAGTGTACGTGTGTATTATGGTATCAATATATTGGAGTTGCCATATACATACGGCTGACATGCTTACGTATTCCTAGTCCTACATATTTTGGGACTGGGACGTGACATATTTTTGTGTTGGCCCATGCAGGTCGAGAGCATATTGTCTCGGTTAAGTTACTGTACCGATCAAGCCTGTGCATAGGATTAGATTATAGGATCTCATCCACTTATTTAATCACCGCCCTTGATTCTATTTCTCCTTCTTATTTGATTGCTTGCATTGCGTCTTGCTTGACCCTTTCACAACGTCAGTCTTTTCTTTTCTTTCGTGCTTGATAGTGGTTAGAAAGGTAACTTGTACTAGGTATATACACTCTATTATTCAATAACACTGGTAGTTAAATTCTTGTAAGTTGGGTAGTATGCCTCATAACCTAGTATCACATAGTCTTTTTGATCCATTAATGAAGTGTAATTGAATGACACCAACTATAGGCTTGCATAAGAAGATAGTGTTTATCTAGACTGTAGAACTTAGTGGCCCAAACCCCCATTTGGTCGACTAGAGACTTAGACAAGTAGTTAGTATGGCAAATGTAGAGGCACAACACCGATCTTCTTGGTGAATTTGAATTATTCTGTACCTTCCTCCATCATAATCAAGCGTACTTATATTTTCTGGACTATCTCCGCTTTTGCTACTATTTTATAGCCTAGTTTTGCAAGCTTATTCTTTTATCGAGCTTGTTCATAACATATGTGTTATTGGGGACGCCTACTAATACATTGTCTAAATCAAAATCAGTGTATTACGGTCTGATCAACCTTAATGCACTTGGTTCGCTCTTCGCATGACTACTTTACGTGGATTGAGATATAGCTGACTCAGCTTGTTAGATGAATATACTTGCCCTCTAGACAGGTCAGAGCATATCGTATCAAGTACATAACTGTTCTGATATGAACATGTGAATAAAAATTTACCAAAATAAGATTTTAATCCACAACTGCCTTGACAACTCCCTTTTGAATTCTTTAATTGCCTTGAATCTCGTGCTTGTATTCTATCACCTCCTCCTTGAATTCTTTATTATTTTTTCCGTCTTCCCCTATTTCGGAAAGACGAACGCTCGTACTTGGTATAAGTTTGATACACAGAGAATACTAGATATACCCCATAAGCCAATCACATTACCTTATAACTACCTTTTGTAATTAAGGGCCTATCACAATGTGATATATTTGGTATAAAAAAAAATTTTGAGGATATGTTGATATTTTAACTAGATGGCATACCCACGATGCTAATGGATGACACGAGTAGCAGTAGTAGTATTCTTTTTCCTATCACCATCTCGTCCCATTGGGTTGCTCATCTTCTCTTCTATATCCATTCCTTATTCCACGCTAAATTCTTCCTATCGTAGTTGCGTCTTTTCTTGCCATCACAAATTATGATTTAATTCAACCTCACCCTTATTTTTTTTAGTTAAAAACATAACCGGGTTAGTAATAATTAATAACTAAAAATATGAGTTAATGATAACCATTATGTATATGCACTATAATAATATATGTATTCTCTTATTATTTTTAACCTTAAGTAGCGTCCTTTAGTCTAACATGAATTAGTTGGATGGTTAAAATAGTTCATACTTCTAATAAGTTTTATAAAGTTAGTCAAGACCTAAATTGTTGCCCTAAGACTTAGACTAAGCTTAGGAAAGAGTTGAAGGAACTTGTTATGAACTGATGACTATGACAAATTATTGGCGAGGTAGTGACAGCTGCAGCTAGACCATTATAGTAGAGTAGTCAAATTATTTGTAGACAAACTGGCCAGGTGGCGTGGCAGTATTAGACTACGATACTTGACGGTTACAGAAAAAATCATGGTTATGAGATTCCAGACATGTATCCCAAAAATTTTGACCTTGTCACAAAAACTGCAGTGTATCTATATACACAGCAACTTTCTGTGACAGTGGACAGGGTATTTAGCGACAGTTTGATAGTTTTTAATATATTAGATATTAATATATATATAGATATATATGTATATATATGGTAATTAATATATATATAAATATGTTCCTAATTGCTATTTTTATTATAGTATACTATATATGTATATATTTAGTTGTAGCATATAAATTTATTAGAATAGTTAGTATATTTTAGTTATCAATTGTTAGGAGTATCTTTTACATATTATATATTTGTAGGTATGTATGTACATATATATGTATTAATAGTTAGTGTGTAGTTGGTAGTTAGTATTATTCTATTAGTACATACTAGAGTTATATTGGATTGATATATGTTATTATTGATGGGTAGTTAGTATATATATAAGATTTTGGCAATTACCTTGAGATGCCAAGGTAGTATCAAAGTATTGGAGGATAATCAAGGTATTGGGTTTGGATATCAATATAGAGGTTTATTATTGTGGTACCAAGTTGGTTCGAAACCAAGGTATCCATTTAGCATTTGTAATTAGAATTTTATATATATAATATTGTTTGATATGTACATATGTGTTATATTTATCCCTTGTTTGCGTATCCTGAGATACGGTATCTTAGTATCCTAAGATGTAGCTTGTATGGCCTAGATTTATAGTGTGTGAGCCAAATATCTTTGAGTCAGACTCATGCAACCTAGAAATAGGTAGTTGACCATAATTTGACTATAGTTGACCATAGTTGACTTAGAGTTGACCTAGTTTGATTTTTGACTTAGAAATAGTTTTATGACCTAGAAATTGACTAGTTTAATTTATTTCTCTTCCCCAAAACTTGTATTAATGCAATATTTCATATATAGGTCTGTGACACCAGTTCGGACATCATTTTTCATCATTTGCTCTGGACCACAAGCGAGTACATTCTCTGATAGTTTCCATTATTTGATTACCACTATAATTCAAGTATTTAGAAATGTTACTTATGATTCTTGACACGATGGTACACGGATTGGTATTGTTATTGGATCGTCAGTCATGGGATGTTACCTTGATTATGGAGATGGTATCGAATATTGTCCTTGTTGGTATTGGATAACATTGAATATTGTAAATTAAATATTGGATACATTGGCTAGTGACGTGTCATGATTCGATCCATCATATCAGTCGGGGCGGGGGAAATACCAGTTAAATATGTGATCAAGAAACTATCGGCTAGTAGTGTAATCATTGGCTACTAACTAACCATGCAATTCACGTATGGTTGAGTTAGCTCCTTAGTATAATCATTGAATCTCCCAGGCCGATCACATATTTAGTTAGTATCTCAAATCACATAGTTATTATAGATTCTATTATTCAGTTCATTGATTACCTTGTTCTATTCTGACATTATAGTTCATTCCTTTATTCTTGTATGCATTGATTATATTCTGTTGTTAGTATTGCCTATTCTCTCATTATTCTTGATTATCAGTTATATCCTCATCGTAGATAGCATCTTCTATTGTACTGCTTTATAGTTTTTGTCAATTAATTGGAACTGCTATTGGGTTGTACTTCGCTCCATTCCTGACTGGAAAACATTTTTCAGAGGATCCGGGAGATTGGTGTCTGACATACTACGGACCTCAGCCTATAGATGGTGCAGACTTGGACCCACTAGTTCTGGAGTGACTGCCGGAAAATTTAGCCGGGTTCACTAGTTAGCCTAGTTAGTTCTCTTTAGCATTTTGGTACCGAATTTGTTTCCGGCATATTATCGTGTTTGGATATTATTTCTATTTATTGTTGTTATATTTTAATTGTATAGTTATATTAGACTTCTTTGATATCTTTCCGTGCCATAGTAATGTGATTGAGTATTGTGTTGAACTAAGTTGATTATACTCTCATCTTGGAGTTGAGATATTATTGGAGGTTTATGCTTTATAGTGAGATAATTAGATAGTATAGTTGACCAAGACAGCGTTCTACCGACGATGCTGTGGCGTAGGCTGGGCGTTGTTCCCGACTTGCATCCCTACAACGGGTGCGGGTCGTGACAGACCCAATGAATAAATTTCTCTTACAACCTAGACAATAGCCTCAAAAGACTTTGACTACTAGTAGAATTCTTGTAAGTTGGGTAGTGTAGATGAGTTAGATGATAAATGAATAGTGTATAGACAATATGGGAGAAAAGTGTTAGAATGGGTGACCATAAGCTTTTAGGAAGCGCTGCAAGCTAGCAATGAAGTGTTAACAGCTATTATAATTTATTACGAATATGGATTAGTATTAATTTCGAGGACAAAATTATTATAAGTTGGGTAGATTGTAAACCCCCTCACCCAAAAATAGGTATTTTGTGTGTATTTTGTATTTCTTGTATTTATTTTAGATTTTTTATTAAATAAAACTCAATAATATTATTAGGACACTCCACTGTGGTTTGGACATTAATAATATAGGATGGCCCCAAAATATGTATCCCCCTTCATAGGGAGTAGCCTACACAGGAGACACTACCTGTAAGATCTTTTTGTGGCACAAAAATTTGATACCTTGGTGTTAGTATGACATTAGTATAACAACCAAAGATTATGTGTTAAATATTTAGATATTTTATATATATAATTTATTTGTGGTTAATTTTTAATTCTAACTTTTCTGCAATTAGCATCCCATAATTCTCCATGCCAAATTAGGCAAATTTCCTTGTTATAGATTTGCATATCATTTACTATTACCTATTTTATGGATAGCTATTTAATTAATTACTTAGTTAATTAGATAATACAATTACTTGATTTATATGGCTACATAAATATTTAATTATTAATTATAAAATATTCTGGGTGTAGTATTTTATTAAAATTTTACAAAGTAATTTTCTAGAATTTATTATGTGTGCAAATATTCTTTTTGGATTTTTTATAATTCCATATATATATAAATATGTAAATATATAGTTATCAATAATAATAGTAGTAATAATAATAATAATAATAATAATGTTAGTGATAATAATAATAATAATAATGTTAGTGATAATAATAATAATAATAATAATAATAATAATAATAATAATAATAATAATTAAAAAAGAAAAGGAAGAAAAACAAATAAAATAAGAGAAAATAAAATAAAAATAAAATAAAATAAAAACCTAATAACTAAACCTAATACAATTCTATTAAAACCCCTAAACAAATCCTACTAAAACTACTCCTAACTAAACCCCCTTAAACCACAGCTCCCCACCCCAGAACCCACGACCCAGCAGCTCCCTCTCCCCCTACCTATATATATATATACATACTACACATACATATTCTAATCTCTAAACCCTAACCCTAACCCAACCCCAGCCCCGCGTCCCGACGATAATAACCGCCGGACCCCGGCGACCTCAGCCCAACTCCGGCTTGGTCAAAAAATCGACCGAAAAATGGCAGAAAAACTGACAAAAATAGTCCATAAACTTCAACCCGAACCCCCATGTTCACACCCAATTTGCCGCCAACATATTTATTATTTTCAAAAACTGATTGAAGGGTTTTTCTTCTCAATATAACCGAGAATTTTTTTGTTCTTTTAGTTTTTGTTAATTCGTTCTATATGTTAAAATATTCGGCCTCCAAAACGACCAAAAATTTGGTTTTTCAAAACTGAAATTTTGTGATACGGAGTGCGCCCCGCCAAACAGGACCGCCTCATCGTATACCAATTTCACCGAAAGGCGCGTATGGTATATCCTGACGTATGGGCTTTCGCGAAAACTGATTTGGACGTGTGTGCGCGTCGAAATCAACCCGTATCCGTAAAAAGTCCCCATATCACGACTTTTGCAAAATACCACACCATTTTGTGTACGCTCGTCAGAATACGACAAAACTTACGCCATTGGATTCGTGGCATCCCGCTGGTCCTGTGACCCAAGTTTTACTCAATTCTGAGACAGTTGACCAAGCCGCCTATTTGTGGCCTCATAGTTGACTTTTAGGGCAAATTTGTGATCGGCTCACCGGAATCCAAAATTGAACATACCGTTGAGTTCGTATCGATGTTTAGAATTTGTTTAACTTATAATTTATCCCATTTAGAGACCTTTATCTCTGGCATACTTTTTGGTGCAGTGGCCCATATGTGGACCCGCTATGATCCAAAATTACCGTTTTGCCCCTGTGTCCAAATTGGACGAAATGGTAGTATTTTCTAGCTATCTCGCTTATTCTGGGAACGTTGGTGATATTAATTTCAGTATCCGGAGACGTTCATTCTGATGTCATAGTTCTGATCCCTGGTGCTTGACGTCTGGACGCTTACACTTTGCAGCTTTCTTGCCAGGTAAGATACCTTTCCAAATTGCTTATAGTACTTTTGCATGCTTATCATATTTTTATATATTCATTATATATGTATTTTTATCAGTCATAATTATATACTATATATATGTTGACACATACTTGACACATATTATCATGGGAGGGGAGGACAATCAGTAGGCGTATGGGCTATATCCACTCTGGTAAACCATAGTAACTAGAACGCACTACGATAGTTGTGTCGCGCAGGTCGCTACCCTCACGGTATGTCGATTTCTGGTGTCGCGCTGGTCGCTACCCTCGCGGTATGTCGATTTCTGATATTCATGGACGTGTGTGTGAGTTATAAGATTAGATAAAGTAGCCTACCCATGCCCATACGTCGAAAAGTTGTCCTCATTATGCATATTAATATAGATTGTCTAGTACAACATACTTATATATTTTCTATCTATTATGCATTTTTACTGTATTTAATTGGCATGCTTCTATGTATCTTGTTACGTCCCTCTGGGGACCTGGTCCCTTTCCAGGTGTAGACGATCTTGACTATTTGCAGGAGCACAGATCAGGACTTGCTACTTATCTCTTTCGAGGAGGTCTTCTCTTTGAGTCTCATTGTTCATTAGATGTATATTATGTGGTTTCTCTTCAATTCTAGTTGGTAGTGGATTTGTCTCCACCTAACTACTTGTTCTTATCAAGCATTTTTTACTTGATTCAGTTATATAGTTGATTGGTTATTTGATTCTTATGTGACTTGTGATAATATATATATCACATGTGAGTTAACATTCATATTACAGCGTACGTGTGTATTATGGTATCCATATATTGGAGTTGTCATATACAAACGGCTGGCATGCTTACGTATTCCTAGTCCTACGTATTTTGGGACTGGGGCGTGATACATAATCCCGACTGGACTCCAACAATCTTCCCCTCCAGTCTGCTAAGAGGTTGTTAACCCGATGGCTCCTCAACTGGACTCCATGCTTGTCATCCCGCAACAGAGTTTCTGCTCCCCCATGCCACCAATCTCCAATCCCCCAAGTTGCCTTGCATCTTCCTTCATCTCCAGCTCCTCGACCGTCACGTCGATGCTAGCTACCATGCGTAGAACATCTTGTACTCCTGGGATCCTACCGATATCTATGACATGACAAAAACCAAAGTCCTTGACGATCAGCATCACCGTGAATCTTGGATGCATATCCCCGACTTTCGTCTTCCACCGGAATATACTACCGTTCTGATATAGTCATCATCTGCTTGCCTCCCTACCGAAACCAAGTTGTAGCGCAAACACGGTATATATCGCACACCCTTGAGAACGAGCTTCTCAACAAGCTTCGTTGCCAAGTGCACATCACTAATGCCTACAACTGCAGTCGTCCCCTTGTTGTCCATCTTCACATGTCCAAATATGTCACCATAGTATGACGTAAAGATCCTCATATATGGAGTGGCATGATACGATGCCCCAATGTCTATGATCCAATCGACATCATGATACATGTCACAAGGTTCCTCTGTGTCGGTTGTTGCGATGATGAGATCTCCCATAGCCGTGAGATCCTCCTGACCGTGCTTGCTTTTGTCCTTCTCAACTTTGAGCTTCATGCAGTTCCTCTTGATATGACTCCTTTTGCCACAGTGATAGCAGTCATCCTTGCAGTTCACAGTCGCAGGATCCCGAGAACTCTCCATGTCCTCACTTGTGACGAGTCTTTTCTTTCCGTAGGAAGCCACCAGAAAGGAATCCTGCGATGATTCCACTTGCTTCCGTTAGACCTCCTCGTTCAACAAGCTGCTTTTGACTGTCTTCATCGTGACAACTCCATCCGGAGCGGAGTTGCTCACCAACACCACCAACGTCTCCCAGCTTTTTGACAAAGAACTCAAAAGAAGAAGGGCCTGAAGCTCATCATCAATCACCATCTTCATCGCAGATAGCAAATTGATGATACCCTGAACCTCGTTCAGATGTTGTGCTACTGTGGCACCCTCCATGTACTTTTAGTTGACGAGTTGACGAGTTGACGAATCAGAAATGCCTTATTGCCAACCGTTTTTCTTTCATACAATAAATATAGCATCCCCCACAATGTGTTTATAGAACTCTCTATGGACACGTGGTGAAATACCGAGTCATCCAGCCATTGGCGGATGAACCCAACAGTCTTCTGATCTAGTTGTTTCCAGTCATCAACACCTTTGTCCGTCGGCTTGGCGTTTACACCGTCCAACAGACCATGCAAGTCCTTGAACTAAAGTAGATCCTTTATCCTTGGCTTCCAAATTGTCCAATTTTTTCATGTGAGGGTGATCATACGAGTGTTCACCTTCTTCGTAGACATAATTGCCAGAACCAAACATATAGCTCTGATACCACTTGTTGGTATCAGACTATCAGACCAGGGCTTTGATACCACTTATTGGACGTGTAGAAGCGTTTTACCAACCCACCTGAGATAACCAATCCATGTCTAACGAACCCCAAGTACAGATGAAGACAAGTATATGGCGGTGACTACGTCACCTGGACAAATCTTAACCTTTATAACTTAGGTAAAATTACAAGATTGGCAAAAATTAATATTTAATTCTTTGACCTAATAAGTTCAACTCCCTCACCACTCTCAAGAAGAAAAACAGAAGATTATAATTCAAAATCACTCACCAACCCCGTAGTAATTTTCCTGAGCGAAGGCGATGACTCCTCGATTAGATCTTCTTCTTCCTTCTATGTCTTGGATGATGAAGTCCTAAAAGCAAAGCACAGACTTTCTTTTAACTTTTCTGTAGACGAGCACCCAGAATCTCCAACTTGTGCTATATTCTTTGTGCCTCCCTCAACTCATATATATAGGATGAGAAAATCCTATTCTAGGTTATAATATAATTTCCTAAATAGGAAACCCTAAAATAGTAATCCTATTATACCTGAAATAGCTACTCCAATTCCTAATTGAACCCAACAATAGATCATGCATAATAGGATTTCCTAAATAGGAAGCCCTAAAATAGAAATCATAATATAAATAAAACAACTACTCCTAATTATGAGTTGCAGAAGATTAGCACACAAGAAAACCACTCTATTGGCACCATACCAACGGCAGATGAGATCTTCCAAACCATCAAGAACATGAATCCTTCAAAAGCACCAGGACAGGACCGCTACCCAGCATTATTATTGCAGAAATGTTGGGATGTGGTGGGAAATTAGGTAATTAAACTTATTCAAACCTTCTTTCAATCCAAGATCATGCCTCCTACCATCAACCACACTTACATTACTCTAATTCCTAAAAAAGCCAATCCCTGATGCCCTACAGACTTCAGACCTATTTCCTTATGTAATGTTCTTTATAATATCATCACTGGAATCATTGTTAACAGGATTGGTCCACTCCTTGGCAAGCTCATATCCACATTTCAAAATGTTTTTATCCCCGGGAGACAAATATGTGACAACATTATCATCGTCCAAGAGCTTATTCATACTATTTCTAAATCTAGTCCATCTAAAAGTACCTTTGCACTTAAAGATTGATATGTCAAAAGTCTATGATAGGCTTAGTTGGAACTTTATTAGTCATGCTCGTTGCGAATTTGGGTTCTCTGGAACTACCCATGACAGTATCATGCAGTGTGTCACTACGACCTATTTATCCATTTCGGTGAATGGATCTCCGACTCAAACATTTGTCCCTGGTCGCGGAATCAGACAAGGGTGCCCACTATCTCCCTATATCTTCATAATGTGCAGTGAACTTTTGTCCAAGCAATTGCTTCTTATGGAAACATCAAACTGTTCCGATACACAAACACATCTTATTCACACCTAATGTTCGCTGATGATTTATTCCTTTTTGGCTATTGTTCTGTTCAGAACATACTCCGAACCAAAATCATCCTATCTATATTTGAATCTTGGTCAGGCCAGCAAATCAATTTTGAAAAATCTTCCGTTCTTTTTTTGCGCAATCTTAACATCTTCATGAGGCAAATTTATCTAGATATTATGTGGGAAGCTCATGGACCCTAGAGACAAATATCTCGGCAACCATCTTTCGATCCCTAGAATTTCTACTTACACCAACTTGATTGATTCCAGTCGTTCCGAACTCAGTGGTTGGAAGGAAAGTTGTTTATCTCATGCAGGTAGAAGTACCCTCATCAAATCTACTATGTCTTCACTACCTACATTTTGATCTATCCTCCTATCTTATCCCCAAACATATTACTAGAAAACTTTCTCAAATACAAAATCAGTTTTGGTGGGGAGGATCGGGAAATCAAAGAAAAATGCACTTCTGTGACTGGAAGATCATTACCTCTCCTATACCCCAGGGAGGACTGGGAATTGGAGATCCAGAGATCTGCAATCAAGCATTGATAACCAAGTTGGCCTGGAGATTCCTTTCCTCGCCTAATGCAGGATGGGTGAAACTACTAACTAGCAAATACCTAAGAAACTGCAATTTCTGGACTGCTAAATTATCTAGCTCTGCTCTGTTGGAGTGGGTAGGATTCCCAACATATGTGGAAAATATTCCGGAGTAGGATCGAGTATTTCTACATATAATAGGAATACCTCAATTTATTTGGATTGGATATTCCTAAATATAATAGGAATATCTCAATGGATATGGATTGGATATTCCTACATATAATAGAAATATGTAGATTTGGATTGGATATTCCTATCTTTAGTTGTGGGTTTGAGGCTATATATAGGAGTCTGTTGTCCCTAAAATATCTCTCTCTAAAAAAAAATATAGCAACAAGGAGAGAAAATGAGGCAAGAGTGTCATTTATAACATCGGAGAGGAGAAAGAAGGATTGGAGACCGTTTCGAAGAAGGAGATCAGTTTCAGATATTTTTCGTTGTCTTTCTTCTTCGTGGTTATAATCTATTTTCTGTTCCAAAAGAATCCGTTTGGATCGGTGAGATGTTTGTAAGGAGTCGGTCTATTTCTTATTTGATTAGTGGAGGCTTTTCAGGGTTGGACTCTGATCGTCCCGTAGTTTTTTTTCGCAAGGATTTTCCACGTCAAAAATCTATGTGTCTGCGATTTGTGTTTGGCGTTTTTAATTTGTACGTTTTGCTCGGTTCTCTCACAGGTACTCTCTGATATGGGAAACGGTTTCCGCATTTTCGTTCCCAACATGCTTCTACTCCCTGGACCAGTATCCTTAGATGCAGAGAATTCCTTCATAACAATGTATGCTCGCAAGTAGGTGATAGATCCCTCATCAATATCTGGGATGATCCTTGGGTTATTACCTATCCCAACTGCAGAGTAGAGGGCAAGCCTGGTTCTCGTTTGCAAGTGCCTCAACGCAAAGTCTGCCTATAATTGTATCTATGATAGCAGATATCTCATCCATGGCCGCCAACAGACCTTCACCAACTGGAAAGTACTATGGAAGCTTCACCACATCTTCCCCCGTGTACTCATCTTCATATGGAGAACTATCAATGATTGCCTTCCTACATGAGTCAATATTAATAGGAGGATTCCGCACTTCAGCCCCATATGCCCATTATGTCAGCTATATAATGAATCCTCTGAATATTTGTTCTTACAATGTCCTATTTCAGGTCAAGTCTATTGTTGGTTTTGCTTTGCTTTCAAAAGTTCAAGTTTTCTCTTCCTTTCTTTAGTCCCACATCGGATGGGCCAAAGCTTTCTTGTGTACATATATTAGTTTCTCTTCTTTGCTCTCTTAAGTTGTTGTGTGGGGAACCCCTTGGGCCACACGCGCGCGCCGTCGCCGCCTTGCCCGGCTCGGTTCGGCGTAACGGGTGCGGGTACGCGCCCACATCTGCGGGCGTCAAATGCCGATTCGATTTCTTCTTCGGACTGGGACCCTAAAATTCTTTTTGTTCCTCTTCATTTTCATTTAATTTCCTGAACGTTAGAAAATTAAATTCTTCCGTTACAAATTATTTTTGAACCGTTATTGTGTCCAGGTTCATTCTTTATTTTGTGTAACGGATGAATTAATAGGAGAATTAATTCAAACTGTTACATATTAGTATTATATATTAGACTGATTTCTTTGTAAACTCTATCCAAAATTTCATCTCTAAACTTTTGCTGCCAACATTCGATTCTGTCAAATCTTCGTCGTCTCTGAGCTCTGGGCATAGCTAAGTCCGGGTCGTTTTCTCCGAGTCGTGTGCGGCGACGAGATACCGGTAGTGTGGGAGGTTTTACCACTAGGAGCTTCGGGAACGTCTGCACACAGATCCCGAATCAACTCTTTGGACAGTGCTTCGTGCACGACTTCTCCAGAGGCCGGTAACATCAGTCTAATTTTATTTTATTCACAGATTTTTTTAATAAGTAAACGACACTATTTCTAACAGTCTGGGATACTCCTACATGTTATACACCAGCATATTCAAAAACAAGCCACACTACAAAGTCTAGTACATGTCATTCTCTCAGACCGCAATGAAGACATAATTGCATCAACATTCTATACGCTATGGGCCATAAGGAAGGTGAGGAATGCTTTTTTATTTCGTAAAGTTGACATACGCATTTCCAACATTATCAAGACAACCAAACAACTCAAAGAAACCTATGACAGCCTCATAGATGGTTCACTGCAGCACTCCCTATCCCCAAAAGATCCACAACTGTCTCAATTCTAGTTACCTCCCCCAATGCATTCCGTGAAGATCAATTTTGATGGAGCCTTTCTTGATGACAGAATGGAAGGAGCGGCCGGCAGTTATGCGTGACCGCAACAGCAAATTAATCGAAGCAATCTCATCCTATCAAGGAGGGGGATCACCTCTTGAAGCAGAGGGCATGGCGCTCAAGTTAGCACTTGTTCTGCGTGAACGTAAAGGCACGGGTAACACCATTATTGAATGAGACTAGGGGTGAGCATTAATCGGTTTTGGACCGAAAACCGAACCGAATATGAGATTCGGTTCGGTTTCGGTTTTGAAAATACTAAATTTTCTTATTCAGTTTCGGTTTTGGGTTACCGAAAACCAGATAAGAAAATTTATTTGCTATATATATATATATATATATATATATATATATATATATATATATATATTAACAAAAAAAAGTACAAATAAACCAAAAATTTGAATAAACCGAATAAACCAAAAACTGAACCGATTTAATTCGGTTCGGTTTGATTCGGTTATGGGCCATTTCGGTTCAGTTTTGATTTTGCTTATTCGTTTTTCGATCCAATTTAGTTTTTGGTTATACGGTTCGGTTTGAACCGAATTAATCGAATGCTCACCCATAAAGGAGACTGCAAATCCTTAATTGATGATATTTACTCAAGGGACTCTAGTACCTTATGGAGAACTCGTCACGTTATTGACGAATGTCGCATCTCCCAGATTTGCAACATTGGCCTGTCATTTGTTTACACTCCTAGAAAATCAAATGAGAGTGCCCATACCCTGGCAACTCATGCACTGATATCTTCTATTCCAGCTTCATTTGTGTATAAAACTATTATAGAAGCATAAAAAGTATGCCTCCAAAGGAGATTAATGGAGCAATAATGTATTTTTTCACATCCCAGTTCAGTGAAACAGTGGCGTCCTACCCCTCCAGCTCCAAACGTTAAAGAAGTGGCGTACTATGTATGCTTTGTATCAGTAGTGTACCCTATATGCTTTCTCTGGGTGGCCCACAATGATCGCAGTTTTCTTCCTACCATTAAATATGATGAACCTGACAGGCTGACACAACAGCCGAAGAGATCAAGTCATTTAATGCAGAGGATCTTTGGGCACAAAGACCCAGGTTGTCGTTTACCGACCAATGGAAGTTGTATTCCGTCGATAGTACGCCAGGGTTGTTACCCCTTTCCAGTACGCAAGGGTTGTTACTCCTTCCCAGTACGCAAGGGTTGTTACTCCTTCCCAGTACGCAAGGGTTGTTACTTCTTTTTAATACGCCAGGGTTGTTACTCCTTCTTAGTACGCCAAGATTGTTACTTCAAAATTTGTCACCTCTAACATAACAGTTGAGGAGATCTAGTTATTAATGCAGAGATTCTTTGGCACGCCGACCCAGGTTGTCGTCTAGCGACCAAAGCTTGTTATTTTGGTTCGAGTACGCTACTATTGCTACTCTGCTATAGTACACCAATAGTGCTACTTCAGGTAGAGTACTCTATTGATGTTATCTCTTCCTGAATATGCTAACATTGATACTTTAGCAACAGTATGCCAATGAAGTTGCCTATCACCGAGTACGTCAATATTGACAGTTCAACTTAGCAAGAGTACATCGTTGATGCTATCTCTCGCTAGGAACACCAACATTCATTCCACAGTCAGAATACGCCAGTGTGCCAATGAGTCTGTTTCTTCAATGGCAGTACGCTAACATACTATTTTTCTCCAAAGTACGCAAACAACTAACATTGAGCATTTATGATGACATGTATTTTATACCACAATTATCGTGGAACGTGCATAACTAACTGCAACAACGAACTGAGCTTTCTTCGTATAAGGAGACACATGTCAAACTAGCAGCGAATCGTGCATCCACCATATAGAACGTGGGTGACAAAACTTTCAAAAGTACGCATACAAATGAGCAAATACAGTACATATTGCTCATTTGTACGTACAATCCTTAATAACCGTTTCAATGTTGAACGGCTATAAATATTGGATTAGTTCATCCTTCTCATACACAGAGGTGGACGGGGAGAGCAGGAAAAAGTGAATAGTTCTTGTCCCAGTGCTACCAGAATCTTCTTGCCTTCAAGTTCTTGAGTACTCTTGTTCCAGTATCTCTTCTCAGTGTCTAGTAGTCAAAGGAGTAAAGTAATCGACTATGGATTAATTAGACCTTCATAGCTATACATTTCCAAAATCATTATACTTAGATTCTTGTTTAGGATCTTTTGTACTCTTTTCCTTTAATAGTTTGTAATACAAAGTTTCGTATAAACTTTTCTCATGAAAAATAAAATGGCTACTCTGCTGGGGACGACCTTCTCCTCTAATGAGAATGTGATAGCTCAACAAGACACTGCATTGGTCGGCTCAACACAAAAAACTTAGGTTATAAAGTTCGACCAACAAGCCTATGGAGAGATGCTCAATGTTGGGGGTAGCACAAGCCCCTCATCCGTACCCAAGACAAAGAAGATTCGCAATATGTGGGTGCCCAAACCTCACTCCTCCACTCTTGAAGCTATTAATAACAAAGGGAAAAGTGTTATGACCTCTGTTGATGAATATTCTCTTGTCAATCCTCTTACCACATACCCATTCTATGGCTTGGAGGATACACCCCTTGGTCATGCCGTCGTGCCAACCAATGGGAACAAACAACGAGCTCGCAGCGAAAATGAAAGATAAACAAATCTTTTTTTGGCAAAAGAATTCACTACGATACCAAGGAGGTTTTTTATTCCCAAGCTACCGAGCCTCACCACATCCAGTATGATGTGCAAAGCAAGGGTGTCATTGCTGACTCACGGCTAAGAAAGAGTAAGCGTGCAATCAGAACTAGTGGCAGCACTAAAATGCCATATTCTGCCTACTGTAAGCGTACAAATCAGCTACAACGTGCCAATTTCTATAGGCGTATAAAGCAAGAGCCAGTGAAGGCCTTTCTCTCGCGTATTCAGATTACACGCACTACAGATGGGAAATTACAATTTTCTCGTTCTGAAGCTGCACGAAACACGCATTAGACCCCAGACTTACATGCGAAGTCGTGCATACAAAGGCGAGGTGCTTCTTCCTCTGCTCCAGTACCCCAAAGTACGCTGCAGAGTGCTTCTCAACTCAGTCCCGCACTGTATACGCAGGGCACCAAGAACTTAGGTTCCAAGTTAAATATAACCAATGTAGCAAGGCAGAGTCTGCCTTCATCTTCTTCTCCCCTATCCCCTTTTGACTTACGACAAGTTATTGTACAAAAATATAGAGAGAAGGAGTCCTCTGTGCCTGCAATGGTGCTTCCTGATGAGCATCACTGTAGCTATCATAATGTTATAATAAATTATTGTTGTGCATTAGCAAAATGGTCTATGTTTAACCGGTTGACTTAAACTGCGCCTATTAGACTACAGGCAAGAAAGCAAGCTAAAAATAATGAAGAAGAAATTATTTTTTCCCCGATAAACATGGCCTCACGTCTTCCCCGAAATAAAAGACGTTCAAGATGGCATACCTCGATGACATCCAGTCAGAGGAGGTTCGATCATCTTGGCGAATCCTTTGAAGGAGTATACCAGAATACGAGTCTCAGAGACGAGAACTGTCCCTCTCAAGGAATCCCCATTCCTCAGAAGCTAATATTGGGGGTAGAAATTCCCCTGGGTCAAAAACGGACAGTGGAGACTCAAACTACACAATGCAATCTACTAGCCCTTTTGTCGTACACAGAGAAATTAGTGTATATGCCATTGGCGATGAACAAGATGCTTCCCCGTCGGGAAGTACCTAACAGCGTCTCAATTCATTGGAGGCTGCATTCAAGGACATGCACTCTATGATGCAAAATATGCATCAGATGATGATGCAACACTCTACAACACAAGTACCTATTCAAGTGGCGGTATCCGTCCCCGCACAGCCTGCTCCAGAAATGATACCTCTTCAAGGTGATGCAAATCCAGATGCATGGACTAATCAAGTCTCGGCTGCACAAACTCTTACCAATATCAATCCTGGGGATGGACCCCCATAATTAGTTGTTCGACCAATGTCACTGCGTTCGGCTGCACCCCCACAAACTGAGGATCCACACGAAGCCATTCACGAATTATGGTCCCAGTTTAACGCTTTGAAGAACAAAGACCAACTCCAGAAGTTGGGAGTAAAACAACCTTATCTACTTCACTGGGATAATGTTTCCTTCCCTCCCAAATACAAGCCTCAATCAATGGTCTAATTTGATGCAAAGACGTCTCCGCGTCAATATATCAACTACTTCAATATGATGGCAGTTCACCTGCAAAAAAATGACGCCCTCCTCACCAGGTTATTCGTCGAATGCTTAGCTGGGGTAGACTATGACTGGTACTATAGTTTGTTTGATAACTGCATATCATTATTTGAAGATCTAAAATGTCTCTTCCTTTCCCAATTCTATGACGGAGGTATGGACATGACTATGTCTTCACTCACTGACATCAAGCAAAAGGAGAAAGAAACCGCTCATAAATTCATAGAGCGTTATAGGAAAGCAACTCTGAAGTTACCTCCTGGTATTCCTGACTCTTAATTCATAGATACCTGCAAGAAGAATCTGCTACCTACAATAAGGCTCTGGACAGGCCCCACCCAGTTTCAAGATTGGACAACTTTTATCATAGGTGCTGAAGCCGCTGAAGATACTGCGAAGGAAGCCCGTTTGCTAGGAATACAAATGCCTAGTACGGAGGATAAAGGGAAACGTACCCTTACTAATGAGAATAATCACAAAAATAAGGGAAAAGAGGTCCTTACCATAAAAGTCTCTAAACGACCTACTTTTCAGCCAACACAGAAACCTCCAGAGTCCTCAAAGCCCAAAGAAGAATATTCTTTTCATGAGAATGACATCATCAGCATCTTTGACTGCTTAGTAAAGAGCAATAAATTACAGTTTTATCATTACGTACATCATCCAACGAAGGCGTGCTATGTGCTTAAGACAAAAATTTAGCAGTTGATGTTACTGCCAATTGGTGTTGCTATAATTTAGGGACTTTCTAGCTTAAGAAGTTTCAGATGATGTTATTCCGATACCTAGAGCCACCATGGAAATAGTCAATCTCCTACCAATTCGAGGTCAAACAGAATTATTGTTGCCCCTTACCATACAATATGGTGAAGTCATGTGGATCCATCCTGGCTTGATGCCAGACTTGGCACAAGAAGCAATGTCGTCCAACTTTAAGTCCAAAAAGAAAAGTCAGAAAAACAAGTCATGCAACATAATTTCTATCGATCACCACCTAGACGAGGACCGAAATCAACCTTTGATAAGTGTTCCCCTTGAGTCAAAGTTCCAAACTTTGAACATATCACCACCAGGATTGACTCACAAGCTTCACATGACCCACCAGCAATGGTGTATAATGGGCAGTGCCCGTTGTACAGGGAGCAACAAAACTTTGTCGCATATAAAGGCATCTATGAACACATTCCTCCTCCTTCGTCTATAATAAATGAGTCATTGTCTTCCATTAGTATAGTTGATGATGAGCAACATCAGTTCCACCGATACAGCCAACAGTCCATCTACCTTATGCAGAAGGTGGAATATTATTTCCAAAAGGCGAAAAGTCTGAACTTCGATAAAGGGCTGCATGTTCCGTTAATACCCCAAGGGTGTACCAGCAAATCCCTCATTGGATTGGGATACGAGCGTGCTATCCAGCAAACTAGTCCAAAGAGGAGACATACAAAGAGGAATGTCAAGTCTTGTCACATGGTCCATTTCTCTCCAGCACCTGAAGAAGAGGCCATGGCTGGCACTAGGTCCGAAAAAAGAATATCTCAAGATTTATGAGCCTACTCCATAAGATGCTCTTGTTGCTCCCTCCAACTCTTTAACCCATGTTACTCCAGTCAATGCTGAACCTGGTTCTTGAAAACCCATTGTAACAAAGAACGAAAAACATAATGAGGTGTGCTTTGACAAATCCCTGAAGAAGAATCCACCTCAGGGACTTGAGAAGCCATACAACTTTGATATATTGGCACAATTGGCCAATACACCAGCCCGACTCTCTATATTTGAATTACTTCGTATGTCGAAGGAGACCCGTGACACTTTGAGTGAAGCACTAATCCATGAAGATTCATGATTGACTCAACTCAAGACTCCTGAACGAGAACCATTAGCATGTCCTCAATGCCACAGTTTGATAGAAAATATTTCCAATATCACCTTTATGCAGGATAACATGCTACTCAAAGAAAATAAACATGGCAGGCCGTTGTACTATATCGATTATGTTAGTTATGTCAAAGTAAACTGGATTCATATCAATCCCGGTTCATCACTGAGCATCATCCCTAAGATCTTGTTGCAAGCTCTGAGGATACTGATGCACAACCTGTCAACTACCAATACTATTATCCTAGGTTTCAATGCTGGAAGAAGCCGACCGCTGGAAAAGATACGCCTGAAGATTCAGATAGGAGATCTTCAGACCAAAGTCACATGTTATGTGATTGATTCAGATGTATCATATAATGTCTTGCTAGGATGACCATGGATACACGAGTACAAGATTGTACCATCCATCTTGTACCAGTATTTTGAATATATGGATAGTCGAGGAGAAGTCAAGATAGAGGTCGCTGACCTCAACCCATTCAAAGTTGTTGAAGCTTATTATGCGGACTCTACGCTCTACACACCAGAGTATATGGCGGAACAAGTTAATGAAGCTGATTACATAGTTGAAGATATCCCAAAAGAGGACCCACTCGTGATCTGAGTCAAAGGACGTACTACTCGGCCAACCCCTTCAGAGCCTCTGGTCATCAACCTCCGCAAGCCGACGCATAAAGAAAAAGAAAAGGAGCCGCTGGTGATAATACTCACTAAGAAAACACTCTACTGGTCATCGATCTTCATCGCAATAAGCAACCTCTCGCCATCAATCCCACTAAGCCTTCAGTTATGGCTGAAGCCTCTGTTGATTATGTAGAAGAAGAAAAATCTAGTATGTTATAAATAAAGAAGATTCTCCTTCGCACTATGTCGATATTAATCCCTGGTCGAAAGAATTCTTAGAGGCCATGTCTTCCTATGAGCCTCTATCCATACCGATGGCCTTACCATTTCAAAATAGTAAATCGTATAGTTCCCACGAAAATGCTTGCTTCATAGTCCCAGCAAGGCAAAATGATCAACGTCAAATACTTTTCGACAAGGCTAGGAACAAAAGAAACATATATACCGAGGATTCTGATGAGGATGGTGGAAAATTACAATTTTATCGTTATAGCCGGCCAGCTAAAGATATTATTCAGAAGATGGGCTATAACTTAGAGTCTGGCGAATGAATCAATTATGGAAAGGGTAGGCGTACCCCTGTACGTCACAGTTCTCTAAAAGGCCAGTCTGAAACCTATTACCAGAAAATCGATCAAGGTTTAGGGTACCTCACACCTCCGACAACTCCTGAAAGTTCAAAGTCAGAAGAAGAAACGTGTTCCCATTCATCTGACTCATCATTCTGGATTCGGATGCAAGCATTGGTGAAGTATTCAAGCATGCTCTTTTCGTCAACATAGTATCAGCTGACCCAGATGATGAAGACGATTCAACTTTAGAACCCTTTTTAAAAATGATCCATAGGCCCAACAGATAGATTCACAATGGAAGCTTCGGTTCAAGCAACGCAAACCAACTAATGAATATGAGATCATTCAAATTAATGTAGGAGAAGAGTCTTCCCCAAAACTTATCTTTATTAGCAAGAACCTCTCCAAAAAGGATAAATAAGCCTTGGTTCAGCTATAAAAGAGTACATTAATGTCTTCGCCTTGAGTTACGAAGATATGCCTAGTCTGGATCCTCGGATAGCTACACATAAGCTCAACATCCTTCCTAACGCCAAGCCAGAAAAACAATAACAGTGACGGTTAAGCCCAGACATGATGGACGCAATTGAAGGTGAAGTTAAAAGGTTGATAGCATATGGCTTTGTTTGGGAAGAACATCATCCTGATTGGGTTGCCAATGTCGTTCCAGTTATGAAAAAAAATAGAAAGGTTCGTGTCTGCATAGACTATCGAGATCTAAATTTAGCATGCCCAAAAAACGAGTTCCCTCTTTCTATCACCGATGTCATGATCGACAACACATGCGGATTCGAACGTATGTCTTTCATGGATGGATTTTCGGGATATAATCAAATCAAGATATGTCCCGAGGATGAAAAGCACACCTCTTTTTTTACACCACTCAGAGTATAGTGATATACAGTCATGCCCTTTGGTTTAAAGAATGCAGGAGCGACTTATTAACGAGCCAAGAGCACTATCTTCCATGAACATCTATAAAAATAGTGGAATGCTACGTGGATGATATTGCCGTGAAGAAATGTCTTAAAGATGACCATCTTCAAGATCTAAAAATGGTGTTTGAATTAATGCGCTAGCACCAACTCAAAATAAACCCGACCAAATCATTCCTAGGAGTATCCAGTGGCAAATTTTTCAGATTTGTTATAATTCCAAAGGCAACCATAGTGATCCTGATAAGGTTAAAGCCATCCTCGAGATGTATCCTCTACGTAATATCAAAGAAGTTCATGGACTGCAAGGTCGTATGGCATACATTCGGAGGTTCATCTCAAATCTCTCTGGACGATGTCGACCTTTCACTCAATTAATGAAGAAATGTGTATCATTTTTTCTAGAACAAAGCATGTCAGCAAGCATTTGATGACATCAAACGATATCTAATAAACCCGCCAGTTCGGGTGCCTCCAATTGTAGGAAAACTATTTCTGTTTTATGTTTGAGCGATGGATCAATCTCTAGAAGTTCTTCTCGCACAGAAGAGTAATGAAGGCCATTAACAAGCAATCTACTATCTCAATCGTATGATGGTCGGCGCCGAGCACAGATATAATCATGTGGAAAAAGAATGCCTAGCTCTGACGTTCACTATTCAAAAGACATGACACTATGTGATAGGTCAAACTATTCATGTCATATCCAGAGTGAATCCTCTCTGGGTATTAATGACTAAACCGAGCACGCTCAATTCTTGACTGGCTACATGGGCAATATTGTTATCACCTTACGACATGGTATATGTTCCAACAAAAGCAGTGAAGGGTCAAGCCCTACCTAATTTTTTAGCATCTCATCCTATACCAGAAACCTCCAAGCTATATGACGAAACTCCTGACGAAGTCTTAGAATCTAATATGGTGATGGAAGATGACACCTGGCAATTGTTCTTCGATGGCGCATCAAGAATAGGACCCAAAGGCAATATTATAGCCAAAGTGGGCATAGTCCTAGTATCTCCTGACAAGCTACTTATTCATCACGCGTATTCTCTCAGTGAACCATGTTCTAATAATGTGGCAGAATATAGTACTCTAATCATTGGCCTCCAATTAGACATACAATTGGATATAGAGTATCTTGAAGCCTATGGATATTCTAAGCTAATAGTCAATCAAATTAGGGGGGATATGAGGTTCGGCACGAAGACCTCATCCCCTATCATCAAGCGGCAATTGAGTTGGCTTTTACCTTCAAGGGATTCTTCATTGAGCATATGCCTCGATCGCAGAATATGGAAGCCGATGCCCTGGCCAGTCTAGCAGAATCATTGGCCATCCCACTAAAAAGGCAATATTCGATCACATTGATGAGCCGAGAGTTGTTCTGTGTCAAAAACAATCTGGACATTGAACAGAGCTACGTCATAAAGTCAACCTCTATTAATGAAGATTGGAGAAACCCTTTTGTAGACTATGCTGCTTATGGATCCTCCCAAAAGATCCAAAAGAAGCTACTTCTATTAAGAGACGTTCACTCCGATTCTATTATGATGCCTCGTCTAAGATATTATATCGTCGTTCATACGACGGGCTGCTATTGCATTGTCTTTCTAATATTGAAGCAAGATAATCACTTCGCGAAGCTTACGACGTCATATGTGGAGCATATCATCCAGGTCCTAAATTACATGATCATCTCAGGAGCATGGGCTACTACTGGCCCACCATGGTGGCAGATATAGTAGATTATGCTCGTAGATGCAAAGCATGTCAGATCCATGCAGACTTTATACACCAGCCATCACAATTCTTATGTCATACGGCTGCATCCTAACCTTTTGAAGCATGGAGAATGGACATTATTGGTCATATCAGACCATCTTCTTCCAGAGGACATCGATTCATACTTGCAATAACTGACTATTTCTCCAAATGGGCGGAGGTAGTTCCACTCGTCAAAGAGAAGACGTCCAATGTGATTAGTTTCGTCAAACATCATGTGATCTATTATTTCGGTGTTCCCCAAAGGATAATATATGACAATGGACCACAGTTTCCTAGTCAAACGTTCTATCGGTTTTGTGATAAGAATCGAATCCAAAATGTGGCTTCTACGGCCTATAATCCTGCAGCTAACGGCTTAGCGGAGGCCTTCAATAAAACCATAATCAAGCTACTCAAGAAGTTTGTCTCATCCAACAAGCGTGATTGGAATGAAAATCTCGGAGAATGCTTGTGGTTATCGCACAACAGTCCGAACTCCAACTGGTTGTACACCATTTTTTTTGGGTCTATGGATGTGAAGCAGTTCTTTCTCTCAAGATCCAGATTTCTTCTCTCAGAATAGCTATCGCTAATGAGCTAACAGTAAAAAAACAACGATTGTTTGAGACTTCAATAGTTAGAAGCATTGGATAAAAAGCGTTTACATGCTCAACAACATATTGAGTTATATCAAATACATATATTTCCAAAGCTTTTAATTAAAAAGTAAAAGAAAGAACATTCCAAGTCGGCGAACTGGTCCTTACAGTGAGGAGACATATAGTTACAACCCACAAGAGCGAAGACAAGTTTCAGGCTAAGTGGGAAGGTCCTTATGTGGTGAAAACAATATTCTCTAATGGTGCCTACAGACTCACTAAGCCTAATGGAGATTTGATGATGATGTCCATCAACGACATATTTCTTAAAAAATATTATGTCTAGATAAGACACTTCTCCATCCCCAGCGGACGAAACTATCTTCAGATTCGACGAAACGTTCTTATTGAGATAATCCAAATGACATTTCCTCTTATAAATCATCCAATTCTTAAAGTCCAGTCACTTTAAGAACATCCTACTTCTAGTCCCTACTCAGAGCAAAGAAAATGATCATGTCCATATTACATCTACATTGTTTGCTTGCAAAATTTTAACCCACATAGTTACTCTTCCATGTCCATATCACCTCTGAGAAGATAGCTTCAGCATGATGCTGAATAGAAGGTTTACCATATTAGTATAACCTCTGAGCAAGCGTTCTATTCCACTAAATCACCCTAGGAAAATTATAACCTTTCACGTTCATATCACCTCTGATAGTGTTATCCCGTTCCTACCTTATTACTCGTGCTTAGTTTTAAGTAAACAATGGGTAATAGGTCCACAACACACAACCATCACCAAAAGATGAAGATTTCATTCATTGTAAAATTGAAGTAGTTTACAAGAAAACTGTATAAAAATAGAGTTTACAAAATGACTAATTTTGTATTACTGAGGCTACTTCGAGAGATCACTGATGAGTCATCGCAGTTAAGTCAGCTGTTAATTTTTCTTTAGATCATCTTTCTCTCTGGACTCCGCGATACAGATTTCTGGTGATTCATATTTCATCATTAGAACATATGCTTCCTGGATATTTTTCCAGGACCCGTCAAGTTAAGCTTTTGTCTTGGCAAGAGTCATGAGTTTATTTTCTAACGATGCCTGATGAAATACCACTTCTTCATGCTTGCTCTTTTCTATTACCAATTTCTCCAGAGATTCTTTGATCAGGGCCTCGAGCCGAGCAATTTTAGTAACATGTGCGTCCCGGGCAGTTTCATATTGGATGCTTTGAGCATTGGTATCATTCAATTCACCCAACACTAAGTTACTGCTATCAGTGAATGTTCTCCTCTGGTCCTCAAAAGCTGTCTTTTATGCATGGAATGCGACAACAATGTCCTCATACTCTACCTAGATCAAAGAGGTCAGATTGCCTTCACGAAGCTGTAAATATTCAATGATGGGTTGTTCCAGTTCGTTTATAATTTTCTCAAGAGCCATTGCACGTGCTTCATCTTTACAAATTCTGATCATCTTGATAGTTGAAGCAACAGTTTCCCTCAGGCCGTCGGCAGACATGTTATTGTCAAACACCATCTTCAGAGCATAATCCAACATACTATAGAAAGTATTAATCTGAACCTCCACCATTTCGTTCAAATGGACGTTAAAGCTAGGTGTGGCAGCTACTGCAACAAAACCTCTTCCTTGACGGAGAATCAGAGTCGCGGTTACGATAACAGCTTTGCTACTCTAGACAACAGCTGGTGGGCCCATCATTGAAGATGCTTTGCCCTGCTCAGTAGTACGCATTGGCTCTTCAGCATGGGTTAAGGTTATTGCTAGTATATCCGAGATAATTATTGCCCTCTTCACAACGGGAGTAATTATTCCTATGGTTTCAGCTGCGAGAGTTGTCTCAGGCTGAGTCCCAACCACCTTTTCTATAGGCTCAAGTAGCGTGTTATCCGGGAGAACCTCCTTTAGATGAACCTCTTCATTCACTTTCGTGCCTGCAAATCAATAATAAAAAATTAGTTTATGTATCAGATTGACAGTTCAAAATCAAAGTTAAAAGATTAAATGACACATTGATTAGTGTTATCCTGGGTGGTCATCGCAAATATTTGTGATAACGAGGCCTGCAATGTAAGGACTTGCGATACAAAAAAAATTGAGAGGCATGTACCTAGAACAGTTGGTACATACTCATCTTTCGGTGTTTGCCCCTCCAGAGAGTTCCTCAAATCCGCCAAAGACGTTTAAATTTGGGGAATACTGGTATTCATAAGTAGGTCATCATACTTAATATCCACCTCCATTCCTGTTACACCTGCATCGGTTTGCATGGTCGAATCCACAGGATCTGATGTGGTCTCAGGCACTGCCGCAGTTTCTTCGGCTTGAATTGGTGACTGACTTACAATTCTTCCTCTTGGACAACATTCACTGGAGAATTTGGGCCTACCTTTTTGTCAGTACTTTCCCTATCTATAGGGGCTTAATAGGCTGGCTCTCTTTCACTATTATACATGGGGCTAGACCATATGAAGGAGGGGGCTTAAATGCAATTGGCAATACGAGTTGAGCCACAGCATTAAGAAGGGGATCAACGCCAGATATTTGAGAATCTGAAACGTTCATTCCTTCGACAGTTGTCTCAAGAATTGTAGAACAAGTTTCCATTGTAACAGTTAAACCAAGAACAGACATGGAAATCCTTTCCACAGCTGGGGGTTCAGAGGATGGACTGGTGTGATCGTCCTGGTCGAAAGAGTCAATGAAAGTAGTAAGCAGACTCTTCTTGGACGGAGCATTTTGCTTCTTAGACTTTTTGGCAATAGGATGATGTTATTTTGGAGATACTCCTTTGCGTTTCTTGGTCTTCAGGGTAATTTGTATTAGAGGAGCAGTTTCTTCTGTTGGACCAGCCCCAAAGAGTTCTAAAGACTCGTCCATTGGAGCATTATCCTTCTCATCTACCACTGGGTTGCCCTCAAATGCCACAGCTTCAGTAACAGTCCCTACAGGGAGTCTGAAGCTGCCTCTCATATCAAAGTTATGGTGAAACTTGTTAACTAATCAAAAAAGTTACAATAAGAATATAAGATACGTAGAGGCGCATTAGCAGTAGGCAAGGTAAATTTGGCACCTGTATACCCATACTGAAATAATGCCATCCTCTATCACCGTCAACCAAACCTCCAGTATTCCATAAGAAAGTGTTAGCGTTCCCCATTTGTAATTGATCATAGTCGAATTGCCTTACAAAATGACTAGGGAGATATGGTTTAAAGTAGCAATTTTCTTCACATCTATAAATCAGATAGGAAGGACGAACGCCAAGCAGCTAGTAGAAAATGCCGATAGGCAGGTTTGATTTATCCATGCCCTGGCCAGTAAAGCTTCCACATATGTGTTCAGGTGCTATATCAGGAGGAATGCAGTAAAATTTTCAACTGTTGCCATAATTCAGAGCTTTCCTTGTTACAAACATGGTAGTATCCTCTCATAAAAACTCTTGATACTTGCAAAGGAATATACCTTTAGTGGCATCATCGGTTTATAGTCCCACAGCCATAAAACGATCGTTATGGAGCAATAACCACCTTATCAGATAGAGAGTGGCATTTCTATTCTTAGAAAATAAGAGTGACTCACGGGATCCAAAAGTAGTCCATCAGTTAATGCCCGCAACCCCGTATTCAATCTTCCAACCATGGCTGGGAGCAAAGCCAACTTGTGCCAAAAAACTAGACGGACAATCAGGAATAATACATTGCGATACAAATGATCTCTGAATAGTTTCCAAGTACTACCTATTTATGTAGCCATAAGGAGAAAAAGCCAACCAGCAATGCTTCCCGTGAAATTTCTTTGCGAGTCTGGCGGAGAAAACTATAGGTGTAGGTGCCAGTTGGAAAACCTCCTATAGCATCATCTTGATGTTTATTTGGTATCCTGAATTCCCTCAGTAGCTCTTCAATAAAATCTGGATGTAGGAGCTGAAGGGGTTCAATTTTATCATATTTATCTTCTTTGGCCTTATCATTTTTGGGTCGGTTCAGGAAAAGATAAGCTAACCATTTGCTAGTGTAGACGAGGCCAGAGTCAGTCTCGTAATAATGATTACATGCCAGGTAATGGCACATCAATTCCTGATACACTTCAACAAGGTGGGGTTCTTTTCTTCCCAAGTCTTGAAGCTCCTGATTGGTAGGGACATACTCCTCGTAAGGAACTTCTTCCATCGGCAGTTCAAACACCACATGCATCTCATGCAGTGCAAAGCCCATTTCTCTTCGCATAGTGGAGAAAGTCCCAATACGAGAATTATATCTCTCTACTAAAGCCAGAAATATATTATGGTTTGGAGTACGACCATAGTCGGTCGCCAAGACATCATTGTAGAGTCCTAATCTGTTGAGATAGACTTCATATTTATTTAACATCCATATCGTGAGACGATTCCAACGGAGGTTATTGAAGGACCGTAGGGCAACTCTAGAGGGGTGAATAGAGTACAGCAGAATAATCTATCTAATTAAAAATTTATCCAAAGTAAAGGCAGTTAACTACTAACGGTAATATGCAAGATAGATATATAAAGAGTAAGGTTAAGAGAGAACAAACGCAAACATCGAGATTTTATCCTGGTTTCTCTCTAAAATGACTAGTCCAGGCCCGAGAACTCTTGTTCGGAGTTGTATCTACTATAATCACCAATAGTGAATCCCAAGCTTT
The DNA here is from genome assembly GCA_036927795.1 of Iris macrosiphon. Lineage (NCBI taxonomy): Eukaryota > Viridiplantae > Streptophyta > Magnoliopsida > Asparagales > Iridaceae > Iris > Iris macrosiphon. The sequence continues at coordinate 28,499,569 of JAYESA010000011.1, forward strand.
AATCCGAAGGCTTGTTGACTTCTTACAACTATGAGTTTTGATCCGAAGGCTCGTAACTTCACATATGTGCGTTTAGTAAGAAGAGCACACAGACTTCAAACATAAGAGGGTCTTGATGAACCAAGCTATTACAACTCGAACAACTTCTAACCGAGATCGTACTTGGCACTTAGAAGGCTGAGGAGTTGATCTTGGAGATGAGAAAGTTTAGGCTCAGGGGTTTGCTCACTAAAGGATTGAAGGATATAGAATGGATGAGTTGTTGAGTGTGTAAAATTCAATCATATTTATAGGGTGATGGCAAACCGAATTCGGCCAGAGTTCGAATAGGTTTTAATTCAAATTTTTGTACGTTGAGCCATGAAATCAGGGATATAAAAACTGGGTTAATTTTATACAAAATAGGTAACCGAGTTTGACACGAATCTGGTCCGAGTTTGATTGCCTATTCTAGTAAGGTTTGAGTATGAATGTGGACTGCTTTGGTGGATAGGTTCAAGGGTTTATTTGAGTGAACTTTGGGTTATGCCAGTGCGACTTGATGTACATAAGTCCTAGACTCAATAAACATCAAATTACATTGCTGAAAACCAAGATTACTTGATGATGCCAATCTTCTGAAACACATGCTGACTTGATGTCACGCTCCAGTACCGGAATACGGAGACGGACATGGCTATCTCTCCCTTATAAGGTATGAATGTCGTACGGCGGTCACGGTTGTAACTAAAGAAGGGGGTGCATACAACAAACAAGTCACTTAGGGTCACACAACACATATATTGTCTCAATCAGTCAAGTAAGGATAGTAAATATAGAACATATATGACAAAGAAGTAAGGCATCCCAAACGCCCTGCCAAAATATTTTGGAACCCAGCTGTACAAAATAAGAAAGCTGGTAGAGTAGCAAAAGTACATGACCATAATCACCTGCAGTCTAATTAATTATAATCATGTAAGAAAACTAATTATCCATATTTACAGCTAACAAGTACCGGTGGCTAAATGCCAAAAAGAGTAAAATATGCGATAACGAGCAGGGAAGAAGAAACTCACTCGTTTCCCTCAGCCACCATTCGTTTGGTGTGCGCCTTTGTTCATGGGGAAGTACACTTGATCCTCGGGTACTGGATCTAAACCTGGCCATGCAAAACTAGTAGGGTTAAATCCCAAATAGCAAGTATTTCAAAGGAAGCATGAATGAAAAAATAAAAATAGGTTATAAAATAGATACATATATATAGTTATGTCTTATATTTTTGGTTCATAGCCTATCGTGACACAATAATCTAATCCTACAACCAAACAAGGATAAGGGTTAGACCATCGTACCATGATAGCCTATGTCCCTAAAACTATTTGACAGCAGATTCAACACACAAACAAGCTCGGTTACATAATCGGCCAATCACTTGTACGACTTTCTAGGTGGAGTCTGGGTTATCCCAGAGGTATTATGCATATAATAGGAATTATCAAATCGAACCATGTTCTAGCAGGGGCTAGCCGAGCCATGAATCGCCATATAGCACATAGTAGTATGCACCGGTCCCTCGTAAGGCCACCGTGCCAAGATCGCATAGAACATATAGTACAATATAATAGCCGGATATTACCATCCACTAATGAGGATTTAAATAATATCCATGGGAGCCAGCCTTCACTCCCCATATAATGATTGAGGGTGGCTAGTTAAGCACGATCTCGAGATTCCATCCCTCTCAATGCTCTACATGTTTTAGTTGCCTAGTTAACCCTACGGTTAGTTGGAATCATATAGCATGGTCACATGTTACTCCCCTTATATGTCGTACCGTAGTACGGGCATGCTAGATACGAATCCGTTTTGTCACTTTGCTGTTCAATTTGGATCCACCCTAGCTTGATGCAACATTCAAGCAAATTCTAGCCATGTTTGGTTATTGACCAACTATCATGTCCATGCTGGAAGAATTGTATCATATCACATGTCCCTTAGCACATACACCTAGGTGTAAAATATGTAACATAATCACATAGAAGCACTTAGCACGTAGGAACACATAGTACGTAGTAAGTGTATCAGCACGGATACCAATAGTCGAGTCAAGTTACTAATCATTAGTAAATCATATGGGTTCTAGCACATAGTCAGGTCTAACACTTGGTCACTAAGCTCACATACATTAACAATCATTAAAATCACACATGGAATCACAAAAATTTAATAAAGCATCCAAACCAAGCTAAACAGTAAAATGTGCACATAGGCCGCATGAGGATCAGGGACGCATAGAGTCAGTTCCACATAAGACAAGTGCCACATAGGAAGTCGATCGCATATGGGTCGGTGCCGCATGTGAAGTCGGCTACATATGTCAGGGCAAAGTCTACTCCTTGGGACAAGTGTTGAGTGGCATAAATTTAATATTTGTCAGAGAAGTAAATGAAGTGATGGATGTGACCAGCCATAAAGTATGTCAGAAAGAAAATACAAACACATAGAAAAATATGCAAGAGCGAAACAGGGTTATGCGTCCACAAGAGAAAAGGCACACAGTCGCTGTCGCATGATATGCTTGCCGCATAGATGTCTCTTGGACTTAGCGAATTTCTTATTCGTTCAGTGAGCAAAACACAAGAAGTTCTATCACTTAGCTCCAGAACACTTTGTGTAATGGTCAGTCATGCTAAAAATAAAATGGACGCATGCTGGTCGGCTATGCGGCAAAGAGTCCAACCGCATAAGGATCCTGCCTCATGGAAGTCTCGGCCGCATATTGCGTTGGCCGTATAAGAATTTTGACTTCTCCATACAGCAAGTTCAGCCATGGCAGAAAAGCTCCAAAACCCAAAAATTATTTTCTCCATAAAAAATTTATTTTAACTCCAAATCAAGTAAACCAAAAGACAAAACGCCTGAAATAGAATGCTCTATCAACCCAATAATTAAACCATGAGTCTAATTAAACTAAAGAATCGGTCTAGTCTCCATGACATGGAATATAATTAATATGAAAGAAATAAATAACATAGACAGGAAAAGAATACATTCCAAATACGTATATCGGGAATGGGGAGTGACATCTATACCCATCTTAAAAAAATCTCGTCTTCAAAATTCAAACCCAAGGCTAGCTAGAGAAATCAGAACAAGCACTACGCTAACTATAAGATCATCTATACATACAATCAAATTTGAGCATAAAATAAAGAAAAGTAATATCACATAGCATGGGTAAACAAACTATGAGATTCGAGATACGAAGGCATAAGAACGAATATACCTTCCGAGTCGAATAGGTATGGATACCGAGACTGGATATCATCCTCACGCTCTCTTCTCGACTCTCCCAGAGGGTGATGACCCCAAGTAACCCGGACAAGATGAATAGGTCTGATTCTTGAGTACCTTCTACCTTTGGTCCAAAATGGATACGGGTTATTCCTCATAAGACAAGTCGGTACCAATGACTAGATCAGAATGGTCAAGGATATGACTCAGATCTGGGATATACCTAAGCAATTGAGACACATGAAATACATCGTGCACCTCACGTAACGAAGGCGGAAGGGCAAGAAGACAAACAACATCACCCACCTGCACAAGGATATCGAATTGACTAATTTATCGTGAACTAAGCTTCCCATGAACCCCGAATCTAATAACTCCATGGGTCGACAAAATCAGAAAGAACATGTGGTCGCCGACATAAAACTCTAAAGGCCTACGATGCTGATATGTCCAATGTCGATGCCTATCTTGGACAACCCGAAGTCGCTCTCTGATCTTCTTGACAACTACTACTGTCTGCGTGATCATCTCTGGACCTAACATATTTTGCTCACCTATAGCATCCCATGCCAATGGTGACCTACACTTTCTCCCATATAATGCTTCGAAGGGTGCCATCTGAATACTTGCTTGATAACTATTATTGCATGAGAACTCAACGAGATGAAGGTAATCTTCCCAAGACCCTCCAAAATCCAAAGTACAGGCTCGCAGCATATCTTCCAAGGTCTGGATGGTTCTTTCTGATTGCTCGCTCGTTTGAGGATGGTAGGCGATACTGAATCTTAACTTGGTGCCCACACTCTGGTGCAAGCTCTTCCAAAAATTTAAAATGAACCGAGTGTCTCGATCTGATACAATACTCACTGGGATGTCGTATTTCCTTACTATCTGTCGCATGTACATCTCTACTAACTTCTATGTGGATTGCCCTACTCAGAAAGAAAGAAAGTGAGCTACTTTTGTGAGACGATCTACTATTACCCAAACAGCATCATGACCAGTCGGGGATCTAGGTAAACTAGTCACATAGTCCACCATGATATGTTTTTACTTCCACTCCGGAATAGGAAGCGGCTACAATAATCATGCTAGACTCTGTTGGTCGGCCTTCACTTGTTGATATACCAAGTACCGAGAAACGAATTGTGCTATCTCCCGCTTTATCCCGTTCTACCAAAAATGTTGTTTGATGTCTTGATATATCTTAGTACCTCCCAGATGAATTGAATACTACTGTGCGCCTCGGTTATTACTTCTTGCTGGATACCTCTACTTGGTACACAGAGATGGTTTCTAAGCCTAAGAGTTCCATCTTCATGAATCGTCAACTCTTTCCTGAGACCAGACTCACATTCCGCCCGAAGGTTCTGAACTTTCGGATCCCCCGCCTGAGCTGCCTTAATTCTCTCAACCAAGGTAGACTGAATCTGTAAACTAGCCAATACTCCTTCGTCATGCGGAAGTACTATCTCTACACCCATCTCTCGAATATCTTCTAAGATATGTTATTGTGATGTCAACATAAATATACTACCTCTCCTGCTAAGAGCATCTGCTACCACATTTGCCTTGCCTGGATGGTACTGAAGTTCTACATCATAGTCCTTTATCAATTTTAGATACCTCACTTGCCTCATGTTCAGGTCCTTCTGGGTGAATACAAACTTTGAGCTCTTGTGATCCGTAAATATCTCCACCCGATCACCATACAAGTAGTGCCTCCACAGCTTAAGTATAAATACTACCGCCGCCAACTCCAAATCGTGAGTCGAATAATTCTTCTCGTAATCTTGAAGCTGCTTCGATGCATAAGCTATCACTCTTTCATGTTGTATCGATACACACCCAAGTTCTTTGCCTGACGCATCGTAATACACTGTAAACCCTCCAGAACCTACTGGAAGCGTGAGAATCAGAGCGAAAATCAATCTCTTCTTCAATTCTTCAAATAATGTCTCGCACTCTACTGACCAATCAAACTTACCTTTCTTGTACGTCAATCGAGTCAGCGGTGCTAAAATTCTTGTAAAGTCTGCCACGAACCTTCTGTAGTATCCTGCCAATTCCAGGAAACTACGCACTTCAGCTACTGTCTTAGGAACTGGCCAACCCTCTACAGCTTCAACCTTCTTCAGATCTACTGCCACTCTTGCTCCCGAGATGATATGACCCAAGAATGATACATGATCCAACCAAAACTCACACTTACTGAGCTTTGCGTATAACTGTTGTTCCCTTAAAATCTGTAAGACCTTTCGAAGATGCTCTTCGTGCTCCTCTTCATTACTGGAATAAACAAGAATGTCATCTATGAAAACTACTACGAACTGATCTAGATATGGCATAAAAATATGGTTTATCAAATCCATAAATATCGCTGGAGCATTAGTCAGTCTGAATAGCATAACTAAGAATTTGTAATGCCTATATCGTGACCTAAATGCTGCCTTGGATATGTCTTGCTCCCGAACTCTTATTTGATGATATCCTGATCGAAGATCGATCTTGGAGAAAACTTTAGCCTTGTTCAATTGATCAAACAGATCATCGTTTCTTGGTAATAGGTATTTGTTCTTCACGGTTACTGCATTCAATTATCTGTAATCGATATATTACCGTAATGACCCATCATTCTTCTTCACTAGAACCACTGGCGCTCCCCAAGGTGATCCACTGGTTCAGATAAACTTCTTTGCCTTTAGATCTTCTACGTGTTGGTACAGCTTGTCTAATTCTAATGGTGCCATTTGGTAAACTTTGTAAGATATTGTCCCTGCTCCGGGGATCAACTTTATGTAAAACTTTACGTCCCTTACTGGTGGTAACCCTGGAAGTTCTTCTGGAAAGATGTCTAAGAACTCATTGACTATCTCAAAAAGTTGTTCTTCTGCTATCACTGTCGCTGCGATCCTCTTTTCATGTTGGTCTTCCATAGATCTATCAAAGGCGAAACATTTCGTGCCCGGAATACTAAATAATACCCTACCTTTATGGCAATCTATCATAGCATGACTGTCTCTCAGCTAGTCCATGCCTAAGATAACATCAAAATTATATATAGGGAACTCGATCAATCGTACTGGTAGTGAATGCCCTCACACTACGACCGGATACGCTATACATACTCTACTAACTCCTACGAGCCCATTACTAGTGAGTATATTCGACCTCTCTAGCAATGCCTCGAACTCCAATCCAATGTGTGTTATGAATCATGCAGATACAAATGAATGAGATGCACCTGAATCAAATAATGCTACTGCAGGATAAGATGCGACAGAGATGTTACCTGCCACCGCGTCGCCAGATACCAAAGCCTCCTCCAGAGATAAAGTGAAAGCTTGCCCTTGGCCCTGCTGGGCTCCTCATTGTTGCTTTCCTTGGACACGCTGTAGTGGCCTCTGCTGGCCCTGATACTGATTCTGCAGTTGTTGGTATATCTGAGCTTACGTCGAAAGCGGACGCTGAGCTAATAGCCTCACTGCTATTGCTGGCCCTCTCTACTGGACTACCCCTGGTACTGGCAGCGCTAGTAACTATTGGACTGGCCCTCCTTGCCTCTGCTTCATCTGACAATTGGCAATTTGATGATCTGGACTGCCACACCTCATACAAAATCTATTGGCTTCCCTACACACATCTCTAGTGTGGCCTCCCTTGCCACAGTAAGTGCAACCCACCGGTGCTTCCTGTGTTATTGTTGTTGTTGCTGTCTCGGTTATCGTCGAACCGGTACTGTCACCGTCGAAACTACTGCCCTCCTTGGAGCTGAATCATGGATGCGAATGCCAGGTCATGGTGCTGACGTCTGAGGTACTCCTCCACCTCCTCCTCCACTCTGAGCATGAGACCTCTTATGGCCTCTTGTCCTTGCCTATAACCTCTGCATGGTAAGCTCGTGCCTCCGAACTGCTATCAGTACTTCTTCATAAGTCTGGTAGTCGTGCCCCTCTACCAGTTGTAGAATTTCCAGATAAAGTTCTTTTTGGAACCTCATTGCTCTATCTGAATCCGTAGCCACCATAGTCGGAACAAATCTATTCAGCCTGTAAAACTCGATTGCATATCCATCCACAGTCCTATTGGCCTGCTTGAGGTCGATAAATCTCTATTGGAGCTCATACTACGCTACGACTCCAAAATATTTAGTCCTGAATCGAGCCCTGAAACTTTGCCAAGAGATACGACGCCTCAAGCCAACCTCTACTGAAGCCCACCAATCACGAGCAAGGTCTTGAAGCTGCAATCGAACTTGATCAACTTGTTCATTCGCTGGAACCCTTGCAGCTGCCAGAATAACCTCAATCTCTTGCAACCAGGCATATGCTGTGATGGCGTCCTCCGTGCCATCGAAGTATGTAAAACCCCTAATCCTAAAAAACGTATTTACCCTTTTTAATTAATTATTAATTTAATTGTAGTAATTATGAGCTAATTAGGAGAAATAGATTTTTTTTAATTTTTATTTTAGGTGTTTGTGAATTTAGGAGATTTATGGAGCCGGTATAAATTTTTCCTAATTTATTCCAAGTAGGAGACCCCGTTGACAGTTGCTAGCTTAATGGTATGCCCAAATATAATTTCTAGAACTTTCTAGGTATATATATGTATATATATATATATGTATATATATATATATATAAGTATATATATAATTTATTAGAAAGAAAAGAAAAGAAAAAGGAATTAGAAATAAAGAAAGAAAAAGAAAAGAAAAGAAAAGAATAATGGTTTTAAAACCCTAATGGATCTATCTATCCCTAACCCGTTAACCATCTACCCTTTAGCTCCTAAACCCGCTACCCCATGAAACCCGCCCGGCCTTTTAGAACACAAAGCAGCAGCTACTGCGAACAAACCCCCCCCGAGCGCAATCAACGGACCCGGCCCCCCCGCGCTCTCAGGATCTCTCTCTCTCTCTTCTATATATAGATAATATTTGTTAAACCCTAACCCTAATTCCTTTCCTATCTCCTTCCCCCCTCAATCCAGACCGCGACGCCGCCGAGCCACCGCGCTCGGCGCCCGGCCGACCGCACGACGACCGCGACCCCGCGCAACCCCGCACGCTGCAGTTTGGACAGCAGAGTACCTGTGTTCAAGCCCTGTTTTCCGTCACCTCGCTAAACCAAACTCGACCCCGTCTTCACCGGTATATTCACCACTTAACCCCCTTCAATATCTGTATGATAGTTGATCTCAAACAGCGTGAAACTCTAGGCGAAAATAGCGTCCAAGTTGACAAAAAAAGATCACTTTTGGATATCGCAGAAAACTGCGGTGTCTACCTATGTTCCCGGATTCGTATCTTCCACCACAGAGATCCGAATTCAATTTTTCTTTTTGGTATATGGAGACCACTTGACCTAGTTTAATTTCTATTAATTATATTAAATTATTAACTGTTGTATGTAGAATTAAATTCGTTAGAAAACCCCATAAATCCACTTTTTCCAGATTTTTAAAAATTGCAAAACGGAGCGCGCCCCGCCAAACGGGACCACCCCGTCGTGTACCAAGGGTACCAAAAGGTGCGCACAGCATACTCGGACGTGTGAGAGTTCAAGAAAACTGATTTGGATGCGTGTGCGCGTCGGAATAAGCCCGTATCCGCGGACAATCCCTGTGTCGCAACTTTTGCGAAAGCCCTACGCATTTTGTGCACGCTCGTCAGATTACGACGAAACTTGCGCTACTGGACTCGTGGTAACGCGCTTGTCTTGTGACCCAATTTTCACACAATTCTGAGACAGTTGACCAAGTCGCCAATTGACGGGACCCACGGTTGACTTTTTGGGCGAATTTGTGTACGACTCATCGGAATCCAAAATTGGACGTACCGTTGAGTTCGTATTGACGTTTAGAATTGGTTTGACCTATAATTTGTCCCATTTAGAGACCTTTACCCTCTGGCACACTTTTCGGTGCAAAGTTCAGTTCAGTGAGGGAGCCTTCAGGCTTTTCCAAGCCTTGCCAATAGGCGGCGGCTCATGGCTCGCTCATAAAGGAAGAGTAGCGTGCTAGCGCGGCTCGCTTTGCTTTTCGACGAAGATAGAAATACCTATCATATTCTAATCTAAGAAAGAGTGACCGCTACGCGCCTTTCGTATCTAAGAATGACTTAGTCCCCGTTTTTCTCAACTAAATGGATTAGTCCACTTTCATCCATGGATAACTTCCCACTCGCACACGGAATTTCACATGTGGAGTCCGCTTTGACTCGAAATTATCGTTTTGTCCCTGTATCCAAATTGGACGAAAAGGAAGTGCTTTCTAGCTATTTTGCTTATTCTGGGAACGTTGGTGATGTCTATTTCAGCATCCAGAGATATTTATTCTGAGGCCATAGCTTCTGATCCTATGTTGGACTTCTGGACGTTACACTTTGCAGCTTTCTTACCAGGCAAGATACCTTACCAAATTGCTTACAGTATTTTGCATGCTTAGTATATTTCTGTATATTTATTGCATTTCTGTTTATTCATTGCATGTGTAGTTTCTTTCAGTCATTACTATATATTAGATATGTTGACACACACTTGACACTTAGTATCATAGAGGACAATCAGTAGGCGTATGGGCTTTAACCACTCTGGTAAACCGTAGTAACTAGCACGCACTATGGTGGTCGTGTCCGATGGTCGCTATCCCCGAGGTATGTCGATTGATGGAGTCACGAGGGTTGCTACCCCCGAGGTATGTCGGCTGATGATGTTCTAGACGGGTGTGTGAGTTGTGAGGCTTAGATCGAGTAGCCTACCCTTGCCCATATGTCAAAAAGTTGTCCTCATTTGCATTCATATAGATTGTCTTGTACAGCATACTTATATATTTTCAAACATTATGCATGTTTACTGTATTCAAATTGGCTTGCTTCTATGTATCTTGGTTCGTCCCTCTGAGGACCTGGTCCCTTTCCAGGTGTAGATGTTCATGAGTATTCACAGGAGCGCAGATCCGGAATTGCTACTGATCGTTGAGGAGGTTTACTCTTCGGGCCTAGTGTTTATTTGGTGCTGTACCTATATTGTGTTGCTTTTATATTCGAGTTGGTAGTGGATTTGTTTCCATCTGACTGTCATCTTTAGATACTTCTTATTGAGATCTAGTTATATAGATGTTGGTTATTTATTTATATTGATTTTCTGTGGATGAGATTTAGATTGTACCCTGTGACTTGTGATACATTTTATACCACTTGTGGATTTGATATTCATATTACAGCGTACGTATGGGCTATGGTTTCCATATATTGGAGTTGCCATATCCATGCGGCTGGTATGCTTACGTGTCCTAGTCCTATGTATTTTGGGACTGGGGCGTGACAAAGTACCTTGGGTTAAATCGACAAAATCTAACCACCGCCCCCGAATATGTGATCCCGCCTCTTTTTAGAGCCGTTTGTAAACCCTGACTCAAGAAGACATTCTGCTTGTTGTTGACACTGTTGATGTTGTTGTACCGCCATCTGGTGTTGCTACGTAGCCTTCATTCCCCAGAGGATTTTTAACAATGTCGGGGTGTCAACTACCGCTGGTACTACTGGTACTACTGGGGGTACAGGGATCTCATTGGTTGGTTTATCAATATGCCCAACTTATGGTTCCACTGTGCCAGCTTGCTCAACTATTGGCTCTATCCGGGTCTGACTCTGAGCAGGTGCTACTTCCTGTTGTTTCTCAGGAGAACCATGTTTTGCCATGCCTGGTGCTACAGCAACTGAAGAAGCCCTAGAGAAAATGACAAAAAATATCAAGAACAGGACGGGAAGGATCAAGGAGGCAAGCAGTTTCAACAGTTCACCAAATCGGGGATCTAGGTAATCCAATCTTATTTTTCAAAGGTATGGTCAAAGGTCAAAGTCAATCATCTTCAAATATATAGTAAAATGGTCAAAGCTAATCTTTTTCAAAGATATGGTCAAATATATTAGTCAATCTTCTTCAAAGATATGACAAATATATTTTCCTTCATATCTCCACCTTGGCAAGATTTTGCCACAAAATCGAGCCGACATACTTCTCCACCTCATAGCTTCAGCAAATCAACCACTCGTCAATCCTGTCCCGAAGGGCTCTCAAACAATAGAAATGATTTGGAGCAAGTCTAAGCAATGTTGCAACTTGGCTCCAGGAATAACCTTAGTCAACATATCGGCGGGATTGTACTTGGTATGCACTTTTTCAAGTGCAATATCTCCGTCTTCGATGACATCCCGTGTGAAGTGGTAGAGAACATCAATATGCTTAGTCCTTGCATGATGGACTTGATTCTTTGCAAAGTGGATAGCACTCATGCTGTCACAATTCACATCAACTACATCCTGCTTTATCCCCAAGTCATTAATTAAGTCGCGAAACCATAGGCCCTCTTTCACTGCCTCTGTCAATGCCATATACTCTGCTTCCGTAGTTGACAGGGCAACCGTATCCTGCAATATAGACCTCCAACTGACTAGCGCACCATGCAGAACAAACATGTATCCAGTAGTTGACCTACGTCTATCCAGATCGCCAGCATAGTCTGAATCCACATATCCACTGATCTGACTAAAGCATTCACCAAAGTGTAATCCTACGTCAATAGTGCCCTTCAAGTACCTGAATATCCACTTCACAGCCTCTCAGTACTTCTTTTCTGGATTAGCCATAAAATAACTAACTACACTTATGGCATGTGTAATGTCTGGTCGAGTGCACACGATAGCATAAATTAAAATGCCAACTACACTCGCATATGGAACTCGAGCCATGTGCTCCTTCTCCTCATTTGTAGTAGGGGATAACTTGGCTGAAAGCCTAAAATGACCAGCCAAGGGAGAAGAAACCGAGTTTGCATCTTCCATACCAAAACGAGCAATGATCTTCTTAATATAGGACTTCTGAGACAAAAACAATCTTCGTTTCTCCCTCTCCCTTTTATTATCTATCCCCAAAATTTTCTTGGCTCCACTCAAGTCCTTCATCTCAAATTCCGAGCTAGGTTGAGACTTTAGTTTATCTATCTCTACCATATTTTTTTGAAACCATAAGCATATCATCCACATAAAGCAATAGATAAATATAACCTCCACCACGAAGTTTATGAAAGTAAATGCAGCAATCATACTTACTTCGGGTAAAATTATGGCGTGTCATGAAGGTGTCGAACTGCTTGTACCACTGTCGAGGAGATTGTTTCAACCCATACAATATTTTTTTTCAACAAACACACATAATTTTCCTTGCTAACCATCTTGAAGCCTTCCGGTTTATTCATATAAATCTCTTTGTCAAGGTCGTCATGCAAGAATATCGTCTTCACATCGAGTTGCTCCAACTCGAGATCATGATGAGCTACCAAGCTCAAAAATATCTCATTGTAGTCCACCCCCTCCTTCTATGCGAAGCCTTTTGCTACTAATCTTACCTTGAACCGAGTGTCACCTGACTCTGGAGAAGCTTCCTTCTTCTTGTACACCCACTTGCAGCCTATAGCTCGCTTGCCCTTGGGCAATGAAACCAAATCCCATGTACAATTCTTGTGGAGAGACTCAGTCTCTTCCTGTATAGCTACAATCCATCTCTCGCTGCTAGTATCTTTGACATCCTATTTGAAGGTGATAGGCTCGTCATCCTCTACTGGCAGTGCATATGCCACCAAATTCAACTGTCAATAGTGCTTAATCGGTTCATCAAATCCATACATGTGCACTAGCATGACCGGTCTCCTTGGCCTAGTAGTAGCCAAAGAATCTTGCTGCTGGTGTTGCTCTTCCTCTGGCTGTTGTCCTTGTGAGGCTTGATGAACATCTTCAGAAACCTCCACCCCATCTGATGCATCCTCAGATGACTCAATCTCAGCAGTTTAAGATTTGCTAGATTCACCACTATCCTAATCGGACTCACTCTTCTTGCTTGAAGTCAATACTGAAGACTCATCGAATGTGACATCCCTGTTGATTAAGAAATTCTTATCCTTCAGATAGTACAGACGGTATCCTTTCACTCCTTGTACATATCCCAAGAAAATAGCATTCTTGGCTCTCGGATCTAACTTACTATCATTGACATGATAGTAAGCTTTGCATCCAAACACGCACAAAATATTGTAATCTGCTGATTTGTTGGTCATTTTCTCATATATATAGAGTCTTACAGTTTATAGCCGAAGTTGGTGATCTATTAATCAAGTATCGTGCCATGTGTATAGCATATGCCCACCATTCCTTGCCTAAACCGGCATTGGAAAGAATATATCTTGCTTTCTCAAGCAAGATTCGGTTCATCCTTTCTGCTAACACATTATGCTGAGGCATGTTTCTAAGAGTCCAATGTCGCACGATGCCTTCTTGAGCACATAAATCTTTGAAAGGTCCATAGGTATATTCAGTATCATTGTCAGACATCAATGTCTTTACCTTTTTGTCTTTACCTTTTTGTCTTTACCTTTTTGCCTGTTATGTTCTCCACCATCGCTCTCCACTGCTTGAACTTTTCGAACACTTGATCTTTGGCTTTGATGAAATATAGCCAAACATAACGTGTATAATCATCAATAAAAGTAACATAGTACCTCGCTCCTTTCTTGGAAGAAATCCTGCTAGGTCTCCATACATCTGTATGCACATAGTCGAGAATACCTCTTGTCTTCTGCTTGCTTGTACTGAAGGTCACCATGTGCTACTTGCCATAAACATAATGCTCATAGAATTCCATACTTAGCTTCTTCAAGTTCTTTAATTAGTAACCCATGCTTGCTTAGTAAGGTCAGGCCTTTCTTACTCATATGCCCAAGCCGCATATGCCAAAGACGTGTGCTATCAGACTAATATGATGTAATGACTGCTAAAGTCCAAGTCACAGTAATTCCAATAATATATAAAGGTTGGTAACCTTTTATCACCACCAAAGAACCACTAACAACCTACAAGACTCCACCCTCAGCAATAAACTTGTTACCATTCGAGTCAAGCATACCAGGAGAAATAAGATTTTTTTTAAGGTCGGAAACATGTCTGACATTGGCCAAAGTTCACACAATTCCATCATGCATCTTCACCTTGATAGACCCAATTCAAACAGCTCGACATGTGTTGTTATTGTCCATCAACACGGAACCACCATCCGTCGCCTTGTAGGAAGAAAATTACTCCCTTTTTGGGCACATATGGTAGGAGCATCCAGAATCGAGAATCCAACGATCACTCATGTTGTCATGTGCTACCGAAAAACAGACTTCGTCACTGTCGACTTCTGAAGCGCAGTTTGCTTCATCACCTTCTCTTTCTGTCTTATTCTTTTTTTTCTTGTTCTTCTTCTTTGGACGAGTACACTTATTTGCATAATGTCATTTCTCATTACAGTTGAAACACTTCACCTTCTCACTAGGTATTTTAGACTTGGATCTTGACCTTCTGCTGGAAGATGCTCTATCGTTTGTCCTCCCTTTTGCCATTAAACCTTGGGCCTGGTCTCCACCGTTTCTGCCATTAGAAGCCAACCTCCGCACCTCATTAGACAATAAGGCACTTGTAGCTTCTTCTATGAAAATTGAGTCCTTTCCGTATAGTAATGTTTGAATAAGATTCTCATACGAATCGGGCAAAGAAAACAATAGTATTAGTGCCAAACGATCATCAACTTCATATATGTCAACATCCTTTAGGTCAAAAATAATTCGATTGAATTTAGAAATATGATCTCGAATTGACGTACCTTCCTCCATCATCAGTATGTAGAACGACTTTAACATATAAAGTCGGTTGGTAAGAGTCTTCGTCATGTAGAGTGATTCCAACTTTAGCCAGAGTCCAGCGGTGGTGGTTTCGTCCTTTCTAGAGTAAACGACATCTCTTTCCAAACATAGGCGAATAGCGGCACATGCTTCGAGATCCATGTCATCCCAATCATCATCGGTCATGTCAGCGGACTTCTTCGACTTTCCACGTAAAGCCTTGTGAAGCTTTTGAGATATAAGAACGTCATTCATCTGGCTTTTCCAAAAGTCAAAATAATTCTTCCCATTGAACTTCTCAATTTTGTACTTTCCAATCTTGCTTGACGGAACCATCTCAAGAATCTACCCAATTAACTTTCTCTGAGAACTCCAAAGCTCTGATACCAATTGTTGGGCGCACAACGAAAATAGACCCAGAAAAATCAGAGAAACACCTCAGCGAAAGTTCACAACCACAAAGACAAGTATTTACGTGGTTCGGCCAAGATGCCCACTTCCATGGACGAGGGTGATTCAATTCCACTATGAAGAAAGAAAAAAAGAATTACAATTACTCTCAACACTTATCTCCTTTCTCTCAAGAACTCTCTACAAAAAACTCTCTCAAAAACTTTTGTGTTAAACTTATTCAATAATTTTTGTTTTGCTCTCTTATGTCGAACTTATTCAACAATCATTTAGCACCATTTGAGATCTCTCAAAGAGAAACCTTTGGCCCTTTATATAGCATACCATATGTCTATACATGAAAATCCAATATTATGTAGGAATAGGAATCCAATCTTATTCTTCAAAGATATGGTCAAATCCAACATTATGTATGAATAGTAATACAATCTTATTCTTCAAAGATATGATCAAAAGTTAAAGTCAATCATCTTCAAAATTATGGTCAAAGCTAATCTTCTTCAAATATATGGTCAAATATATTGGTCAATCTCCTTCAAAGATATGACAAATAAATTTTCCTTCAGTTCGAAAGGTGGCACATAGCGTCCCTCGTGTGAGTGCGGAGGAGAAGTCCATGTTGGAAAAAATTTCCACCGAAAAGAAGAATAGAATCCCCCAGCAAAAATGTGAAAACCTCCTCTGAATAAAGAACAATTTCCATGTTGAAAACAAAGACATTTTTTTAGTGTATAAGAGTGTCACTTTTAAAGAGTACAATTTGACCTCTCTAATACATTTACACGCAGAGTGCTTCTGTACATAAATCATAGCAGTTATCTACGCTAAAGAGTTCATCAACTACCAAGCTCTACACTAAGAAGATTTTTCATGTGAAAAACGTAGAGGATTGTAGTACTAATTGTTCAATAATGGACTAAGTTTGTCATCATTTAAATGCAGTAGCACTCTGCAGCATCATTAGAGGAACCACTGGCTGAAGTTTACGCATCACAATTGGTTGAGCAAATGCCTGCATTTTATGCCTCGTCACTGGCTGCAGTTTATGCATCACCACTAGCAAATAGCTGCTGCTTATGATCAACTTTTAAAATCATAATATGTTTCTAAAATTAGCATAATCTGTATTATGCATGTCAACTTTTTTGATGTGAACTTTAAATTTGGTCAACAAATTATACATAGACTAGTCTATGTTGGACAAATTAATCAGATTGATTTGTAATTCGGTTTTAGGAAATGAAAATCGATTATTGTTTAATCAGATTGATTTGTAATTCGGTTTTAGGAAATGAAAATCGACTATTGATGTTCTCAATAGCTAGTCTATGTATAATTTGTTGACCAAATTTAAAGTTCACATCAAAAAAGTTGACATGCATAATATATGCAGATTATGCTAATTTTAAAAACATATTATGATTTTAAAAATTGATCATAAGCAACAGTTATTTGCTTAGCAAATAATACTATTTGTACCTCCAAAATATTCCTTTAAACTATTTCTTCTTATGTGGCGGCTGACGTGACATGCTAAATAACATTATGTGATAGCTGACATGGCAGCTGACATGAAAAAATTTAATCCAAAAAATTAATCACTCAAAAAATTTCAATATTAATATTAATTTTAATATTAATATTAATTTTAATATTAATATTTATGTTAATATTAATTTTAATGTTAATATTAATTTTAATATTAATGTTAATATTAATTTTAATTTTAATTTATAATTTGTTATGTCAGCTGTTACATTAATCGTCATGTCATCTGCCACATAAGAAGTGATGTTAACATTATATACTTCAAAATCAGATACGGTGTATTCCTACAAATATATAGATTAGAATACCGGTTTACATTAATGTTATCCCAACACATGATGCTGATGATTATTAGTAAACTAAAATTATGCAACAAACATTTTCAAAACACAGATCTCTAGTTCAAATACTCTATGGAATCATTTTCTCTGTTTGGTGTAAGGGCATGTAAAAATAACTAAATGGGATAGTATTTCTTTTTCAGGTTGAGTCTTTATCTACCATAATTTTGTAAACAAAAGCAAAATCCATGGGACGAAATTTGTGAGGCTAATATATTCATCATGGGTTAGGCTATAAGGATTTTCTATATCGACATTTTTTAACATTTCTCTTCCTTAATACCAAAGCCTCTTAACTCTACGTCTCCATGTTTGAAGAGCTCTTTGAATTTACTGCCAGGAATAAGCAAACACGTGCCAGTGTTCATCAGACATCTTATACTATAAGAATATTAAATCTTACCTTGGCCTTGGTGGGGACAGACTACCACCACTTGGACACGAACCACGGACGCTTCACATTAGTCATACATACCGGTCACCCTCGCCTTCTTCTGATACGAAGAGCTTTCTCGTGTCATCCTTATGTCATCGTTAAATCAGTGACCTGGAACTTCTCGGACGATAAATCGTACTGATAACGTGTTATAAAAGTGGAAGAAGGAGGATAAGAATGTAGCCGAATAATGTCTCTGGACTTTCTTATTGATAATGTATATATAAAAAGAGAATAGATAGAGGTGGTTGTAGATAGGGATAATGTTGGATCTTTTGTTCGGCCTCGGACGAGAGAGAAATAGCAATGATAACCAGGTCAAAGAGTAAAAGAGATATGTCCAATACCTCCACCCAGTATCCTTTAGAGGAGATAAGTGAAAAGGTAGCCTCGAGAAATGAACTTCCGTCCTTAGATGCGGTTGATTCGGATAACCTTGTGGTTTCATCCCAGGTTACTGATGAGTGTAGATGTTTCTTTTGACTTCCGCCATATTCAAGTGTAGGGATATCCTCACCCACCTTCTTGACGCCGCCTTCTTCAGGAGGCATTGTAATTGAACCTCTGGCTACCTTGTCCGGTACCACTGCCCACCTTCCAACTCCAATGTTTGATATGCGAACATTCCATAAGGATATCCACATTTGATTTTATTCCAAATCATAACTTTCTGAATTTTTTTTAAAAAATTTGTACAGAACATATACCCATCTAAGATTACCCAGTCAATAGCAAGATGCATTTTACCCAATTTCATGTCACTAAGATGAGTTAAATGGTAAATGATTAGACTCTCAGAGAGCAATCTGAGATTCGAGGGAGAGAAGAATTCATACTTACAAAGTCGCAAGATAGTAATCGAGATTCGAGGGAGAGAAGAATTCATACTTACAAAGTCACAAGATAGTAATCGAGATTCGAGAGAGAGGAGATTTAGGACTAACTGAAATCAAATCCCAAATCCGAATTTTGCACACCCCTAATTATGTGCATGCAAGAAGAATTATTGGATTAGTTCATCGGTTAATAGAAAATAAAAATAAATAAACATTAGATTACTAGAGAAATGAGAATGAACTCTTTGATACGATCAAGACTCGAGAATGATCTCTTTGATACAATTAAGAGATTTAGGGTTCACTTCGTAAATTTAGGTTAGCCGTTAGAGAGACTCAAGAGAGGTAATAGAGAGATTTGATTGTGTTTATGAAATTAGGGCTAACAATCGCTCGGCTAGGATTTTTGTTTTTGGAGAGATCAGAGAGAGAGAGAGAGAGAGAGAGAGAGAGATTAGAAAGAGGGAAGATAATTTGGGTAGCGACACAAGTTGAAAATTAAAGAGCAGCCAGAAAAGAGTGTTTATGGCTAGGGTTTTACCCAATTTCATATGTCAGTAAGGTGAGTTAAATGGTAAGACTCTCAGAGATAGCAATCGAGATTTGAGGGAGAAAAGAATTCATACTTACAAAGTCCCAAGAAATCGAGATTCGAGAGAGAGATGAGATTTAGGACTAACTAGAATCGAATACCAAATCCAAATTTGATCTCCAGATGTAAGAGTTTGAGCATTTGAAAACGGTATTGTAATTGGAAGAGTAAGATTATTGTAGACAGTAATATAAAAATATCACCATTGGAGTGGCTCTTGTGGTTACCAAAGAAAAGTACAAAATCCTGACTAAGGTAGCAAAAGATCAATGAATCGAACAACGGAAACGCAATATTCATTCTATTCTATTTATAAATGGTAAAAATTGGAAAACAATTGTTCCAAAATTATGCAATACAATGTTCACAAAATTTCAAACATTAAGCCAAGAATTGACCAGCAGCTTCACAAAATTGCAATACAAACGCACAACTCACTTCCAACATCATGCATCCACACAATTTGACCGGTCGCTTGGAAAGCCTCGAGGCAACTACACTACTTGACCGCCTTGTAGGTCCTAGCTCTGAAAGAACTCAGAATATTGGAAGTAAAGACATATGTGGTCCTATAATAATAAATCCCAACCAAGCTTGCCAACAATATTTTGTACAGTGACTAATATTGCAGTACAAAATATATATAAATACTTTTGATACAAATTAATTAATTTAATTTAATTCCTATAAATCTACACTTTATTTTCATCAGAAGCTTAAAATATTGAAAGCATTTTAAACAAGACCAACATTTCTGGCCTGTCACAAAATCAAATAATACAGAATGCTAAAACACTTCTCCGCAGCTGCAGCAATTTTGGGGAGCAGCCTCCAATCTGCTTTCAAAAACTGCTCTGAAATTTAATTTTCCTTCCTAGGGATTATACAAGCAGCAATTTACCAAACACTTATTTGAGCACACTTATAAAACCTGACAGTTAAACTTTGCCTGTACACACAGTATTCTTGTGTAACTTCAAAAAAATAAAAATTCAGAAAAAAAAACTTATTTTTATGCAACATTGGTAAATAAATCACAAATCTCTTATTTTTAAGCACATTGGTAAATAAATCACAAATCATTTGACACAGATTTCAAGTTGGACTAATACTCAAATACTAGTCATGAGTAACTTACAAATCAATTACCAGTAAAAAAAAATAGATATTATTTCTACACAAGTTTGGTAAATAAATGACAGCTTGAAATCACAAATACTATTAGTGAATTGATCAATATTATTGACTTTTGAACTTGAGACAAACGATTAGTGAATTGGTCAATATAAATAATGAACTTGGAACTTTGACTAATGAACTTGAGACAAATTATTGAACTATGAGCCTATTGACAAGCAAACCCCAAGCCTTCCAAGAAATTTTGATCAATGACATTTGCTTGCCTCCAAAAATACCTAATATAACCAAATCATAAAAAATTCATCTGACAAGAGATACAAAAACCACTTAATAAATACAAAATACAAATGACCAAACAATTGTTGCAAAAAAGTCTACAGAATCTTCAACATAATGATAGTTCCAGAACAAAATGCTATTGAATAAAATATAAAGACAAATAGGTTGCAAACCAATTTGTCAAAATTGCAACATAGATTCTCACCTAGGAAAATATAAGTCACTCAAGATTCACATATGAACCCTTTCAAGAGGACATTGTTCATTTCAAGGGTTTTTGTTGGTTTAAAGTTTATACCACAAGTAAAAAAGTCATGCTGATCAAATGATAGTATTGAGCCAGAGACTTGATTTCAAATGATAGTGCATCAAACAATGTAATCGCACAAAAACGGCACCATGGATTCACAATGATTAAAGAACCCACAGTTTCCTATCAACATGCAAAATGCCAGAAAATCCGGCTCAATGTTAGCCCGAAGATAGCATCAAGAGTCCTCGCATTAAGCTACTATTGACGTGGCATCAGGCTTTAGTAAAGAAAAAACTATGATATTGCAAATTAAAATATGAAATTCATTAACATAATGAACCAAACTGTCAAAACTTATGCAAAACAGTTGCTCTTAAAGAGCCCATACATCATCTCTAGGTAATTATCCTCCTTAGATCATTTGCTACAAATCAAGTAAAATCTTATATCAAGAACTTTGTTTCTAAAATGACAACCAGTGTGTACCCTTAGTCGAACAAAATATATTTTAGATATAGAATAAATAAATAAGTTTATATATATATATATATATATATATATATATATATATATATATATATATATATATATATAAGAGGCCTCAGAATTGCAGAATGACAGCATGGCAAAGTAGCCAATCAGTCCCGAAAGATGGTGTTTTAGTATATTCAGATTTCATCACTGGCCAATATCCTCATAAAGGAGAGAGCAAACTAATTGATGCTTAAACCTTAGAAAATGGCTTAAACAATCCATCCATCAGAATAACAGTTAAATGAGAGGGAATATAAAACCAAATTATTTTCGACTAATCAAAAATTAATGGAAGCCACAAAATGCCAAATTATATCAGCATAACTAAACCCCTCAGAGACCCATGTATAATCACACACACACAACTGATCACAACATATGCGACACAATTGCTGCTTAAGTGTCATACGGCACTTCCTATCTTTAGGTCTAATTCTCCTCATAGGGATTATTTATTAAATTATATATTACAGTCATAATTTACACCAAAATAAATTGACTTCTATAATGATCAATACAACCATTACATGCTTAATTACATAAAACTTCAGAGCGTAGGACAAAAAAAACTTGGTAAATATTACCTAAAATAATTAAATAGACTTTTTTAGACCAATCATCATCAGATTACCATCATATTATGAAGATATTCACATCCACAGCTAAGCTGTGGCAATCAAATCCACAGCTAAGAAGGTTGTAAACATTTGGTTGTAAACTTAGCATTTTCCTTTTCCAAAGTCACAACAGGGTGGCCAACATAGCAAGGGGGGGTATGAGAGGGTTGTAAGAAGGTTGTAAGCATTTGGTAGTAAACTTAGCATTATTGATGATCTAAAAGGGCTTTGCTATGCCTACAACCCCTTACGGGGTGACCCATATAGCATTTGATTGTAAACATAGCATTCAGGTGGAGAAATTATTCAGTCGGCCGGCTCGTGGCAGTTCTCATCACTTGATGAATGGACACATTATAAAAAAAATAAAAAAACAGTTTTTCCCCGATTCAGAAGCAATAATGAACGGATCGTCACTTGGAAAAATAATCCTCAGTTCAAGTGTTGGATTATTATATTTTTACTTCATCCTGATCGGAGAAAAATAAAAAAACAAATCTTTTTCAATACCAAAAATAATGTTTTTTTTATAAAAATTGGACAGAAAAGTAAAAAACTGGAGAGATTGACATTACTCAGTCGTGGCGATATATTTTTGGTTCGATTCTGCCAGCAAGAGTCCTCACTTTTGATTCAGAAGAGGGAGCTCTGTTATCCTCATTGTAATCTCATCATTAATCCCAAAAGAAATTATATCAAATTATCAAGAAATTATAAAAAATAAACACAAAAGCAATACAAAGAGAAGGGAGGTGGAGAATGCTCAGTTCAGCGGGGTTATCGACACGCAAACCTCCCGGAATCGAGAGACCTGCAATCCGGTCTGTTGAGCTTGAATTTAGGAGTCGTCATTGCAATCTCCACTTCCAGATCTATAAAAAAAGAAATTAAACCCTAAAAAATTTGAAGAGCAAACCCTAATTTGAGAGGAGGAAGCAAACCCTAACCCAAAGGTTGAGGAATGGAGGAAGGGTTAGGCGTGAATTTATAGAGATCTAACATTAGGGTTCGGGTTCCGAAATTACTGATAAACCCTCGAAATTTATGTTAACCGAATTTGATGGCAGAGATTTTTTAGAGCCCGCCATAAATATGGATTGGGTCTGGCCGTTGTTCTACAGGCCCATTGGCCCAGAATCAAAGTGACAAATAGCCCCTTTTTTTAATCCAAAGATAAAATTAGTAATAAATAAGAGAACTGCTATTCATAATCTTTTTTTTTTTATGTGACACCATCATCCATGACATGATGATGACGTAGTACTAATGTGGTGAGTAATTATGAAAGGATGAATTTTCTTCTTTCATAATGGGATCCCACTTTAAGGGTCTGCTTGGCAAGTGTGGGAGTAGCGGTTATGAGGTATTTTTAGAGTACCGGTTATGAACGGTTATGAGGGGTTCGATTTTTGGTGGTTTTAAGTAGCGGCTTTTAAATCAATACAATCCATGCTTGGTAACGAGTGGTTCTGAAATTTTTTTACAAGAATAAATATAATAAAATAATAAAATCTTTCAAAATCAATCGATTTAAGATGTTTATAAAACCATCCAAAATTATATTACACCGGTTTTTTAGCCGACCAAAACAGTACCTCATAAAAATTATCAAGCAGATGTTTTTATAAACGATCAGTTCAAAAATATCCCAAACCGATAAAAATATTGTTGACAGACCCTAAAGGAAATTTATCAAGCAAAGTTACAGTACATGGTCTGTACCGCTTTAAAACCTAATGAATGAGTTTCATGGAGTTTTATGCTGCCAACTCGATCCATGAAACCTCCTGCATGGATTTCATGGTTACGATATATGTATTTAGTACAAATTATATTATAAAAAATAAGAGATAATCCATAACCCCTTCCCTCTTAGTTAAAATGGAAGCAGAGAACGACTACAATATACAGTTAAATGTTACATAATAGCTTCTATCTCATAATATCATTATCTTACATTTTTTTTTTCCCCTGAAGCAGCCTAAAGAGAGTTGCAATCTTCGCTAAATAATATGTAAAGCTTATTCTCTATGCTAGATGCAAGAGCTGCCAGTCTAAATTTCTGCCGCAACCGTAGACCTACAATTTTGTCCAACCTTCACAAACCGTACTTTCCCATAGGGGTGAGCATTATTTGGTTTTGAACAGAAAAAAAAAAAAAAAAAATCGGTTCTAAAATTCATTATTCCGATTTCGATCCAAAACCGAATAAGACACAGACAATTATATAAATAATCTTAATTTTATACATATTTTACGTTTAAAAATGTGTATATTTTTGTATATATTTCAAAAATAACAATTCGTATTTTCAAACTCAACTTTGATAATTTAACAAATAGTCCAACTTTTGATCCAAATTTTAAATACAACAAAAGTATTTATAAAAATTATATATATTTCTAATATAAGTTAACTACAATT
Source organism: Iris macrosiphon (assembly GCA_036927795.1). NCBI lineage: Eukaryota > Viridiplantae > Streptophyta > Magnoliopsida > Asparagales > Iridaceae > Iris > Iris macrosiphon. The sequence continues at coordinate 28,523,974 of JAYESA010000011.1, forward strand.
CCAATATTTAGTCCGTCGCATTAAACAATAAAAATAATTCAACCCAACACGATTATCGGTTCGGTCCAATTGTTGCTAATTTCGGTTTGATTTATTCAGTGATACCTATTTCCGTTCAGTTGAAACAAACGGTCACCCTTACTTCCCATGACAACCCAAGAGAATATAAACTGAAGCAGCTTCATATCCGGTAACACTTCTTACTAGTGTCAGTATCCCTATAAACTTGTCTTGATCGGAAGGGAAAACCATCGTCACGTCATGCAATTTTTAAGGCTTTATTTGCCTCTAGAAGAAAAATTAAGAAAACGCCTACAATTTTAAATAGCATCTTTAGAATGCAAAATTTTCAGCCCATCGATGAATTAATGAACTAAAATGTGTTTTATCATAGGTAAAGAAAAAGAAAGCTCAATTCAAACAAGGATTACTCATGCCAAGGACATGATACAGATAGGCAAACATACAAAATACTTCCTCCAGGGACCAATCACACGCTAAGATGTGCTTGAAAAATCACTTTACATCACCAATGAGGCTTTTAAACACAAATTTTTATTAGAGGAATATCTAGTATTTCTGTAGGACTGTTGGTAACTTATCCATAGCAGCGAATAGGATCGTTACAACCTTTTTCAGTCGACTGTCCGAAACCAGAACGCCCTCCTTTTGCTAGATACTGCTGATGGTACTCCTCCGCTCTGTAGAACTTTTTAGCTGGAAGGATCTCTGTAACAATCTTTCTGTTCAAGGCCTCCTGGTGCCTCTCCAGAGACTCTCTAGCCGCCTTCTCTTGCTCCGGTGAATAGAAGTATATTCCAGACCGATACTGGGTTCCTACATCATTGCCCTGCATTCACAAATCAAGGGTTCAGCTTTGATTATGCACTTCACCAAATGATTGCCATGTAATCCCCAGCCATGATTTGTAAAACTCTACAGTAGGACAAACTCTTCTTTGTATTTAGGATCAGCATCAACTGTCGAGTACTCGGTTAGAATCTAAAAGTACAGTTAGACTCGATACTAACATCGTAGAATATTATGCTCACAGCTACAAGAATTGATTTAACATAATTTTGATGAATTAAGAGGCCATTTTATTTTCATCAGAAATTTATCTGAATAATATCAGTTAAGAGGCCATTTGTTCCAATCCCCAAATTCATGCAATTAAGACAGGCTTGCTAATAGATGACAGTAGCTTCCTAAAGCATTGCAAGGAACTGAGCTAGCAATTCTCTTAAACAACTTAAAGAAAAAGAAAAAGAAAAAAATCACCACCTAAACATCTAAAAACAAAGATGTGTGAATAATAGGAAGGATCAATCTCTTGTGATCATTAAGCCTCGAATCCAGAAAATAGGTTGCTATAGTACTGAGTATTAAAATCCCTGCTACTTCACCAAAAACTCAAGAGTTGTGATGATTTCTATCAAATCCCCTGAAGGTGCACACTAGGCAATATTGGAATCTGGGTTGCTCTTAAACCAAGTTAACGACCATTCTGCTACAGCAAAATTCTAGAGTTCTGGTGCAGTAGAATGGACTTCGAGTATCTGCAGATACCAACTCTAGCCTCATTATCATCCTCATTCAGGTGGCATCTTCCATATATTGCTCACTCTCATTGACAAGATCACCACTTCTAACACTTCTAGGTGGCCCACTATAACGCCTAGATTGCTCCTTCTGTTTATGGCCCAATCTAACTTTCCTTCGTCACCCCTTCCTCTGATTGGCTTGTTTGGAAGATGTGTCATAGATCACCCCAATCATTTGGAGCCGCCAATTTGTTTTGTAGAGTTATACCAATTGTTAAGCCAGGTCCTGTGGTCGGGTTAGCCTTGGATAGTTTTGGATCTTAATCCTTACCAACTTAGCTTCTCAAATTATCCTCTCAAATGATTCGACAAGGTTCTCACTTACATGGTTTGAGAAAGAAAATTCATGGGACTGGGTTTAGTCCCTCTAACTCCAAATATCTATACTTCGAAGTGCTTGGATATTTTTTGGAGTTAAAGGAAACTCCACTCCGAACATCAAAATAACCCTCCAAACAAGACATTAATAAAAAAAAGTGATTGTATTTTTCTCTAACTCCAAAATTTTATCTTCCTTTACGGAACTCTAATTCTACTAGTAGTCCAGTACCTACACCCCCAAACATGTCATTGCTAACTCCAAACTTCAACAAAACTCTACTTTATGAAATTCCATTTATTGGCCAACAATAGTCACTATTATAATGTGAATTATCTCTTCCTTGAGATAATTACTTAACTTTGATAAACAAATTCTAACTTATGTATTCCCTCAATTGCATTTTTCTTCTTTTAAAGTATCTAAATTGGTAAACATAAGTCAAAGAATGGCATGTCCATCAAAGTTTAACCAATCTCTTCTACCCAATGAATATCCATGTCAATCTACCACATAAACAGAGACAAGGGCCGGTTTTGGTACAACTTATCAAGGCTGCTTTTGCTTTATTTTTTTGAAAATCAGCCTTCTTTTGCTTAATTTTTTTTTGAAAAGCAACGATAAAGTATGTTTGGTGGAACCTTCTTACGCTTTTTTTTTAATAAGCTACTACTTTCGTCAGCCTTTAAAAGCATGGAGAAGACTGCTTTCAAAAGCTCTTAAGCTTATGCTTTAGGATAAGTTTAAGCAATACCAATCACATATACTGCAAAAATCACTGTCCTGTGGTGTTTAGACTCGCCACAGATACTCCGAACTACACTAGGACACTCCAGAACCAATGACCTCCGTGTTGCCATGTCCATACTGTACCATGCCATAGTCAGACAATGCCAAGAACGATCGATATTAATAATGTAAATTTTATACTCTTACTAACAATAGTTTCTTCGACTTTTATCAAGACAACTCAAACTTATGTATTCTCTCAACTCTCAAATTTCTTCTTTCAAAGTATCTTTAGATAGCTAGGTTCTAGATTATAAACCAAACAAAGATGTGCTTCCAGAACCAATCTCTTATATGAAATTAATATCCGTGCCAATTCTACTAAATAACCAAATACTAGAAAAAACACGCACTACAAAAATTGGTGCCTTGTCCGTGTAGAACGCATATCAAATCACAAATACTCCAAAATAAACTAAGATAATCCAAAAATCAGTGACGTGTATGTGCATCAAGACTTGATTTAACATAATCCTGATAAATTAAGATCAATAAAACAAATAAAGCAAGAGAGGCCATTTTTATTTTCATCAGAAATTTCTCTTAATAAGACCAGTTACTTTAGGGGCCAAATATGATGACCAATAAATCTGAATTTGTTTTGACTCCCCGAATTCATGCCAATAAGACGAAGGCTTGCTAATAGATAACAATAGGCTCCTAAAACAATCTACGGAGTTGATCTGGCAATCCTCTTGAACAAATTAAAGCTAAAAAGGAGGAAAAGAAGAAGAAACGAACTAAACAATTGAAAACAAAGAAGTGTGAATAAAAGGATCAATCTATTGTGACTGATAAGCCTCAAATCCATAAATACAGTCCCAGTATTGAAATATCTACCACTTCACCAAAACTCAACAGCTGTGATGATTTCTTTTTATAAAATTCCACGTGAGTTTATCTTATGCCAGTGTTCTAAAATTCGCTATGCAGATTTAGTACGGAGGAGGGACGCCTAGCACCTAACAAGTATCAGGCAGTTTTTTTTTTCTCTCCTCCTACTCTCTTGTAGCAGCTTATATAATATATTTTTTATAACTAATATGTGTTCTATTTACTATTTTTCTCATCTCTAAACGTCTCTTGTTATCTATTACAGGGTTCAAAGACTTCTACAAGGTTACAATATGAAAATATTGGATCAAACTATTATTTTGTATTAACAATAAGATAGCTTCTACAAGGCCGAGCATGATGCACAAGCCGCACAAGGGGCCTAGGTGCCGAACATGACTGCACAATGACACAACCGCATTATATTGCCGAATAAGGAGTTTTTGTTTCGACCTAGGGACGCCTAGCGTCTAGGTAGCCGAACATGCCAATTTTTAGAACATTGTCTTAAACCATGTTTTATGCCCTGTTAAAGACCATGTCCCTGTACCAAAATTCTAAATGGCTTCGTCCGACGCAAAGGTAATGCTTGTTGCTTGAATCCTGGAAGATACATGTTTGAGTCACAAAAACAACCTCTATATATATACAGGGGATAAGATTGCGTACAACTTGACTCTCCCGAGACCTTGCATAAGCGCCAACCTCGTGGTACTAGGGTGCCAATGGACACCAAAATTTAGAGTTATGTTGCAGTGACATGAAGTCTAACAGCGAGTATCCGAATATGCCCACTTTAGCCTCATCATTGTCACCATCATCATCATCATCATCATCGCCCCTTCCATACTCCGTCTCACTCCTATTAACAAGATCACCCATTCTAACACTTGTTGGTGGCTGCATTGTCCCTTCGGCCAATGGCCCAATCTAACTTTCCTATGTTGTCACTTCCTTGACTGTCTTGCTTTGGAAAATGTGCCATAGATCACCCCAATAATTTGGACCCGTCGATTTGTTCTTAGAGTGAACCAATTGTTAAGCTAGGTCTTATGGTTGGGTTACCTAGATGCTTTTGGATCTTAACCCTTTATCGACTAGGCTTCTAAAATTTTCCTCTCAATAGGTTCAAGATGGTTCGCTTTGTAAAACAATTTGAGAAAGAAAACTACATGAGAGTAGATTTAGCCCCTCTACCTCCAAAACTACACGTCGAAATGTTTGGGTACTTTTTGGAGTTAAAGGAAACTCCACTCCAAACATCAAAAAACCGTCCAAACAAAACATTAATTAAAAAATGATTATGTTTTTCTCAAAAGCCTACTTTTCAGGATTCTATTTCTACCTACATATATGTTCCAAACATGGCATCGCTGACACTAAAATTCAACAAACGTAAGTCTAGTTTATGAAATTCCACTTATCGGCCAACAATGATTGCTATTGTATGTGAAGTATTCTCTTCCTTACAGAAATTATTTCACTTATGTGAAACAAATTCTATCTTATCTATTCTCTCAACCACAAGTTCTTCTTTCAGAATCTCAAAATTCATACCATAAGTCCAACAAATGCATGCTCGTCAATATTTAACCAGTCACTTCGACCAAATGGATATTCATGCCAATCTACCAGATAAACAGAGACTATGGCCTGGTTTGGTACAACTTATCTAGGCAGCTTCTTCTCAAGAGTGCTTCTACTTATTCTTTTGATATCTTTAAGCAATACCAAACACGGACTCTCCAAAAATCGGTATCGTGTTGTGTTAGACTCGACACAAGTACTCCAAAAAAAATTGAGGCGTCCATGTTGCCAAGTCCATGTCGTGTCATACCACACCACATCCGAACAATTCCAATCACTATTACTATCTAACATTTATACTCTTCCATATAATAATTCTTTGACTTTGATCAAGAAAACTCAAACTAGTTCAAGAAATCTCGAACTACATGTGTATTCTCCAAGTCACAAATTCTTTCTTTCAGGATATCTAGATTCAGAACATAAACCAAACAAAGACACGTGGTTCCAGAACCGATCTCTTCTATCAGATGAATATCCATGCCATTTGTACTAGATAAGAAAATAGTATGAGCTAAAAATTTGATGCATCAAGAATTAACCAATTTCTTCTTTCTTTCTTTTAGATGCTCGGCGGCGTAACGCTCGGCACTTTTTGCACTCTGTGTTGCATGTCTTTTGGCCTACCGTCCACCCCCACCCCACCCCCCCCCCCCCCCTCCCCCTAATCCCACCATTTACGATCCACTGATCTTCCGCCACCCAACCAGGATCTTATGTCATGTGTTATTCAATTTGATGTCAGGTCGGTGTCCGTCGTGTCGGACACACATCGGACCGTACACACCGAAATACCTGGCGGTTGAGAGTGGTGGGGTCGTGGCGGCTCCAGAAGACGTCGAGCAGGTCCTCGTACCGGCACGCCGAGGGGTCGTACTGGACCCGGACCACCTCGGAGTGGCCCGTGGTCCCGGTGCACACGTCCTCGTACGTCGGCTGGTGGACCAGCCCCTGGCTGTAGCCAACCTCGGTGCTCGACACCCCGGGGACCCTCTGGAGCGCCAGCTCGACGCCCCAGAAGCATCCAGCGCCGAGCTGCGCGAACTCCCTCCCCGGCGCCGGCACGTCGTCGTCCGGCGACTCCGCCGCCGGGTCCGCCGACGGCGGGAACGCCGCCGCCGCCGTGCAGGAGCCTAGACCTAGTCCTAGCTTTCCTAGCCAGCTCATTTTGGCGGGAGATGGGGAGTACGGGAGGGGGACGGAGGAGCGTTTGGGGAGGAGGAAACTTCTAGAAGAAGAAGAGACGAGGGAGAGAGGGGGACGAATCGATGGGGAGATGAGTAGCATCATTGGGCATGCGGAGGTCAAGTAGATGGAATCGGATAGGTGAGGGCGACATAAACAAGTATGTCTTCGTTTAGGGTAGGTTTGGACCGTGGACGATGTAGAGCCATTTGTTTCTAGTTTGTGCCTACTACGACATCGTGTACTAAAGGACTGTTTGGTTCGTAAATTTTAGAGCACGGAAATGACCTAAATTCAAATTTAAAATTAATTTATGTGTCTGATTAAAAAATTTATAAATAAATTTTACTGTAAATGATATGATCAGTAAATCAGTCTTCCATAGAATTCTTATATTTACAATGGAGTTTTTTGTTTTTATTTTCTCCCTCCGATGTTTAATGCAGAAGTGAAAAAAAAATTATTCTTATTTCGCACGTTTGGTTGGAGGACCACTTTCTCTCTACTTTAACACTTTTCAAATAATAAGAACTAGAAAAAGTTATACTTTTCAACCCACTTCAACAACCATCCAAACACCAATCTAGTATTTTTCACTTCTAATCTCTACTTCTTCAAAGCATCCAAACGAATGATTTTTACTTTGCTCTGCTTCACAGCAATGCGTACGCAAAATATTTATTTTTGAATTTTTTTTTTTACTTCGTCACACTTCACCGAACCAAACAAATCCAAGTTAACGAGGATGAAACGACATGGTGTTGGCACCTATAATTTGAATGAACATGGTGCAAAATTTGGACGAACCCCAAATCTGCGATCCTTAGGAGGCCAACCTCTATTGCGGTACTAAACGACATTTCATCAGTTGTATATCGTGTAGCAAGTCTAGGATTTGCTATCTAGACAATAAAGCCACAAAACAGAAATCTACTAGCATTTCCATGGGAAGACCATACCTGCAGTAGTCTCACAAACAAGTATACTACAACGTTGTCCAGCACGAACGGTCAAGTTGAACGAGGGAGGTGAAGCTACAAGTCTGGTCACGATGCACATAAAGTGAGGCTACAAGCCTAAAAGAACAAGCATCTTAAGTTCAGACGTGACGCTACAAGATAACAACTGTGAAAACCAACAATTGTGGGCATGGCTAGTTGACCAGTTCAACAATCCTGGATTATCCACAACTACATCATCCCATTAAAAAGTTGCCACGTATCCCTACTCCTCGCTAATGACGTCGCTAAATGTCCAAAAATATATACGTCGCTAAACGTCGCTAAATAAAATAATTTAGCGACGTTTAGCGACCTAAATTGAACTTATAGCGACTAATCTTTTAAAAACTGAATAAAAGTCGCTAAACGTCGCTAAATGTCGCCAATTAGTGACATATAGCGACGTTTTTACATGGAGTTGCTAAATTAGCGACGTTTTTACATGGAGTCGCTAAAAAATATCGCTAATCCCGCTTATTCTAGTAGTGTAGCTTACATGGCACAATCACTATGTGGGTTAAGTGAGGAAACCCATGGCCCCCCTTTGAGGTCTTCCCTTACAAACACTATTATAAATAGCCCGTGTGCTGCTATTTGAAGAGGACTTTTTGGAGCATACAAATTCTAGACTTAAAACGACAAAAGAGAGCACTTGAGAGCATCATAAGGTCTTCTTCTTCTTTTAAGAGCATCATCTTACGTAGTTCAGATCAGATCGTCAACGGGACACAAGATCGCGCATTGGTTAGGCTTCCATCGACACATTTCCCTATATTCTCTATAATTATGTTGTGACTACATTATAAAGCTCAATGAAGGGTATAAATACAAATTTGTCCACATCAATACAAATCAAATTTTCTGTGTTAATACGTGTGTCGATTTCCATGCAGAATACTCTGGCGACTATGTCAGGAACTTATTTTCCACTAACGAAAAGGTTGTGTCACAATCCGACATGGAGCTCATAGAACCACCTTCAATTCCTTGGTCATTGAATTTGGCCAACAATGATTCGAATAGATGTTCTCTCTGGGCTGCCCAAGCCCATCAGCCGTAAGCAGGCACCAGTGACTTTGTCACGCCCCAATACCAGAATACGGAGACGGACACGTCCAGCTACCCCGTACAAGGTACTATATGACTGTCACGCCCCAGTCCCAAAATATCGAGGGACTGGACGCGTGATAATGGCCAGCAGCACGCACCGATGGACAAACCCAATTTAATGGATCCATCGGGGCATACTTAAGCTGTATTACAATAGTCAGAATTTACTAATCTCATCCACAGAATAAAGATAGCAACATCAGCAAAAGAAATAAACAACATCTAGTCAAAGTAAATAAAATTGGGGAACAACCCGATATTAAGTCTATTACAATGTTCTCATAAACAGGAAATAAAGAGTTTAATTAAACAGGAAAGAAAGTCTATTTGCCATATAGACTGAGCATGGCGAAGCAGTTGTTCAGGAGAAGTCCTCAGCAATCACCTCATCATCAGGTTCAGGTACTGCTCCGATTAGTGCTCCTGTTCCGTATACCTCAGGGTAGATCTCGTCTGCTAAACCTGGGGACATAATCCGGATCCAGGTCCTCAGGGGACATAGCAAGGTACAAGAAAGCTCAAGCCAAAATAATGCAGTAAATAAAACAAATAGGGTAAATAAATAAACCAGCTAAGTGATAATGCAAGTGAGAGTTATTAGTCATACTCAGGCTGAGACTACTACAGGATCAGTGTCAAGAAACCATAGCAGTATTTTCTCGAAGGGCCAGAACTGGTGCCAAAGCTCTGTGTCAGAGACTAGGACACATCCAGATTACAATATATATAATATAATCAGCCTTGATATGGTAATACTCTCCCCACCCAATGTAATCTCACGTCACAGTTCTCAATGTTCATGTTACGCAAGATTAAACTAATGCAATAAGTCAGGATAAAATCTAAGCTTATAAATTTTATAAGTCATAAACCTGTATCCTATACAGAATCACCTTGAATATTCAAGAAGATTCTGTCTCATGATCTGTGTCAAGTGTCCTGGGTATAATGTACTTGATATGGCAAGTACGAGAATGTAAATGTCACGATATTCATCTCTAATTGACATTGCACAACCCCGCGTACGGTGTTGGCACTCGACTATAATCGGACGCTAAGCAAGTCACACGGCCCTAGGTTTGAGCATGTACAATAGTCACAGGAAATAACTCAAGAGAAAAATGAATCAATATACTGCAATTCTGGCAAGGTACACTTGCCTGGGTTTCTGGCTCCAATTGTAGCTCTAGCTTCAGCGGGGATTGCAGGCAGTACTCCAGTTGCTGAAATAGACATCACCATCAGATCCAGAAAATATTAATCAGCTAGAAACGCCTGTCCTTGAGTCCAATTTGGACACAGGGGCAAAAATGACATTTCAGGGCAAAACGGGATCCACATGTCGGCCGCTTTGCACCAAAAAATGCGTCAGGGTCAAAGGTCTCCAAAACAGTCCAACTTAGTGTCAACTGGTCAGGAACGATGATACGAACCCAACGGAACTTCCAGAATTGGATTCCGATGAGCCGTTCTCAAAATCGCCCGTCAAGTGGAGCCTGTGGGGCCCACGACACGCGATTTTGTCAACGTTCTCAGAATCGGTCCAAACCTGGCTCACAGGACCAGCGTATTGCTACGAGTCCGATGGCACAAGTTTCGTCTCGATCCGACGTGTGTACTCTAAGTTACAACGAGAACCAGAAAGTACGGATACGGGGCGTTGTCTGCGGATACGTACTGATTCCGGTGTGCACGCACATCCGAATCAGCTTCTGCAAAATCCCGTACGTCCGTATCAACGACGCGCACGTATCTGTGAAGACCGCACGCGACCAAGTCGTCCCGTTTGGCGGGGCGTACTCGGTTCCGGGGTGAAACAGGGCGTTGGTTTTCCTGTTTTTGGATCGCGGTTCACGATCACCACAGGACGCGATGCACCGAGCGGGTTGCACGGGCACCGAGGGGATCATGCAGGCTACGCGATGCAACTGACGGAAAAGAAATCGGGGTAGCGAGGAGTGAGATACGAGTACCTGAACAGGGCTCCGGGAAACTGCGTTTCTCGTGTCCGACACGTGTCAGGGTACTGTTCACAGAAGCTAGGGTTTTGGCCGGAGCTTGGCGGCCGGAGGGAGGCTGGGGTGCGGAGGTGTGCTGGCCGGAGGCGGGCTGCTGCGGGGGCTCGGCGTCGGCGGAGTTCGAGCGGGCGGCCGAAGCTACGGCTCTGGCCGGAGTTGCTGTGGGTTTGGAGGCATCTCGGGCGGCTGGGCAGAGGCGGAGACACCTCGGTTGCTGGAGGACTGGAGGGCTGGAGGGATCGACGAGGTCCGGTCGTGGGGTGGCGCCGGGTTCTGCGGGTGGCGGGGTTCGCCGGCGGAGGTCCGGTGGCGGCGAGGTCGAGGGAACGGGGAAGGAGGTAAGGTCTAGGGCTTATATAGAGAGGAGGAAGAAGATGGTGGGGCGGCCGGTGGAGGGAGAGGAAGAGGCGGACGGTGAGGGGGAGAGGAACCGGAGGGTCGGCGGACGTTCGGGAAGCCGGAGCGGCGCGGCTGCCGGCAGCGGGGGAAGAAAACCGTCGGCGGCTGAACGGTTTGGGAGAGGAGAGGTTATCGGGTCGGGCGGACGGGCGGACGGGTCGGGTCTGCGGATCCGGCCCGATCCAAAACTAAGGCGGGTCGGGTCGGGTTAGTGGGTCGGGTCTGGGTTAGACCCGGATCCGACCCGCTAAGGATATTGATTTAATTGAACCCGGTTCGGTTCAGAATTGGTTTGGTTTATTTAAAAATAAACCCGGTTTATTTTGGTTTAATTAATTAATTAGTTTTTAGGGCTTTTAAAATGTTTCCGGGGTCCAATAAATTCATGAAAAATTACCCTATGTCTAATTTTTCATTTTACACCATAAAATATTATTTTCATAATATTTTAATATTATTTATTATCATTTAAAAATCCTTTAATAATTAAAATACCTGAATTTAATTACAGAAAATTCCCAGAAAATTCCAGAAAATTATGAAAAATCCAATTTATCAATTTTTAAAAATCAGGGGGATTACAATCTACCCCCCTTAAGAGGATTGCGTCCTTGCAATCAAAGAATAACCGGTCAACAGAGATGACACGGTTGCAAACGTTGTTCGAAGCACATCAAAATCAAGGAGAATCAAGGTTTGAGAGTAATACCTAGGAAAAATTATTTCTCTAAGCATTAAAAATTATGCAATTTCCCAAATGTGGGAAATCTAGGAAATTACAGTTTTAGAAAACCAGGTTATCTTTCAAAAACACATCAGGTTAACATTTATAAAATATTCAAGATTATTTAACAAGTTCAAAATTACTAGTTTAATACTAGGTTATCAATTATTAGCAAGTTAAAATGATCAGGTTAAGTCTAGGGTCACGAACTACAGAAATGCTAGAAATGGAACTATAAAAACTTACTCGCATTAGCTACTCCATGATTCTGTGCGTCTTCCAAGGTCATCGCGAAGGCTTGTCCGCGTCCTTGTGGTGGATTCCTCTGCTGCTGCTGGACCTGCTGGAAGAGTGTTGATCTGCTTAATTTCTTTGTTGAGATGATTGGCCTCCATCAACTGGTGTCACTTCATCGTCGTAGGAGACAACTGCAACTTGTGGTGTTCCTGCGGGAGTCTCGTTGCTTGCTTGTGAATCCACTACTCTGCATCCAAAATAAACTATAAAAGATGCACAGGAAAATTGTAATCACCTAAAAATTTTAAGAGTTTTTAAATTTAATTTTCTGGAATTTATTAGCATTTTCTGTGAATTTTAAACCTATAAATTAAAGTAGTCTAATTTAAAAGGATTTTTTAAATGAAATTAAATAATATTAAAATGTGATGAAAATTATATTTCCTAGTGTAAAATTAAAAACCGAGCATGGTGTATTTTTTCGGAAATTTATTGGATCCCGGATGAATTTTTAAAGCATTAAAAACTATCGATAAAATTAACTGATTAATTAAACCAAATTAATTAATAAACCAAACCAAACCAGAGAGTGAACCGGACCGGACCGGCCGGTCTGACTAGACCGGACCGCTCAGACTAGCGGGTCGGATCCGGGTCAGACCCGACCCACCAGCACCTGAACCGACCCGATTGTAAACCCTAACCCCTGAATTCCGATCGACCCGATCCTTCACCTGGCCGGCGGCCGTTTTCGCCGTCGTGGCCGCCGGCCGACCTCTCGATTCGACTCCCCCGTAACCGGCGACCTGTCCCCTTCAGCTTCCGGCCAACCTCCGGCGGTTTCCCTCCCCCTACGACCCTATATAAGTCTAGGAATCTTCCGGCCGGACTCCCTTTCATCCCCATCGACTCCGGCGACTTCCTTCCGTCTCCGACCACCCGGCGCTGCAACTCAGAACCCCCGGCGACCTCCTCTCCGTTCCAGCCAGCCCTCGGCACCACCGCTCAGACCTCCAGCAACCCCGCTACACCACCAGCAAACCCGCAGCCGCCTCCCTCCGAACAGAACCGCCCGACTCCGGCACCTCCCCGCCTCGCCCAGCTTCCAGACCTCACCGGACGACCGCCAGGACCTCCCCGAGCCTTTCCCGACCACCGCTGGCTGAACCCTACCTCCAGTGTCGCGAAAACTCTGCCCAAGACAGGACAGCTTGGACACGGATCCAGGACACAGGGACACGAGTTTGACACGCGTAGATACGGACTTCTTGAACCCTGTTCAGGTACCCATAACTTTTGACTCGTAACTCCGATTTTAATTCCGTAAATTGTATCGTGTAGCCTGTATGACCCTCTCGGTGTCCGGATAAACCGCTCGGGGCATCGCGTCCTGTGGTGATCGCACACCGCGATCCAAAAACAGGAAAAACTTAGCCCTGTTTCACCTCGGAATCGAGTATGCCCCGCCAAACGGGATGACTTGGTCACGTGCGGTCTTCACCGATACGTGAGCGTCGTAGATACGGACGTGCGGGATCTCGCAGAAGCTGATTCGGATGTGCGTGCACACCGGAATCAGTGCGTATCCGCGGACAACATCCCATATCCGACTTTTCTGGTTTTCGCTGTAACTTAGTGTATACACGTCGGATCGAGACGAAACTTACGCCATCGGACTCGTAGCAATACGCTGGTCCTGTGGGTCAAGTTTGGTTCGATTCTGTGAACGTTGGAAAATTGTGTGTCGTGGGCCCCACAGGCTCCACTTGACGGGCGATTTTGAGAACGGCTCATCGGAATCCAATTCTGGAAGTTTCGTTGGGTTCGTATCAACATTCCTGACTTGTTGACACTAAGTTAGACTAATTTGGAGACCTTTGACCCTGACCCGGTTTTCGGTGCAAAGCGGCCCACATATGGACCCGCTTTGGCCCAGAAATGTCGTTTTTGCCCTTGTGTCCAAACTGGACTTAAGGACAAGCGTTTCTAGCTATTTCCTATGTTCTGAAACTCTTGGTATTGTTCATTTCAGCTTTTGGAGGAGTTATTTCTGAACCCACTGTTACAGGGACCGCTACTGGTATTCCAATCCCAGGCAAGTGTACCTTGTCATAAATTGCAGTTTATTAGTTTATTTAGTTCTCTTGATTTATTTTCTGTGACTATTGTACATGATATAACCTAGGACCGTATGACATACTTAGTGTCCGATTACAGTCGGGTGCCAACTCCGTACGCGGAGTTGTGTATGTCATTTAGTGATGGACATTCGAGACCCTTTATACTCTTGTGCTTGTTTATCAAGTACACCATAACCTAGGACACTTGACACCATACATTGACAGAATCTTCCTGAGATATTCAAGGTAATTCTGTATAGGATACATGATGGACATAGTTATTATACTCTTAGATTATGACTGTTGCATTAGCTCTGATCTCACGTGACATGGACATGAGACGTGTGGTTACATTAGGTGGGGAGAGACACACAGGCTACAGGCTGTTCTATATATATACTACTATTGTGAGGTTGTAGACTCTCGAGCAGAGTTAGACCACTACTAGATATTGCTGCTACCGGCTCCCCGACACAGAGCTTGTAGCAGTCTCAGCCTGAGTACTAGTGTTGCTCTCAGTTGCATTTTCACATAGATGGTTATGTAGTTACCCTACTTGTTTCATTTACTATTTCACTGCATTTATTTTGGCTAGTATTATTTATGTACCTTGCTATGTCCCCTGAGGACCTGGATTCCGGATGATGTCCCCAGGTTTAGCAGAAGAACATTATCCCGAGGTTTACGGGACAGGATCTGAAGCTGTACCAGAAGCTGTTGCTGAAGCTGAACCAAATTTAGAAGCAGAGGTGATGGCTGAAGACTTTTCTTGAGATTAAGATATTTGTACTCATCAGATACTTTATTTTGGACTCTTTGTTCTGGTTTGATAAACCAGTGTGTTAGACTCTTATCGGGTTGTTCCCCGACATACTCTGCTGAGACTGGACTTTGATGTACTTTCTTTATTTTCTGATGTTCTTATTATTCTGTGTGTGGATGAGATTAGTTTTGACTTATTGTTGTAGACCTATATTACAGCTTAAGTATGCCCGATGGATCCATTAAATTGGGATGTCCATCGGTGTGTACTGCTGGCCATTGCCACGTGTCCAGTCCCTCGATATTTTGGGACTGGGGCGTGACATGGTTTTTTTGGTGGCCCATGCAGGTCTTAGACAAATTGTTTTGGTTTCAACTTAGGGACCAAACAAATCTGTAAAAAGATAGGATAGGTTATAGGATCTCATCCATTTGTTGAATCGTTTTTGAAACTCTATATTGCATTCGAATTAAGTACTTGATTTTGCATCCTGCTTGACTCTACTAAACGTTCTCATAAAGTTTATTTTGGATACAGAAAGATGGATCCAAGAAGTGGAGATGAAATTCCTTTTACACCACAAGACGCTGTGGTTACCTATGGTGATGGAGTTACACCAAAGAACAGAGGTCAATCTTCTCAAAGTGGACAAGCTGAGCAGCATAACTCAAGGTTCATGCGTGACGACATCCCACCTCCGCCGCAGTTCACTCCACAGATGCCTGCCTTCCCACCAGGGCAAGCAATGGACGGGCAGCAAATATTCCAGATGTTTTATGCCATGATGCAAGCTCAACAACAAGTTCAACAGGAGGCATAGCGTCAGGAGACAGAGAACCTGAGAAACAGCCTAGTAAATGCATTGGAGCAGGCAAACCCGCAAGCTAGGCGACCAGCGACGGGATCTATCACTGATTTCTGTCAACTCAAGCCCCGTACCTTTTCGGGCAAGGAAGGACCAACTGAAGTGCATGAGTGGCTCACCAATACACAACATCAGTTGGAAGCAGCTGAACTTCCGCGGGAAAGATGGATGACTGCTGTCCGAATGCAACTGACGGACAACGCGCACCACTGGTGGCTAGCTGAAGAGAGGAGGCTCGGGCATGACCGAGTCACTTAGGAGGAGTTCTCCAGACTCTTCCAAGAGATGTATATCCCAGCCGTTGCTAGATCAGAACTCCGAGATAAGTTCAACCGCCTCATCCAGGGCAACATGACGGTGGAGGAGTATAATGCTGAATTCATTCGCCTGAGTCGTTTCGCCCCTTCTCTAATTCCTACCGAAGAAGAGAAGGCGGAGAAATTCTTTGACGGACTCAGGTTCGAGCTTCAGAGGTTGATTGGATCTGTTGCACCAACATCGTACAACGACGTCCTTGCTGCAGCACGACGCATGGAGCGCGTCACCAGGAGGGAGTCAAGCCTGAAGCGACCATTTACCTCAGCACCATCCAAGACAGCACAAGGGGATTCTGCAAAGCGACTCCAGAGGAATATACCGCAGAGAGCAGCACCAAGAACCCTACCTACTTGTCATTTCTGCGGCAAGTTGGGTCACATTGAGAAGGAGTGCAGACGCAAATTGGGTCTGTGCCTGGTTTGCGGATCCAACCAGCATCTATCCAGAGACTGCATAGCACGCCGAGAGGGAGCACCACGACTAGCTCTACCTGCACCAAGGCCAGATTATCCAGCAGTGGGAGCACAGCAGACGGGAGTTGGAGGAGTCAGACCACCAGCTCCAGGAGGATATCAGCCAAGACCACCATTGCCACCTCAAGCAGCACTATTCCAACAGGCTCGTCAGCAGAGGGGTCCAGCCCAGGGACGAGGTCAGGCTTTTGCATTGGCTGTTCAGGAAGAAGCTATTGCTGGAGAAGTTATAGCAGGTACCATTTTAGTAGCTTTATTACCTGCTGTAGCTTTATTTGATTCTGGGGCATCGTACTCATTTATAGCTGCTAGCTTCGTAGCCACCCATCGAGTAGCTACTGCACCCCTTCCGAAGACTAAGAGAATTCTTACGGGAGGTAGAATTATACCTGTTAGTGATATCTGTAGATCATGTTCAGTAGTAGTCTGCGGGAGAGAGATGCGAGCCTAATTTCTGATCTTTTCTATGCCTGACTATGATGTTGTACTTGGTATGGACTGGTTAAGTCAGTATCATGCTACTCTTGATTGTCGGCTTGGAAAATTTATATTCAGACCACCTGGACACTCAGAGTTTGAATTTCTTCGAGGAGCTGTAGAACAAGGTGTTCAGCCCACTCTTAGGGTATTAACTGTAGAAGGGGAGTCAAGTTACCCAAGAGTTATCTCAGAGTTTGTGGATGTATTTCCCGATGATCTTCCAGGTCTACCACCTGATCGGGAAATAGAATTCACCATAGACTTAACTCCAGGAGCAGAACCTATCACTTCAACGGTTTATAGACTAGCACCTAAGGAGTTAGTAGAGTTGAAGAAGCAAGTTGATGAACTTCTGGAGAAGGGTTTCATCCGGCCCAGTGTTTCACCTTGGGGAGCACCTATACTTTTTGTGCCGAAGAAGGATGGAACAGTTCGCTTATGTATTGATTACAGGGCGTTAAACGCTGTGACCATTAAGAACCGGTATCCCTTGCCTCGTATTGATGACTTATTTGATCAGTTGAGTGGAGCTAGGGTATTCTCAAAGATTGACCTTAGATCCGGTTATCACCAGATTAGGGTGAGGAAGGAAGATATCCCGAAGACAGCCTTTAGAACCAAGTATGGACACTATAAGTTCTTAGTAATGCCGTTTGGTTTAACCAACGCGCCTGCTGTGTTCATGAGCTTGATGAACCGAGTCTTCCATCAATACTTGGATAAATTTGTGGTTGTGTTTATTGATGACATTCTGGTATATTCCAAAAGCCACGAAGAGCACGAGGAGCATCTCAGAATCGTGCTAGAGACGTTGAGGAAGGAGAAGCTTTATGCTAAGCTCAGTAAATATGAGTTTTGCATGGATAAGGTACCATTCTTAGGGCATATTATCTCAGAAGAAGGACTGTCAGTTGATCCAGAGAAGGTTGCTGCCATTGAGACTTGGCCTACACCGACATCAGTTGCTGAGGTGAGGAGTTTTCTAGGACTTGCTGGATATTACAGAAGGTTCGTAGAAAATTTCTCAAGGATTGCGGAGCCAATGACGAAGTTGACACGGAAGGATCAGGACTTTGCATGGACAGAAGAATGTCAGAGGGCCTTTGAAGAATTGAAGAGGCGTCTAACAACAGCACCGGTCTTGACTCTTCCTTCAGGGTCAGGCGGTTTTGTTGTTTATAGCGATGCGTCAGGTAGTGGCCTAGGATGTGTTTTGATGCAACACGGCAAAATTATTGCTTATGCATCGAGACAGTTGAAGGTCCATGAGAAGAATTACCCAACGCATGATCTGGAGCTAGCTGCTGTAATATTTGCACTGAAGATTTGGAGGCATTATCTTTATGGTGAGAAGGTGGAAATATTCACTGATCACAAAAGTCTAAAGTATGTATATGCCCAGAAGGAGCTTAACATGAGGCAAAGACGCTGGCTTGAGTTAATGGTGGACTTTGATATAGATCTGCAGTACCACCCAGGGAAGGCGAATGTAGTAGCAGACGCACTTAGTAGGAAGCCTACAGCTTATTTCTTGACGGTGCAGCCTGAGCTATTGAAAGATCTACAGGAACTCCAGATAGAGGTTATTCTAACAAGACAGAGTGGTTTGCTGGCTAATCTGGAAGTGAAGTCATCGCTTGTGGAAAGGATTAAAGAAGCTTTGCCGATTGATGCAAGATTTCGAAGACTCAAAGAGAAGACAGAAGCAGGCATGCAGACGGGACTTCGCATACATGAGGATGGGATATTAAGGTGCGGAGATCGTTTATATGTTCCAAATGGAGAACTGAGACAGGAGCTAATGACTGAAGCCCATAGCTCCATATACTCTGTTCATCCAGGAGGAACAAAGATGTATCGAGATCTAAGGCAGTACTATTGGTGGCATGGAATGAAGAGGGAGATTGCAAGATTTGTAGCTAAATGTTTAGTCTGCCA
This sequence comes from Iris macrosiphon, assembly GCA_036927795.1. Taxonomy (NCBI): domain Eukaryota; kingdom Viridiplantae; phylum Streptophyta; class Magnoliopsida; order Asparagales; family Iridaceae; genus Iris; species Iris macrosiphon. The sequence continues at coordinate 28,542,738 of JAYESA010000011.1, forward strand.
ACAAGTGAAAGCCGAGCATCAGAGGACTGCAGGAATGTTGCAGCCGCTTCCCATACCAGAATGGAAGTGGGAACATATCACCATGGACTTCGTCACAGGATTCCCAAGAAGCCCCAGTGGAAAAAATGCGGTATGGGTTATTGTGGATCGACTCACTAAATCAGCACACTTCTTGCCATTTAGAGTTGGACAGTCCACAGAGATACTAGCCGACATGTATATGCGACAAATAGTAAGATTACATGGAGTGCCGGTTAGTATTGTATCAGATCGAGATTCAAGATTCACCTCTCATTTCTGGCGAAGTATGCAAGAGAGTCTTGGCACCAGACTAAAATTCAGCACTGCCTATCATCCCCAGACAGATGGTCAATCAGAACGTACAATCCAGATCTTGGAGGATATGCTGCGATCCTGTATGTTAGACTTTGGAGGGTCTTGGGAAGATCATTTGCATTTGGTAGAGTTCTCCTACAACAATAGTTATCAGGCAAGCATCAAGATGGCACCTTTCGAGGCGTTATACGGTAGGAAGTGCAGATCGCCAATATGCTGGAGTGACATCGGAGAGCGTCAAATTTTGGGACCAGAGTTGGTGATACAAACAGTAGAGAAGGTGAAGCAAATCCAGAATCATCTTCGTGCAGCTCAGGACAGACAGAAGCATTGGGCTGATACACACCGACGTCCCCTAGAGTTCAAGGAAGGAGAACATGTATTTCTGAGGATTTCACCTACTCGAGGAACCATTCGCTTTGGGAGCAGAGGCAAGTTGAGTCCAAGGTACATTGGGCCCTTTGATATTCTGGAACGCATTGGTGAGGTGGCCTATCGTCTTGCATTACCTTCGTCCTTAGAGGGAGTGCATGATGTATTCCATGTATCACAGTTGAGAAGGTATGTGACTGACCCAAGTCACATAGTGGATCATTCTGAGATCGCCGTAGGTCCAAGCCTGAGATATGAAGAACAACCGGTGGATATACTCAGAACCAGTGAGAAGACCCTGCGAGGGCATACAATTAAACTGGTTCGTGTGGCATGGAAGCAACACTCTCCTGGTGAATCTACTTGGGAGAGAGAGGATATCATGCGCCAGAAATACCCCCACTTATTCGAGGATGCAGGTATAACCTAAGTAATTTTTTTGTTAAATCCCATAGTTCTGTTCTTTAGTAGTTTTATCTTTAATTGCGAGGACGCAATTTTCTTAAGGGGGGTAGATTGTAATCACCTGAAAATTTTAAGAGTTTTTAAATTTAATTTTCTGGAATTTATTAGCATTTTCTGTGAATTTTAAACCTATAAATTAAAGTAGTCTAATTTAAAAGGATTTTTTAAATGAAATTAAATAATATTAAAATGTGATGAAAATTATATTTCCTAGTGTAAAATTAAAAATCGAGCATGGGGTATTTTTTCGGGAATTTATTGGATCCCGGATGAATTTTTAAAGCATTAAAAACTATCGATAAAATTAACTGATTAATTAAACCAAATTAATTAATAAACCAAACCAAACCAGAGAGTGAACCGGACCGGACCGGCCGGTCTGACTAGACCGGACCGCTCAGACTAGCGGGTCGGATCCGGGTCAGACCCGACCCGCCAGCACCCGAACCGACCCGATTGTAAACCCTAACCCCTGAATTCCGATCGACCCGACCCTTCACCTGGCCGGCGGCCGTTTCCGTCGTCGTGGCCGCCGGCCGACCTCTCGATTCGACTCCCCCGTAACCGGCGACCTGTCCCCTTCAGCTTCCGGCCAACCTCCGGCGGTTTCCCTCCCCCTACGACCCTATATAAGTCTAGGAATCCTCCGGCCGGACTCCCTTTCATCCCCATCGACTCCGGCGACTTCCTTCCGTCTCCGACCACCCGGCGCTGCAACTCAGAACCCCCGGCGACCTCCACTCCGTTCCAGCCAGCCCTCGGCGCCACCGCTCAGACCTCCAACAACCCCGCTACACCACCAGCAAACCCGCAGCCGCCTCCCTCCTAACAGAACCTCCCGACTCCGGCACCTCCCCGCCTCGCCCAGCTTCCAGACCTCACCGGACGACCGCCAGGACCTCCCCGAGCCTTTCCCGACCACCGCTGGCTGAACCCTACCTCCAGTGTCACGGAAACTCTGCCCAAGACAGGACACAGCTTGGACACGGATCCAGGACACAGGGACTCGAGTTTGACACGCGTAGATACGGACTTCTTGAACCCTGTTCAGGTACCCATAACTTTTGACTCGTAACTCCGACTTTAATTCCGTAAATTATATCGTGTAGCCTGTATGACCCTCTCGGTGCCCGGACAAACCGCTCGGGGCATCGCGTCCTGTGATGATCGCACACCGCGATCCAAAAACAGGAAAAACTTAGCCCTGTTTCACCTCGGAATCGAGTACGCCCCGCCAAACGGGACGACTTGGTCACGTGCGGTCTTCACCGATACGTGAGCGTCGTAGATACGGACGTGCGGGATCTCGCAGAAGCTGATTCGGATGTGCGTGCACACCGGAATCAGTGCGTATCCGCGAACAACATCCCGTATCCGACTTTTCTGGTTTTCGCTGTAACTTAGTGTATACACGTCGGATCGAGACGAAACTTGCGCCATCGGACTCGTAGCAATACGCTGGTCCTGTGGGTCAAGTTTGGTTCGATTCTGTGAACGTTGGAAAATCGCGTGTCGTGGGCCCCACAGGCTCCACCTGACGGGCGATTTTGAGAACGGCTCATCGGAATCCAATTCTGGAAGTTCCGTTGGGTTCGTATCAACGTTCCTGACTTGTTGACACTAAGTTAGACTGATTTGGAGACCTTTGACCCTGACCCGGTTTTCGGTGCAAAGCGGCCCACATATGGACCCGCTTTGGCCCAGAAATGTCGTTTTTGCCCTTGTGTCCAAACTGGACTTAAGGACAGGCGTTTCTAACTATTTCCTATGTTCTGAAACTCTTGGTAATGTTCATTTCAGCTTTTGGAGGAGTTATTTCTGAACCCACTGTTACAGGGACCGCTACTGGTATTCCAATTCCAGGCAAGTGTACCTTGTCATAAATTGCAGTTTATTAGTTTATTTAGTTCTCTTGATTTATTTTCTGTGACTATTGTACATGATATAACCTAGGACCGTATGACATACTTAGTGTCCGATTACAGTCGGGTGCCAACTCCGTACGCGGAGTTGTGTATGTCATTTAGTGATGGACATTCGAGACCCTTTATACTCTTGTGCTTGTTTATCAAGTACACCATAACCTAGGACACTTGACACCATACATTGACAAAATCTTCCTGAGATATTCAAGGTGATTCTGTATAGGATACAGGATGGACATAGTTATTATACTCTTAGATTATGACTGTTGCATTAGCTCTGATCTCACGTGACATGGACATGAGACGTGTGGTTACATTGGGTGGGGAGAGACACACAGGCTACAGGCTGTTCTATATATATACTACTATTGTGAGGTTGTAGACTCTCGAGCAGAGCTAGACCACTACTAGATATTGCTGCTACCGGCTCCCCGACACAGAGCTTGTAGCAGTCTCAGCCTGAGTACTAGTGTTGCTCTCAGTTGCATTTTCACATAGATGGTTATGTAGTTACCCTACTTGTTTCATTTACTATTTCACTGCATTTATTTTGGCTAGTATTATTTATGTATCTTGCTATGTCCCCTGAGGACCTGGATTCCGGATGATGTCCCCAGGTTTAGCAGAAGAACATTATCTCGAGGTTTACGGGACAGGATCTGAAGCTGTACCAGAAGCTGTTGCTGAAGCTGAACCAAATTTAGAAGCAGAGGTGATGGCTGAAGACTTTTCTTGAGATTAAGATATTTGTACTCATCAGATACTTTATTTTGGACTCTTTGTTCTGGTCTGATGAACCAGTGTGTTAGACTCTTATCGGGTTGTTCCCCGATATACTCTGCTGAGACTGGACTTTGATGTACTTTCTTTATTTTCTGATGTTCTTATTATTCTGTGTGTGGATGAGATTAGTTTTGACTTATTGTTGTAGACCTATATTACAGCTTAAGTATGCCCGATGGATCCATTAAATTGGGATGTCCATCGGTGTGTACTGTTGGCCATTGCCACGTGTCTAGTCCCTCGACATTTTGGGACTGGGGCATGACAAAAATCAAGGCAGGATGCAAGTCAAGAAATTAGTTCGAATCCGATATAGATGTCAAGAACGTTTCAAGCAAGTGGATAAAATCCTAAAAAACTTATCCTATTTTATTGCAGGCCTGTTCGGTCCCTAAGTTGAAACCGAACAATTTAGTCGTTGACCTGCATGGGCCACCACAAAAACCATGTCACGCCCCAGTCCCAAAATATCAAGGGACTGGACGCGTGATAATGGCGAGCAGCACGCACCGATGGACAAACCCAATTTAATGGATCCATCGGGGCATACTTAAGCTGTATTACAATAGTCAGGGTTTACTAATCTCATCCACAGAATAAAGATAGCAACATTAGCAAAAGAAATAAACAACATCCAGTCAAAGTAAATAAAATCGGGGAACAACCCGATATTAAGTCTATTACAATGTTCTCATAAACAGGAAATAAAGAGTTTATTTAAATAGGAAAAAAAGTCTATTTGCCATAAAGACTGAGCATGGCGAAGCAGTTGTTCAGGAGAAGTCCTCAGCAATCACCACGTCTTCAGGTTCAGGTACTGCTCCGATTAGTGCTCCTATTCCGTACACCTCAGGGTAGATCTCGTCTGCTAAACCTGGGGACATAATCCGGATCCAGGTCCTCAGGGGACATAATAAGGTACAAGAAAGCTCAAGCCAAAATAATGTAGTAAATGAAACAAATAGGGTAAATAAATAAACCAGCTAAGTGATAATGCAAGTGAGAGTTATTAGTCATACTCAGGCTGAGACTACTACAGGATCAGTGTCAAGAAACCATAGCAGTATTTTCTCGAAAGGCCAAAACTGGTGCCAAAGCTCTGTGTCAGAGACTAGGACACATCCAGATTACAATATATATAATATAATCAGCCTTGATATGGTAATACTCTCTCCACCCAATGTAATCTTACGTCACAGTTCTCAATGTTCATGTTACGCAAGATTAAACTAATGCAATAAGTCAGGATAAAATCTAAGCTTGTAAATTTTATAAGTCATAAACCTGTATCCTATACAGAATCACCTTGAATATTCAGGAAGATTCCGTCTCATGATCTGTGTCAAGTGTCCTGGGTATAATGTACTTGATATGGCAAGTACGAGAATGTAAATGTCACGATATTAATCTCTAATTGACATTGCACAACCCCGCATACGGTGTTGGCACCCGACTATAATCGGACGCTAAGCAAGTCACACGGCCCTAGGGTTGAGCATGTACAACAGTCACAGGAAATAACTCAAGAGAAAAATGAATCAATATACTGCAATTCTGGCAAGGTACACTTGCCTGGGTTTCTGGCTCCAATTGTAGCTCTGGCTTCAGCGGAGATTGCAGGCAGTACTCCAGTTGCTGAAACAGACATCACCATCAGATCCAGAAAATATTAATCAGCTAGAAACGCCTGTCCTTGAGTCCAATTTGGACACAGGGGCGAAAATGACATTTCAGGGCAAAACGGGATCCACATGTCGGCCGCTTTGCACCGAAAATGCGTCAGGGTCAAAGGTCTCCAAAATAGTCCAACTTAGTGTCAACAGGTCAGGAACGATGATACGAACCCAACGGAACTTCCAGAATTGGATTCCGATGAGCCGTTCTCAAAATCGTCCGTCAAGTGGAGCCTGTGGGGCCCACGACACGCGATTTTGTCAACGTTCTCAGAATCGGTCCAAACTTGGCTCACAGGACCAGCGTATTGCTACGAGTCCGATGGCGCAAGTTTCGTCTCGATCCAACGTGTGTACACTAAGTTACAACGAGAACCAGAAAGTACGGATACGGGGCGTTGTCTGCGGATACGTACTGATTCCGGTGTGCACGCACATCCGAATCAGCTTCTGCGAAATCCCGTACGTCCGTATCAACGACGCGCACGTATCTGTGAAGACCGCACGCGACCAAGTCATCCCGTTTGGCGGGACGTACTCGGTTCCGGGGTGAAACAGGGCGTTGGTTTTCCTATTTTTGGATTGCGGTTCACGATCACCACAGGACGCGATGCACCGAACGGGTTGCACGGGCACCGAGGGGGTCATGCAGGCTACGCGATGCAACTGACGAAAAAGAAATCGGGGTAGCGAGGAGTAAGATATGAGTACCTGAACATGGCTCCGGAAAACTGCGTTTCTCGTGTCCGACACGTGTCAGGGTACTGTTCACAGAAGCTAGGGTTTTGGCCGGAGCTTGGCGGCCGGAGGGAGGCTGGGGTGCGGAGGCGTGCTGGCCGGAGGCGGGCTGCTGCGGGGGCTCGACGTCGGCGGAGTTCGAGCGGGAGGCCGGAGCTACGACTCTGGCCGGAGTTGCTGTGGGTTTGGAGGCGTCTCGGGCGGCTGGGCAGAGGCGGAGACACCTCGGTTGCTGGAGGACTGGAGGGCTGGAGGGATCGACGAGGTCCGGTCGTGGGGTGGCGCCGGGTTCTGCGGGTGGCGGGGTTCGCCGGCGGAGATCCGGTGGCGGCGAGGTCGAGGGAACGGGGAAGGAGGTAAGGTCTAGGGCTTATATAGAGAGGAGGAAGAAGATGGTGGGGCGGCCGGTGGAGGGAGAGGAAGAGGCGGACGGTGAGGGGGAGAGGAACCGGAGGGTCGGCGGACGTTCGGGAAGCCGGAGCGGCGCGGCTGCCGGCGGCGGGGGAAGAAAACCGTCGGCGGTTGAACGGTTTGGGAGAGGAGAGGTTATCGGGTCGGGCGGACGGGCGGACGGGTCGGGTCTGCGGATCCGGCCCGATCCAAAACTAAGGCGGGTCGGGTCGGGTTAGTGGGTCGGGTCTGGGTTAGACCCGGATCCGACCCGCTAAGGATATTGATTTAATTGAACCTGGTTCGGTTCAGAATTGGTTTGGTTTATTTAAAAATAAACCCGGTTTATTTTGGTTTAATTAATTAATTAGTTTTTAGGGCTTTTAAAATATTTTCGGGGTCCAATAAATTCATGAAAAATTACCCTATGTCTAATTTTTTATTTTACACCATAAAATATTATTTTCATAATATTTTAATATTATTTATTATCATTTAAAAATCCTTTAATAATTAAAACACCTGAATTTAATTACAGAAAATTCCCAGAAAATTCCAGAAAATTGTGAAAAATCCAATTTATCAATTTTTGAAAATCAGGGGTATTACAATGACGTACGACGATCGCGGCTGTAACTAGAGAAGGGGGTGCATGTGTCATGCCTCGGAATACTGAATACTGGAGAGTAGGGGCAGACAAAGCCAACTACGTATACCAGAGTACTCTACACCCCGAAATACGGTCACGGCTGTATAGATATGTGAGGGTTTACTCTACAATCCATCAGAAAATCCTAGTTATCTCAATCTCAAGCAAACAATAAGTTACAATATGTATGATCACCAAACATATAATAGTGAGGCATCCCAAACTATACATACACAGATGATCATGAAGCTAGTTACAAAATGAAGAACTAGCAAGAGTATAATTTTACATGATCAGCTCTAGCTATAGTCTAGAATATGCTTTACATGTAGGCCCGCATGATAGAATGTCAAGTTCTAAAATACAAGCTAAACACGTATTCGGTGGCATAAATGCCTCAAAAGAATAATGTACAAGATCAAGTGGGTGAGGAAGAAGAAACTCACTTATGTCCTCGAGTTCTCCTGGTATTCACCAACTTGAAGCGGAAAATACGGGAGATCCTGCGGTCCTGCTCCAAAATTTGGCCATACAAAACCAGTGGGGTCAGACCCCAAAACAGCAAGTACCACAAGGGAGCCAATTTTAGGAACTAAAACCAGCATACAAATAAATCAATAAAAAATAGTACAAGGAACATTTAAATAAGTACAGCAGGTAAAAATAACAATTAAACATGCTCTAGAGTATTAAACAGGGATATCTGGAGTCAGGCTTTAATTACTGTTCTCATGATCAGTTGTTGAAAATAAATCAGGACGGGACTAGACTAGTAAGAAAATTAAGCAATCACGGCCAATCATGCCCTACGACTTGTTATCATTAACTAACTAGGGTTATCACAGTCTTAGTTACTAACATATGCAGTTTGAGAGTGCATACAGCCACATGCCTTGCAGACTATCTGGATCATCCAGACGTATGGGATACTGTCATGCCCCAGTCCTAAAATACCAAAGGACTAACCACGTGGCAATGGCCAGCAGCACAACTCTAATGGGAAAACCTAATTTAATGGATCCGTTAGAGTGCACTTAAGCTGTAATACATATAAAATGGTCTATAAATACCTGTCATAGTCTATATATCTAATCTCGTCCACGATAAGCATCGAAATCACAAAGAGACAAGTCCAGTCATAATAATATAAAATGATCTGTCCAACCAAAGCAATATAAATAATGTCACGGGGAATAATCCGTCATCTAAATGGAAAGAAAAATAACTTCAAGTACAATATCCAGAAGTCACTACAAGATCAAATATCTAAGAACACTAAGCATAATAAATGAATGGTGAGAATACTATGTGCTCAAGAGAAGTCATCCGGAACAACCTCGTCCTCTGCAACTTGTACGTCTCCAATAGTAGTACCTGTCCCGTAAACCTCGGGATAACTCTCTTCGTCTACACCTGGGGACATAATCCGGATCCAGGTCCTCAGGGGACATAGCAAGGTACAATAAATACTCAAGTCAAATAAAATACAGTAAGTAAGAACAGATCCTCAGGGTAAGCTATGTAACCAGCTAAGTAAAATACAAATGCGAGCATCACTAGAACTCAGGCTGAGACCACTACAGGCTCTGTGTCGGGGAGGCCATAACAGCAAGTAGTATCTCGTAGGGCCAGTAAATGTGCCAAGCTCTGGTATAGAGACTAAAGCACCTCCAGTAACATAGTATATATATATAACATAATCAACATGTAGCATGTGTATCTCTTCCCACCCAATGTAACCTCATGTCTTATTTCCACAATGTATCATGTCCATAACACGCAAGATCATGACCTCTAGCTAGTACAACGAGTCATAATAATTTTTATATAATATGCAAGTCTCATATCACGAATCCTGTAAGCCTATACAGAATCACCATGAATAACTTAAGAAAGATTCTGTCACATGAAATAGTGTCAAGTGTCCTATGGTATGACATATTTGGTAAAGCAAGCACGTAAAAATAGGATCGTTGAATCAACTCTCTAAGTGACGTTACACGATTCCGCGTACGGTGTCGACACCCGAATCTTGTTCCGACGCTAAGCAACGTCTCACGGTACTAGGTTGAACAGGCACATCACAAGAGTATATATATATATAAAATACAATTAGATAATATAACATGATCTACTGCAAGTTTGGCAAGGTACACTTGTTTGGGTTCTGAACTCCGTCAACTCCACTTGGAAAAGTAGAATTTGTATGTACACCTCCGAATGCTGAAACAAACATCACCAATATTCTCAGAATACTTGAAATAGCTAGGATTGACTACCCATAAGTCCAATTTGGACACAGGGGCAGAATTAACATATTTGGATCAAAGCGGGGTCCACGTGTGACCCATTTCACACCAAAAAATATGTCAGAGACAAAGTTCTTCAAATTTGTCAAACTTAGTGTCTACGAGTCCAGAACGACGATACGAACCCAACGGAATATCCAGAACTGGATTTCGATGAGCCGATCACGAAATTGCCCGTTATGTGGAACCGTGGGGCCCACGAAATGGTGTTTCGTCAACGTTCTCAGATTCGAACAAAACTTGGGTCACAGGAACAGCATAACGCTGTGAATCCAATGACACAAGTTTCGTTACGAATCGACGAGTACACACAAAGTTATGGAGAGGTGTCAGAATAGGTCGATATGGTATTTTTTGACGGATATGCGTTGATTCCGGCGTGTACACACGTCCAAATTAAGTTTTGCGAAAGCCCACATGTCTGCGTTCACGTTTTGCACCATTCGATACAATCTTTATGCGATGATGTGGCCTCGTTTGGCGGAACGTACCCCGTATCAAAGATTTTTGGTGTTTTAAAAATAAGTTTTTTGGTCGTTTTCAACGCTGAATAAATTAAAATTAAAACATAAATAAATAAAACTATTTGAAGGAATATAATCTTGGTTATGTTTTTGTTACACAAGAAAAAGAATAACTCAGTTTGGCCTCGCGGGTTGAGAGTTATAGCCCTCAAAATACATGTGTTTGGACAGTTTCAAAATTATTCGAAACACAGATTTTTGGACCAACTTTCGGTTCGAATTTCTCCTAATATAGATCATCTAAATTCAAACTTTTTGAAGGGGTTTGATGGTCTTCATATTGCGAATGTATACGGACAAAAATCTCGTAAAATGGTTGAGCGAGGAGGGCGTTCACGTACCTCAAAGATGGCTCGCGGAAAGGATGTTGTTGTTGCTGCTATGCGCGGGAGGTGACTGCGGTGGCGCTCTGGCGCTGCTTCGGCGCGGCGATGGCGGCGACGAGGGGACATGGTGGTCGCCTGGGTGGTCGGGGTCTGGCGTGGGTGATGGTGGAGGTGATGTGGTTTAGGATTAGGGTTAGGATTTGTGGTATATATATATATATATATGTCGTGGGGGTCGGCTGCTCATGCATGCGGATGGAGAGCATTAGAGGTGTTATAGGGTCGGGTTAGGTTAGCGGGTAGGGTTAGTTTATTTAAGTTAGAGTTAGGGTTTTATTTTATTTTATTTTATTTCTTTCCTTTTGTTTTATTTTATTCATAATTATATATAAAAAATTTCAAAAAAAGTTAGGTACTTGGAAAAAATTCTAAATTTTTTATATTTCTTCCAACAAATAATTTATAACCAAATTTATATCAATTTAAAAAGGTATTTATCAAATATGAATGAATATTAAATTAATTAAATAAATCCATAAATTCTATTTTCTACTTAATATTATATTGGAAGCATGCAGGAATTCGAATAACGCAACTCGAGTATCATGTGCATAATAGGACCAGTTAGGCTCATAGTATAGATTTAGTTGGAAGCTATGGGTTGGTGTGGCGTGTTAAAATCGTACGCCACGGCAAAAGGGTTTAATTAATCATCGTTTTCTCGTAATTGTGTCACAAAAATTGTGCAACCAAAATAAAGCTTGGGATTACGAATTTGTGAGTGACAGTCATGGCAGGAGCCTAATTTGACTCGTCTAAGTCGAGCATGCTAGGTTGGTTGGAAGAGAAAGGCTAGTGTTGCACTCAAGATCTTAAAACTATGGTGGTTGATTTCCAAAGTTTAATTAAATTATCGAATAAATATTTAAAATAAAAAAATAATTACTAATTATCGAACTAACCCTAAATAAAAATTAGGGTGCTCACAAATACACAATATAATTAACATATATAGATATTTTTACTTGTAATACAACACTCGACGGTGTGCTGGAAGTGTGCCCCTCACGACGGAGAGCTCCAAATCCATTAAGTGTCGTTGGGATATCGGGATTGCATGTAGCCATAAAATCTCTCTAGATGCTTCTAATTCATTTATGCTAGTTGTTATCCTGGGAAAGTTATCTGTCACGCCCCGATCTCCGGCAGGCTAAATCGGACGTTCCCGCTAGGCTAGAATCACCGCGCCAGCGCTCCCACGGAACGATCGCTTTGACCCATCCGGGCGTGATGCCGCACGAGCATGAGCCACGCCCGTGCAAGGCCGTCGTTCATTGGCTGGCGGTAAGAGTTCTAAGCCACATAGTCGCACAGATTGTCCGAGTGCAGCGGAGTCATAAACGCATAGCGATTTGGTAACAGGTTCACTGAGTTGACAATATAGCGGAAGCATTGAAACATAAGTTGAAGTAAAGCAACTCTTTTTATTGATATAAACATGTGTTACAGGCGACGTATAGCCGAGATTACAAGTCGCTCAAGTCTCTCTCTCTAAAACAGTAAAGGCGTGCCAAGTTGCTACAATTATGGAATGATTGTACAGGCGATGTTCACAACATTATGTCTTCTATATGTGCTTCTGTTCCGGACGCAGCGCTGCTTCGGAGTGATCTCCATGCCTTAGCACGCGCGAAGGAGGCATCCGCACCGAACGAGGTTCTCCCGTACCCTACATACAAACTGGTGGATTATCAGTACATTGAATGCACTGGTGGGGAAGCTACTCGCCCGCTCGACAAATCCAAACACGTAATATAGGTTCCATGCACCAACTATTAAGTTGTCTTTCTAGTTGTCTTAGGATCAGTTTTATGCAAGATTTGAACATCCTAACTCGTGTGGCAGTGCGCCGTACGACATGAGAGGAAACACGGCGAGACTTACCAACTTACAATTTTACCTTCCCTGTCCAAGGCAAACATTGTTAATTTAAGCACGGGCAAGTATAACATTCAGGAGGCATAGCATATGCAAACACGAGAGTCGTTATAACATGATCGTTCAGGTGTTCAGTTATTTCTTGATGCGATGCAATGACTCACACGCGGATAGCCGCTAAGCGAGGATGACTTATCTATACGAACATGAGTTGCTGTCATAGCCATTTGGACCGATCGCAGACGATAATGGAACGTAGCGAAAGTATAAGAGGTGCTACGAACCATCTCCTGCACACGATGATCGCACATGAAGTAGTCCAAGGCCAAAATGGAATGCAACGGAAGTACACGATGTGCTACAAACCATCTCGCCTGTACACGATGGACTACACATGATGTGGTCCCAGGCCAAGTGGAATGCAACGAAAGTACAAGAGGCGCTACAAACCACTCGCCTGTACACGAGGGACCACACGTGAAGTTCCATCCGGATCGGATCGGCCCCAGTGCCCCGGTGACCGTCCGTGGAACTGTACCTCGTTTCCGAGTTGTCCGCGACATGCAATTATTGGTCTTTCAATTATCACGAGATACACGGGAACACGAGAACACGAGTGCACGAGAAGTTGAGTACATGAGTGCACGAGAACACGAGTACACGAGATACTTGAATCTTGATTCTTTGTTCAGTGAATAACTTACCTTGATGCATTCCCCTGGTTCGGGGCTGCCTGGTGACCTAACGGTCCCGGATACTTGTTAGTTCAATCATGCACGGAACGACTACTTAGCAGTCTTCCGGGGTTTGGATGAAAACAAGGCAACATTCAAGCAGACAAGCATGTATTTGTATAAACACAACATTCACGTTAGCTCGGGCCCGAAGGTAAGCCGAGAGGTAAAACCGTTAGGGGACTTCCCGAGCGACATTTTCTAGGGTAGCATGCGAGGGTCTGAACATATATAAAAGTAATGTTTCATTTCCATGTTCTAGCATAAACAATACAAGTTGGGATTATTCCCTTAGCTAGGTGCGTTGGATTCTTATTAGCATGCAGGGGTGAATCACCTAGCGACTAGCATGTATCATTCCAGATTTTATATGTGCTGGCTAAGCAAAGACAAGTTCACCGTAGCCACCCACCTTAGCGATGATTCGCCTCGGTAGAGCAATACGTCAAGCGAGCCTCTGAGAGCCTAAGCTGGAATCCTGTAGGGACAAGTATGGATATCCTTTGCCTCAAATGAGTGTTCTCGCCTGAGCAAAGTGGGTCAGGATATGCACTTTTGCCGTTTGAATCGGCAGTCTGCTGGAACAGAATGGGGTGTTACATCCTACCCAACTCAGAAAAAGTCTCATCCTCGAGACTTACTGAGGACAAGCAGTACATTTCAATCAATTTTGATTTAATGATACAAGGCTGAGGCAAACCTATACAAGTCATTGTACTTGTTTTATTTGGATATTCAATTGCACAAGCATCGAGATCAGCATATCGCTTAGTCTGGATCGTGCACACTTTCGAAGTGCACCTCTAGCGTGAGCACGTCAACCAACTTAGCGATAGCGAAGTCTTAGCACTCGAGTTTCACATTTCCTTAAGTCTTGGATCGTGCACAAGTTTAAGGCATCCCTCAAACATATGCATTCAACCAAACTTAGAGATAGTGAAATCGGACAAGCTACTTGCGATAATCTTAAGGGTTCTCACTCAGGTTGGCACAAAGGCCACTCTCAGCACAATAACATACAAGCAATCATATCATTCAAAACGCATTTTGAAAGTATTTAGACTTATTGTTGGAATATCCCATCGAGGCATTGAGAGAGAGCGTACACATAACCCACGAACGAGCTTTCCAAACTATGATATCGAAATAAAATCCAAAGGCATAGAAGCCAGGCTCTGATACCAACATGTCACGCCCCGATCTCCCGCAGGCTAAATCGGACGTTCCTGCTAGGCGAGAATCACCGTGCCAGCGCTCCCGCGGAACGATCACTTTGACCCATCTGGGCGTGATGCCGCACGAGCGTGAGCCACGCCCGTGCAAGGTCGTCGTTCATTGGCTGGCGGTAAGGGTTCTAAGCCACAGAGTCGCACAGATTGTCCGAGTGCAGCGGAGTCATAAACGCATAGCGATTTGGTAACAGGTTCACTGAGTTGACAATATAGCGGAAGCATTGAAACACAAGTTGAAGTAAAGCAACTCTTTTTATTGATATAAACATGTGTTACAGGCGGTGTATAGCCGAGATTATAAGTCGCTCAAGCCTCTCTCTCTGAAACAGTAAAGGCGTACCAAGTGGCTACAATTATGGAATAATTGTATAGGCGATGTTCACAACATTATGTCCTCTATATGTGCTTCTGTTCCGGACGCAGCGCTCCTTCGGAGTGATCTCCACGCCTTAGCACGCGCGAAGGAGGCATCCGCACCGAACGAGGTTCTCCCGCACCCTGCATACAAACTGGTGGATTATCAGTACATTGAATGCACTGGTGGGGAAGCTACTCGCCCGCTCGACAAATCCAAACACGTAATATAGGTTCCGTGCACCAACTATTAAGTTGTCTTTCTAGTTGCCTTAGGATCAGTTTCATGCAAGATTTGAACAGCCTAACTCGTGTGGCAGTGCGTCGTGCGACATGAGAGAAAATAAGGCGAGACTTACCAACTTACCATTTTACCTTCCCTGTCCAAGGCAAATATTGTTAATTTAAGCACGGGCAAGTATAACATTCAGGAGGTATAGCATATGCAAACACGAGAGTCGTTATAACATGATCGTTCAGGTGTTCAGTTGTTTCTTGATGCGATGCAATGACTCGCACGCGGATAGCCGCTAAGTGAGTATGACTTATCTATATGAACATGAGTCACTGGCATAGCCATTTGGACCGATCGCAGACGAGAATGGAACATAGCGAAAGTACAAGAGGCGCTATGAACCATCTCCTGCACACGATGATCGCACATGAAGTAGTCCAAGGCCAAAATGGAATGCAACGGAAGTACACGATGCGCTACAAACCATCTCGCCTGTACACGATGGACTACACATGATGTGGTCCCAGGCCAAGTGGAATGCAACGAAAGTACAAGAGGCACTATAAACCACTCGCCTGTACACGAGGGACCATACGTGAAGTTTCATTCGGATCGGATCAGCCCCAGTGCCCCGGTGACCGTCCGTGGAACTGTACCTCGTTTCTGAGTTGTCTGCGACATGCAATTATTGGTCTTTCAATTATCACGAGATACACGGGAATACGAGAACACGAGTGCACGAGAACATGAGTACACGAGTGCACGAGAACACGAGTACACGAGATACTTGAATCTTGATTCTTTGTTCAGTGAATAACTTGCCTTGATGTATTCCCCTGGTTCGGGGCTGCCTGGTGACCTAACGGTCCCGGATACTTGTTAGTTCAATCATACACGGAACGACTACTTAGCAGTCTTTCGGGGTTTGGATGAAAATAAGGCAACATTCAAGCAGACAAGCATGCATTTGTATAAACACAACATTCACGTTAGCTCGGGCCCGAAGGTAAGCCGAGAGGTAAAACCGTTAGGGGACTTCCCGAGCGACACGTTTTAGGGTAGCATGCGAGGGTCTGAACATATATAGAAGTAATGTTTCATTTCCATGTTCTAGCATAAACAATACAAGTTGAGATTATTCCCTTAGCTAGGTGCGATGGATTCTTATTAGCATGCAGGGGTGAATCACCTAGCGACTAGCATGTATCATTCTAGATTTTATGTGTGTTGGCTAAGCAAAGACAAGTTCACCGTAGCCACCCACCTTAGCGATGATTCGCCTCGGTAGAGCGATACGTCAAGCGAGCCTCTGAAAGCCTAAGATGGAATCCTGTAGGGACAAGTCTGGATATCCTTTGCCTCAAACGAGTGTTCTCGCCTAAGCAAAACGGATCGGGACATGCACTTTTGCCGTTTGAATCGGCAGTCCGCTGGAACGGAACGGGGTATTACATTATCAAGATTCCTGACCGTAGTGCTAAGAATTTTGCCTTAGACATTATGCTGGATAGGACAGAACAGGACATTAGCTTGACAAGTACATTCAGGACAGGAACAAGCGAATCAACTACGAAAATTATCTTAGCAGTTCAACCATTTCAGTTCAAGAAATTCTAGCATGTCAGTAGTGCGCTTCGTCGAGCTACTATCAGGAATATCAGTACAATATCAGGATTATCAGTTCCATATCAAGATTCAGGAGTTCATTTATGAAGTACAATCACTAGATCATGTCAGAAAATTAAGATCAATATCAAGAATGTCATATTCAGAAAATAACCAGGATTAACTAAAATAACGGTATAAAAGGGAACCAGGTAATCATCAAGAGTTAAGCATATTAAAGAGAATACGGGCATATATGCGCATAAATTAACAATTTAGGGTTGGCGCATAAAATCAAGCAAGAAAATAACATCCGCGCACAATGGGTCAAAAACCACTATTGGCGCACAAATGGCCAAAACGGGTATTGGCGCACAAATGGCCAAAAACAATTTTGGCGCACAAATTACTAGTTCAGGTAGTTTTAGCACACTTTGATACAAAAGTGCTCCGAGCCCAATTGATACTAAAATGTACCCTAGAACCTTGGTGCACAATGATAGAAGTGCGCGAGCCAGGAGCTTGGCGCACAAATCTATCATTGACGCACAAATAAAAGTCCCCAAGCTATGAACTTGGCGTAGTTTCATCAAGTATGCCAGTAGTGAGGTTTCGTGCACAAACAAGCGCAGGAAGGTCCACTAGAAGACAAAACACAAGTTTCAAGAAATGACACAGCAGTCGAGACAATATTGCAGTCGAGACAACACAATTCTCGAGAATGGTCAGAAGTTATTATTTAGTTATTAAGCAATTTACGAAGGGCTACAAAGTGTGTTGTCTCTGGAGAATGCCACATAGTGCGCCAACGCAACAAAGTGCCACATTCTCCAGAAGCAACAAAGTACGCCGGTAAGAAAATTTTACCAAAGTGCGCCAACTCTGCAATATCTGCAAAGTGCGCCAACTTGGCTATTTAAGTGGCGTATATTTTTGATGACTTGCAGACCCATCCAAAAGTACATCGAGTAGGATTTGCGTACTTTTGAAGAAATTACGATCGTACAAAACGTATGTGGGAGTAGAGAAGTGCGACCATAGTACTCAACATATATTGGCATACTTTCTAAGGAATTTGTTAAACACACACAAGTGTGCTCACTGGAACTTCGCTTATGCGACAAGGGTTTTCTACGTACTTTTGTATACATTCTCAGGCCAACTTTGCATTCTCCGACTTGCTATTCTCGGGCTCTATGAGCGACAATACAAGGAAATCAAAATCATCATGAAGATAAGTTCTAAGTATTAAGCAAATAAAATCTATCAAGTAATTAAACAAGTTATACTAAGAATGAAACAAGATCCATGGTTGTTCCTTCGGTTGGCAAGATGTACTTGCCTACGGTCAAGTTCTAGCCTAATACTACCAAGGTTACCCACGACCAAGGCCAAGCTCGGCTGCTCTCGGTGAAGGTTGAAGAAGTGAAGAAGGAAAGAGAAAATAAAAGGAAAGAAAAAGTGAAGGAAAGAGAAATGTTTTCTTATATAGGAAAATGGTTGATTGTAGGACATTGGCTCATAATCCATGCCCTCTCCCGGGTTCATCATAGCCATGCACACAAAAACTATGGGACCAACGGTCCAAAGCATGCAACTAAGGAGAAACTTGCAAAAATAACCTAGACAATGCATGAATGACATAAAGCATAAAGTAAGCCATTAAACGTAAAGCAAGCTATACACATATTAAATGCGTATATCGGCTACGTATACTAGAATAGTGAGACGAGCCTCACAACTCTCTCCTCCTTATAAATTTTGTCCTCGAAATTTTAATAAGGCACGGGGTCTAGCAAAACTCAGGGGACAGGCAATCAAGGCAAGCAAGGGCATACAGAAATCAAGCACAATCCTAGAATAAGACAAGCATGCACAAGAAAGGGTTAAGATACGAGATATACGAACAAGCATACCTTACGAGTCAAACAAATACGGATATCGAGCTCGGATATCATCATCGCTCTCCCAAGTTGACTCGCCCGGTATGTGATGCCCCCAAGCAACCCGGACTAACCGAATTGTCACACCCCAGTCCCAAATACGTAGGACTAGAAATACGTAAGCATGCCAGCTGTATGTATATGGCAACTCTAATATATAAAAAATATAACACAAAAGTATGCTGTATTATTAATAAAAATTCACAAGTGGTATATTTATTATCAAATAAGTCACAGGCAACTAGATCTCATCCACAGACGTAAGTCAATAAATAAACTAAATCAAATAGATCAATGATCAATTCTAAATAATCCAAAAGTAGTAGTCGAATGGAGACAAATCCACTACTAAACTAGGATATGAAAAAAAATATAATAAGTACATCATCTAATGATCAGAGAGGCTCGAAGGGAAGACCTCCTCGAAAGGGAAAGAAGTAGCAAGTCCTGATCCGTGCTCCTGCGAGTAGTCATGATCATCTACACCCGGAAGGAACAAGGTCCTCAGAGGGATGTAACAAAATAAATAGAAGCATGCCAGTCATAAACTGAATATAAACATATGTACTGGGTAAACTAACCAAGCTACGTGAATGCAATTAAGGATAACCTTTGCACGAATGGGCTGTTTGGCTAAAAATAGGATTGGCGTGATTCCTTTGGAGAATCAGTGGCCTACAAAGCATAACGTCTTTCGATCGTCAGAGGCCGTCTTCAAATAATATGAGGGTCATCTCACCACGCATCCCTGGCGGAGCGTGCGGGTTATAAAGGGAATGTATAAAATAGCCCAAACGACTCGTGTATATCCTTCCCAACCAAATGACTATCTGGATCGTATCCATGACACGATACGTCAAGTTCCTTACCACTAAGTCCAATGAATGCACCTAAACAACAAATTAAATTTGAACTAAGCCGGCACACGTCCGTTTGTACTAATGATCAGTCGAATACGATAGTACGTGCCCTCTCAGCAAAGCACACATCCGTGTATATAAAAAGTATATGCCAAGGTTATGAGGATATAAGAATACCTCACAAATATAGGGTGGTCACATAACTCTAGGTCAATATGCATAATTAATAAAATAAAGATGATGCAATCCGTCGATGCACCCAAGTTTATCTTAGACGCACAATTTTTATAGAAAATAACTAAGTAATTAAATAACAGAAATGCAACATGTTGTACAAAATATAAATAAACAGTCATCATGGCAAGGTATACTTGTCTGGCAATAGTTTGGTGTTGAAACGGCGCAAGACAACAGAGTACATCAAACCAAAAAATATAAAAGCTGAACAAACATATCTGGATACTGAAATAAATATCGCCAATATTTTCGGAATCAGCAAGATAGTAAAAAAATACTACCCTTTCATCCAATTTGAACACAAGGACAAAAAAGTAATTTCGGATTAAAGTGGTATCTATATGTGGCCCACTTTGCACCCAAAAATATGTCAGAAGTAAAAGTCTCTAAATAGGAAAAAATATAAGTCAAATAAATCCTAATCGACGATACAAACTAAACGACATGTCCAGTTTTGGATTTCGATGAGCCGATCACAAATTTGTTCGTCAAGTCGAATCGTGGAGCCCGCAAAAAGGCGATTCGTCGAATGACTCAAAATTGGATGAAAGTCAGGTCACAGGACTAGCGTATTTCCACAGATCCGATGGCGCAAGTTTTATCGTGTTCCGACGAGCGTGCACTAACTAATGGAGAATATTTGCAAAACGTCGATACGGGAAAATATTTACGGATACGGGTTGATTCCGGCATGCACACACATCCAAATCAACTTTCGCGAAAGTTCACACGTCCGGATATACAATACGCGCCTTTCGGTACAATTGGTACGCGATAAAGTTGTCCGGTTTGGCGGAACGTACTCCGTATCACAAGATTTTAGTTTCTGAAAATATGATTTTTAGCCAACTTTGGATAGGTTTTATTCTACGAGTACATTGAATTAATTAAAACTAAAAAAAAGTTTTTGTTGTCTTATATGTTGTCAATAAACTCCTTCAGGTAGATTCTAAAAATTGCGTGTGGTTCAGAAGAAAAATGTGCGCAAAGTGGTGAAGTCAGACTGTTTCTGTCGTGTCAGAATATATAACTTTTTCGAGTTTTGATCTCGATTTTACCTAGTTTTTGGTTCTATCTAATTGAAACTAATTACTGGGATTAGAAGGGGGTTTTGTTGTGTTCATACCAGAGAAGATGGTTCGTGAAATGATCGAGTGACAGAGAAGAAATTAGGTCAAAAAGTCGGGGTCGCGGAGTGGCTGTTACACGCGCACGCGGGGCGGCTCTGTCTGACATTTTGGTGGTGACGACGACAACACTGGGCGGTTGGAGGGGGCACAGATCATCGCCAAGGGTCTGGGATTGAGGTTTGAAGAAAATATTAGGGTTAGGGTTACAATATGGGTATATATAGGGAGAGATCGGGGTGTCAGGTCGTTCGCGCGGGTGAGTAGGGGGTGACCGGGTTTGGGCTTTGGGTGGGTTTGTGTGGGTCTGTGTTGTGTTTGCATGCGGTGGGTTGTGTTGTATTTTGTTTGTTTGTTTGTTGTTGTTGTTGTTGTTGTTGTGGTTGGTTGTTGTTGTTGTTGTGGTTCTTTTCTTTGTCTTTTTCTTTCCTTTTTTTCCATTCTTTTCTTTTCTTTTCCCTTTTTTTAACACATTTATTTATTATATATATATATGTGTGTGTGTGTGTGTGTGTGTGCGCGCGCGCGCACTCATGAAATAATTTCTAAAAAAGTTTATAATTCTTTAACAAAGATAAATAATAATAATATATAGTTTTGTGAAATAATTCTAAATAAGTATTTATATAAGTAATTAAATCATGGAAGTTTATTTTCTAATTAACCAAGAAAATAATCTAAAGAAATCCAATAATTTAATAAAAATACTTAAAATTGAAATTTAAAAATTAGGGGGTTTATATTCTACCAAACTTAAAAGAATTTCGTCATCGAAATTGAAAATAAGGCACGAGTTTCAAAAATAAGTGAAGGCAATATAGTAGAGAATGGTCAAGTATGAATTATCGTACCTCAACTAGGGAAGGGGAAAATATAAATCATGCTTTAAGTTCTAAGGGTCAGTTTGTTCTGCTTTAAGTAAGGTAATATGGTACGAATAAGTTGCAGTACAAGAAGAACTTTCACATGGAATCGATGGTACAAAGGATTTGATAAAGGAGATGAGTAACTCAATGGGCAAGGTGTTGATAGGAAAGAGAATATTACTACTACTACTACTAGTGTCACCTATTAGTTTTCGTGGGTATGCCATCTAGTTAAAATATTAACCTATCATTAGAACTGCTAACCCACCATATATATACAATTCTACATCAATCTATACTCCTAAAATTTTATGTCATAATGGGGTATATATTAGTACTATCCATATGTCAAACTTCTATCAAGCACGAATGTTCGTCTTTCCGAAATAAGGGAATACAGAAAACAATAATAAAGTGTTCAAGGAAGACATGATCGAATACAAATACGGGGTTCAAAACGATTGAAGAATTCAAAAGAGAGTTGTTAAGGTAGTTGTTGATTGAGATCCTATCTTGGTCAATTCCTATTCGCAAGCTCGTATCGGTACAGTTACATAATTGATATGATATGCTCAAACATGTCTAGAGGACAAGTATATTCGTCTAATAAACTAAGTTAATTATATCTTAATCCATATAAAATAGTCATATGAAGAGCGAACCAAGTGCACCAATATTGATCAGACCGTAATACACTGATTCTAAATAGACAAATGTATTAGAGTGGGGACCCAATACCACATATATCATGAACAAGCTTGATAAAAGAATAAGCTTGCAAAACTAGGCTACAATAGCAACATAAGTCAAGATAGTCTAAAAATAAAAGTATGTGAAATTATGATGAATGAAAGTACAAATAGTTCAAGTTTGTCAAGAATATAAGACTCGTACGGTATTGATAAGGTGAAGGATAACCGCTACTACTTGTGACACCTACAAAGTTCATGAGCAGGGTATCTAGCTAAAAGACCAATCTATAATTGCTCAATCATCCTATTATATACACTTCTATATCTAGCCATGCTTCTAAAATCTTATGCCACAAGGGAGAATCATGCTCATGCTATGGTAATATTAACAATAAGGCCATGCCTGCATCTATGGCTTCTGTATTTATGCCTCTACAGTTGTCATACTAGAGACATATCTAAGTGTCTGGTTGGTCAATTTGGGGCCTGGTCCTCTAAAACTCTACAGTCTAGATAATCCTATCTCCTTACACTAGTATATAATTAGTGTCATTCAATTATACTTTATTAATGGATCATAAGGACTATGGGATGCTAGTTTGTGAGACATGCTACCCAACTTACAAGAACTCAACTAATATTGTACTGCCTTATTAGGATTCTTCAAAATAGCCTTGTTCTTATAGATAAAAATAGCAACTCTTGTTACGGTATACAAGGAAAAGATCTTGGTACTATTAGGGCATCCTAGTACCTTATAAAACTTTCTAAGGTGATGGTCATCCTTAATTATAATCAGTGCTTATAGAATAAAATGTGTTAATACTAAGAATGAGAAAGTTACTGGCTCTCAAGTAAGAAATAATATAACCTGTATTGAGATATGTGGAACAGATTACTTGATTTGAATCTAATGGATAATCATAAAATCATAATTTTACCTAAATGAACAAACTCATCAAGTTCTAACAAGTTACAACAAAATCAGAATTTATGATTACCAACTATAATCCTATCAAGCTATAATCCTATCATAAAAGAAATAACTTGGCCTACAATTAGAAGGGTAAGGTGACACTATCTGATTTTCGTTATCGTTTAAGGTCAACGGTTAGGGAACGAGATCGCGAGATTCATGTAGGAGAAAAATGAGTAAACCTCGAAGGGGGAAGCAAAATAATTTGGAAGGAGAAAATATTCAAACAGTATTAGTTTTTAGCGAACGTGGCACGATTGGAAAGACGAAGGAAAATTTTTCAATCCTCACACAAAATAACGAACATTGAAATTAAGGTTACAGAGAAACAAGTTGTAAAAGTAAATAGAGACTCTTGATGGTAATATAGTTTTATAGGAGGAGGTAGTATGCTAATTTCCAAGGTCGGAGAATAATTAAAGAAAATATTCCAATTAATTGCTAGGTTCAAATGATTATAGATAGAGTTATAATTGAGGGAAGATATAAGTAACCCAAGTTGGTGAATTTAAACAGGTATTTGGGTGATAACATGGTTTGCTAAGGGGAGGTAGTATTTTTCGGGATATGATAGTCTCCTATGTTAGGCATGATTAGTGAAAAGATTCTAATCGTTAGCATTGTTCAAACAATTAGAGAGCCGTGATAATGGATTCACAATAGAGGAAAAATATATGTAACTGAAGATGGAACTATAGTAAGAGGATAACAGGGTTCCTAAGGGAATATGGTATTTGCTAGAATACAATGGTCTTCTAGGATGGAGCACGATTAAGGGATAGATTTAGATCCTTGCAATGGTTGAATGGTTAAAGTAACAGCTATGAAGTTATAATAAAGGAAAGATAATTACTCAAGGTTGGATGATATGGTATGGTCGGTGACTCATGAATACTCGAGTATGTATCAACTATGATCATAGATTCTAGGGAATCTACTAAGCTGAAGGTATGGTACCCTTGCTCTTACTAAGGTATTGGTTCATTCCTCTTGGTTTCCTAAGGTATTGCTCTACTAATACCAAGACAAGAATCTAAATTTTATAGTCCTCCTATATTATCTCACTATGGAAGTTAGGTTTAGTCCTAATATTCAACCTTGATTTTTTATTGGTTTCTCAATACTAGGGTCAAACAATATGGTCAAATTCCTAACCAACCCTAGTAGTATCTATACTACTCTCAAGTCATACTTAAATATAGCAAGGTATAAGGGTCAATCAATTTACAGATGTTTGGGTGCTAGGGTTTGTTAGGTATACAAACTTTTGGGGGATGTCAATATTCTAATTTTTTTTCTTTGTAGTCATGCTATCCTAATTATCCTCTAAATCTATCAACAAGGATCCCTATATTTTGACAGAAGTCTATGCTCTATGAACCATCTATGAAGTATATTCATCCATCCAAAATAGGTAGAGGTGAAGAAACAATGATAGGATGTCAAGATAATTAAGCGAATATAGTTTCTAGGGCCAAGGAAGAAAAGTGAGTTCAAAGGATTCATAATATCATCAAGGAAGGAAGTCAAATATGTGGATGAGAACCTATATTATAATCCTAGTTGCAGGCTTACTCAGTACAGTAGCATAACCGAAATAATATACTCTCGACCTACATGGGCCACCACAAAAATATGTCATGCCCCAGTCCCAAATACGTAAGGATAGGAATACGTAAATATGCCAGCCGTATGTATATGACAACTCTAATATATGGAAACTATAACACATACGTGTGCTGTATTATGAATAATAATTCACAAGTGGTATATATATTATCAAATAAGTCACAAGCAACTAGATCTCATCTATAGAAGCAAGTCAATAAATAAACTAAATTAAATAGATCAATGATCAATTCTAAATAATCCAAGAGTAGTAGTCGGGTGGAGACAAATCCACTATCAAACTAGGATATGAAAGAAAATATAATAAGTACATCATCTAATGATCAGAGAGGCTCGAAGAGAAGACCTCCTCGAAAGAGAAAGAAGTAGCAAGTCATGATCCATGCTCCTGCGAATAGTCATGATCGTCTACACCTGGAAGGGACCAGGTCCTAAGAGGGATGTAACAAGATACATAGAAGCATGCCAATCATAAACTTAATATAAATATATGTACTGGGTAAACTAACTAAGCTACGTGAATGCAATTGAGGATAACCTTTGCACGAATGGGCTATTTGGATAAAAATAGGATTGGCGTAATTCTCTCGGAGAATCAGTGGCCTATAAAGCATAACATATTTCGATCTTCAGAGGCCGCCTGAAAATAATATAAGGGTCATCTCACCACGCATATCCGGCGGAACGTGCGGGTTACAAATATAATGTGTAAAGTAGCCCAAACGACTCATGTATATCCTTCCCATCCAAATGACTGTCCAAATCGTATCCATGATACGACATGTCTAGTTTCTTACCACTAAGTCCAATGAATACACCTAAACAACAAATTAAATATGAACTAAGTCGGCACATGCCCATTCGTACTGATGATCAGTCAAATACGAAAGTATGTGCCCTCTCACGCATAACACACATCCGTGTATGTACAAAATATGTGTTAAGGTCATGGAGATATAAGAATACCTCACAAATATAGGGTGGTTACATAACTTTAGGTCAATATGCATAATGAATAAAATAAAGACGACGCAATCCATCGCTACACCCAAGTTTATCTTAGACGCATATTTTTATTGAAAATAAATAAGTAATTAAATAACAAAAATGCTACATGCTGTACAAAATATAAATAAACAATCATCATGGCAAAGTATACTTGCTTGGCAATAGTTTGGTGCTGAAACGACGCAAGACAACAGAGTATATCGAACCAGAAAATAAGGAAGCTGAACAAACGTCTCAGGATGCTAAAATAAATATCACCAATGTTTCCAGAATCAGCGAGATAGTCAAAAAATACTAACCTTTCGTCCAATTTGGACACAAGGGCAAAAAGATAATTTTGGGTCAAAGCGGTGTCTATATGTGACCCATTTTGCACACAAAAATGTGCCAGGGGTAAAAGTCTCTAAATGGAAAAAAATAGTTCAAGCAAATCCTAATCGACGATACGAACTCAATGGTATGTCCAGTTTTGGATTCCGGTGAGCCGATCACAAATTTGTTCGTCAAGTCGAATCGTGGGGCCCGTAAAAAAGGCGATTCGTCGACTGACTCAGAATTGGACGAAACTCAGGTCATAGGACCATGGATCTGATGGCGTAAGTTTTGTCATATTTTGATGAGCGTGTCCTGTCTAATAGGGAATATTTGCAAAATGTCGATACGAAAAACTTTTACGGATACGGGTTGATTCTGGTGTGCATACACGTCCAAATCGACTATCGCGAAAGTCAACACGTCCAGATATACCATACGCGTCTTTTGGTGCAACTAGTACACAATGAAGTGGTCCGGTTTGGTGGAACATACTTCGTACACAAGCTTTTAGTTTCTGAAAACATAATTTTTAGCCAACTTTGGGCAGGTTTTATTCTACGAGTACATTGAATTAATTAAAACTAAAAGAAATGTTTTGTTGTCTTATATGTTCTCAATAAACTCCTTCAAGTATATTCTAAAAAATGCGTGGTTCAGAAGAAAATTGTGCGTAAAGTGGTAAAGTCAGAATGTTTCTATCGTGTAAGAAAATATGACTTTTTCGAGTTTTGATCTCGATTTTTACCTAGTTTTTTGTTCTATCTAATTGAAACTAATTGCTGGGATTAGATTGGGGTTATTTTGTGTTCATACCAGAGAAGACGGTTCGTGAAACGATCGAGTGACGAAGAAGAAATCAAGCTGGGAAGTCAGGGTTACGGAGTGGCTGCTACAAGCACGCACGCGCGTGGCGGCTCGGTTCGGCAGTTTGGTGGCAACTGCGACGACGATGGGCGGTTGGAGGGGGCGCAGGTCATCGTCAAGGGTCTGGGGTTGAGGTTTGAAGAAAATTATTAGGGTTAGGGTTACAGTATGGATATATATATAGGGAGAGATCGGGGTGTCGGGTCATTCTCGCAGGTTAGGAAGGGGTGATCGGGTTTGGGCTTTTGGTTGGTTTGTGTGGGTCTGTGTTGTGTTTGCATGAGTTGTGTTTTGTTTGTTGTTGTTGTTGTTGTTATTGTTGTGGTTCTTTTCTTTGTCTTTTTCTTTCCTTTCTTTTCTTTTCATTTCTTTTCCCCTTTTTTTAACACATTTATTTATTTTGTGTATACTTATATATAGATGTAGGTATAAAATTCATATATATATATATATATATATATATATATATATATATACACACACACACACACACACACACACACACGCACACACACACAAACACACACACACATGAAATAATTCCTAAAAAAATTTATAATTCTTTAACAAAGATAAATAATAAAAATATATAGTTTTTTGAAAAATTCTAAATAAGTATTTATATAAGTAATTAAATCAAGGAAGTTTATTTTCTAATTAACTATGAAAATAATCTAAATAAATTCAATAATTTAATAAAATAAATACTTAAAATTGGAATTTAAAAATTATGGGGTTTAGCAAATTATTGGATTTCGGGTATGTATACTAGAACAAAGAGATGAGTCTCACAACTCTCTCCTCCTTAGAAAATTTTGTCCTCAAAATTTTAATAAGGCACGGGGTCTAGCAAAACTCAGGCGACAGGCAATCAAGACAAGCAAGGGCATACAAGAATCAAGCACAATCCTAGAACAAGACAAGCATGCACAAGACAATGTCAGGATACGAGATATACGAACAAGTATACCTCACGAGTCAAACAAATACGGGTATCGAGCTCGGATATCATCCTCGCGCTCCCAAGTTCACTCGTCCGGTGAGTGGTGTCCCCAAGCAACGCGGACTAACCAAATAGTCCGGTTCTTGAGAATCTTCTTCCTCCGGTTCAAAATGGATACAGGTCTTTCCTCATACGAAAGTTCGGTACCAACGACCAATTCTGAATTATCCAGGACATGGCTTGAATCCGGTATATACTGTCGTAACTGGGATACATAAAAATATTAAGTATCTCACAAAGCGACGGTGAAAGAGCAAGACGATAGGAAACATCTCCTACTCGCTCAAGAATATTGAATGGACCAATATAACGTGGACTAAGCTTTCCTCATACACCGAATCTGATGACTCCGCGGGTAGGCAAAATTTGAAGGAATACATGGTCGTCGACATAAAACTCAAGAGATCGTCGATACGAATCGGCCAAATGACGCTGACAATCTTGAGCTACTCTGATATGCTTCCGGACTTGCTTGACTACTTAAACTGTCTGAGCTATCATTTCGGGACCAAGCAACTACCTCTCGCCAATATCATCCCAAGCTACAGGGGATCTGCACTTTCGGCCATATAGTGCCTCGAAGGGTGCTATCTGGATACTTGCTTGAAAACTGTTGTTGTAGGAGAATTTGACAAAGTGCAAATGATCCTTCCACGAACCCCAAAAATCAAGGGTATATGAACGAAGCATATCTTCTAGAGTCTGGATCGTTCGTTCTTACTGACCATCTATCTGGGGATGATAAGCTGTACTTGTCACGACCCACACCAGGAATAAGGGCACAAGTGGTGAACAATGCCCAGCCTACGTCGCAGCATAGATGGTAGAACGTTGTCTGAGTCAATATAACTATCTATACATCTCACATAATATATATATGGTACTTGTCATGTCATGTTATCTCAACTCCAAACGGAGAAACAATATAATGACATGATAAATATAATCAATACTCAATCAAAATATAAACTAGTGGAATATATGTCACGATATGGAATAAAAGAGAAGGAGTACAAAGTCAAATACAACACAAATACAAAGTCTAATCTTCACAAAGCTCACAATATAATACATGACATAAGTCTACTAGAATCAAATACATCTCATAATAAAAATTCTAAGCCTCTCCAGCTGGTGGTACTATCTCAAGTGGCTCTACGGATACTGGCTCAACTGTCTCGCCATCTTGTGGTCCGTAGTGCGTAGGGCACCAATCCTCTAACGAGTCATCTAAAAAATATATCTAGTCAGAATGGAGCAAAGTAAAAACCTAACATCAGTTCCAATAATTGACAAAAACTATGAAATAGCAATAATAATGAAAATAAATGATAGAAGTAACTGAACTAGACAATATCACAGGAAAGAGCATCATGGTAAGTAATAAAAGTAAACTGAGAACAATATGGTGAGGAACATCAATGTAATGAACTGAAAATAAGAAAATAGAATAATAACTTATTCCTTAAAATATTAATAAAATATGTGATCGGCTTGGGCCTAACACTGCTATATAAATAAAAGGGAGCTAGCGTGACCACACGTAAGTTGCATGATATGCTAGCCATCACGGGCTAGACTAAAATACGGGCTATAAGTTATGATCACATATCCACTAATATCTTCCCATCATCCGACTTGTACACGGATCCATATCACGTCACATTATGGCATGTATATCTCAATGCACGGTCTATAATATTATGCACTAATCACGGTCTATATAATCACGAAGACATCACAGTAATCACTGATTAATCACGAAACACGACACGACAATCACTGAGTAATTACGACAATAACATCTCATGACAAGGATCCACGTATACCAATCCATATAACCATCGTGTCAGGAATCAAATATCTTAATGCTAAATACATGAAACATAGAGACTATCATATAAAAAAACTATCAGGGAATATACTCGCCTCTAGTCCTGAGTAAAAGATATAACTCGGGGTCCGAGATGGTGTTACACACACCTATTTAGGAAATATCAAGTTAATTGGCAAAATAAAGAGAAATGATGCTAAAATGAGCTACATGATGATATTTTAGGTCCAACTAGGTTATAAGTCTAAATTGGTCATTATCTAGTCAATATTAGCATATACTAGGTATTACTCTAGAGTATACTAATATCCTAACTATTACCAACTGATACTCTATATATATATATATATATATATATATATATATATATATATATATATATATATATATATATAAGCACACTACTTACTACTGACATTAACTAGTACTAATACTAACAGTTACTTAACTAATACACTACTAACTAAGGCTAATTGATACTAGTAGTTAACTGATATACTAATTTTTCTAACTAATTGACAATTAAAAAAACTCTAACATTGCTCTAAAACCAACTGTCACTCAAAACTGATACTAGAGACTGGCAACTAACTAATGACACTACTGGTATACATATCACACTAACTGATGTCTGTTATATCTAGTCGATAACACTAACACAACACTCCTTGACTGATACCTCTAACTGAGAATTAACTGCTATGTACCAACATAGCTAGCACCTCAAGTTCAGTTACTGATTAAACTAATATGTATCAACTAACTGACCTATAATCCACATCATATTTTGATTCATAAAGACTGATACCCTACTACACAGTTCCTCCTAAGTCTGATTCAGGCATGAGCATCTCTGCACATGTCAATCTTGCTTGACCTTTCTACAAAATGGGTTATAAGGCAAGCACCACCCTTTAATACTAACTAACTAATGATAGCTCCATTAACTAACCACCAACTGATACACTATCAATCATCTCACTAACCAAGCTCATGCTACTACTGAAACCAACTTCAGTTATATTTGATACTTAAGTATCAAACATCTAACAACTAAAACATAACCACCTCATTCTAATACATAATGCACCTTTACCCGACTATAATTTCTATCCCAAAATCTTGACACTTGAACACTTGAGTTCTCAACTCAGTGTGGAATTTTACCACAACATCCCAATGACTGAACACCAAGCTAACTCTTTTACTACAATGCAATGCCCCTTTTCCCCTACTGATTTACAGTATCAAACTGATACACTCTCCATCTTGTAGTTACCAACTGCTCAACATACCCGAGCACAAGATTTCCCAGGTAGTGCCTAGGTACAAGAGCAATCTATCTCACTGTTATTACCCCATCCCTTACCTGCAACAGAGCTCGAGACCCCTCTGTTCTTGTCTGCAACCTGATCAGGTTCAACTATCATTGAGGTAATAAAAACACACACACACACACACACACACACACTCCTATAATGAATCCACACCTTAACACCCGCCACAATATCACACAGACACAGTAAATATTTCCCCTCACTGCCAATAACTAGTGCATCGGTCTCTAAAGTACCCTATAGTATCAGACATCCCCTTCAACACGCAGTCACCATACCACAGTCTCGAGCATAAGCCAGATACCACAGTCACACTCGTATCTACTACTAATACATCAACAGTCCACACATACTCATACTTACATATAATAACAACCATATAAACACCTAATATCATGTATGATATATCATATTTATATATAGAGGCATAAAGATAAACACCTTAAGTGTATACCAAGGAGCTCATGGCACACACACCAAATCATATGCTCAAATCACCAATTCTTCATAATAACTATTTCTACATACCAAATATGAATAATAATAGCTATTAGAACTAATGTCAAAAGGAAATTATAGATAATTGCACAAAATCACTCAAAATAGCTCTGTATCATAAAGTATCGTACCGTATCATGATACGGCTTACTCGTGCCCAATTGTGGATACGTAGCTAGTATTTCAACTCCGATCTAATTCCGATTTGACTAAATTAGGCTCATGACACAATGTGTCAATCTCTTAATTCTTCCAAAATATACATAAATCTCTATGTACTAATCACAATACACCACTAATTAGCCTAGAACTTGCTTCTATAGCTAGTCCTATGCCATTGGGGTGTTCCTAAGAGTCAAATGCATGATTTAGAAAATACAATAAAGAGAAATTTTGTCACGCCCCAGTCCCAAAATATGTAGGACTAGGAATATGTAAGCATGCCAGCCGTATGTATATGAAAACTCCAATATATGGAAACTATAACACATACGTACGTTGTATTATGAATAATAATTCACAAGTGGTATATAATTGTCATAAGTCACAGGGCGTAACTAAATCTCATCCATAAAAATCATAAAGAAATAAATGATCAAATATGTCAATGAACCAAATATGAACTAGTCGAGAAGAACTAATAGTTGGATGGAGACAAATCCACTACCAAAGTAGAATATAAATGTAAATATAATAAGTACATCATCTAATGATCAAAGAGGCTCGAAGGAAAGACCTCCTCGAAAGAGAACGAAGTAGCAAGTCCTGATCCATGCTCCTGCGAATTGTCATGATCGTCTACACCTGGAAAGGGACCAGGTCCTCAGAGAGACGTAACAAGATACATAGAAGCATGCCAATAAAGTACTAAAAATAAACATCCAAAGGGTCGCCTAACCGTCTATGTGAATGTACTTTGAGAACAACTTTCTAATATGTGGGCTATTTGGCTAAAATGGGATTGACATGATTCTCTCAGAGAATCAGGGGCCTAAAAAGTATGACATCTTTTAAACGTCAGAGGCCGCCTGTAGATATATAATATAAGGGGCATCTAACTATGCATCTCCGGCGGAGCATACGGGTTACATAAAAAAAATTGCAAATGAGCCCAAACGTCTTATTTGTTGTTCTCCCTACCCCATGCTCTATTCATGCCACATCCACAACACGTTTCAGCTACTACGCCGAGCGGAGTGCAAGTATTGGCGTCGTAACTTTGGTTCAAAGCCTATCGTTAGTACAATAGTCCAACCCTACAACCAAACAATGACAAGGATTGGACCACCATACCATAATAGTCTATGTTCCTGGACTACTAATAACTGCTAAGTCTTCTAACATGCATCACTATTAGCAGTTATCCCTGTTCGTTGCATGTCCAATACGCACAGGTAGCCAGCCGAATACGCAAGTCCGTGTCCTACATGAGACTCACACTCGTGTAACAACTGTGTCACGGCTAATGAAACATAAGAATAACTCATGATAATGGGGTGGTCTCATAAAACTAGTTCAACATGCATAATATATAATAAAGATAAAATTACGCCACCATCATTGCACCCAAGTTATTCTTGGACGAGCAGTTTTATATAGCAAAATAAAATAACTAAATTGGCAACAGAAAATATGCGTGCTAATAATGAATATAAATAAATAGCACAATGGCAAGGTATACTTTCCTACTCTGAAAAAAGATGAAGTCGCAACTCAAGGCGTCGTCCGATCTACCTGTCACATAAATTAAACAATTTAGGTTACAAAAGTGGATGAATAGTTCCTCCATTTTAATCTATTTTAATTTTGAATAAAATAACCTAAAATAGTATTTTTAATCTTATTATAATCTAATTTTATTATTAAACCCTAATTTTGGTCCAAAGAAAGTCAACTTTACGGATTTGAGATCCATGGAACGCAAATCGAGGTGATCAGTTGACCAAAAAGTCAACCGACTCAAATCTTGGATTTGTGTATGGAATCCTATAGATTTCAGCGCTACATGAATACCAGAATTGACAGTTTAATAAAATCATAAGTTGGTAAAGAGCTATGGCCACAAGAGCGCACATATGATATTTTTATATGGTTTTCTGGTTACGTCTATGTTGTACAAATTTTACTGTAGATTAAACTTGCATATTAAATTCTTGAAAAATAATTTTATGCAATTTCATCATATCAGTTTTCCGAAATTTTAAATGGCTCATAATTCCGAGTTCGGGATCTCCCAAAATCTCAAAAACACCGAAACGCGTCTGATTTTGGACAACTGACACTTTTAGAATTTTCTAGAATAATAGGTTCAGAAATTACTAAAATAATTTATATATTAACTGAAAAAAATTGGAGGGCGTTTGGAGTCCGGAGCTAGGAGATATCGTCTTTTTTAAGTAGTCATACCTACTAGAAAATTAGGCTGAATTTATGACGAATTTCGACTATTTTTAGACGAAAAAGAGAGAAGTTTGGGGAAGAAAATATGAAAGATGAGTTTATTCCATATGTCTAATAGGTATTTACAATGGTGGAGACTACTTAATTAAATACGACTAGCATTGACTAATTTGGATATGATTATAATTAGTTCAAATAAGGATCGGATATGCATTGAGTTGCATTCATAGTAGGCTCAGGATTAGAATTAATTTAAAATATAGTTTGAATTATATAAATAATTTATAATCTTAGATAGAATCAAAATAGTACAACTTATTTATATCTATTCTTATTTATATCTATTAACACTAATTTAGTATCTATCCAATATATATATATATATATATATATATATATATATATATATATATATATATATATATATATATATATATATATATATATATATATATATATATATCCAAATAAATTCAAATAAATATTGAATAATCCCAAAAAAATCCTAAATAATTCCATAAAATACTATATAATTACAGAAAATATATTTAAGTCTTCTAATCCAAAAATAAGAGTTTGCCACAAAAATATGCATGCATGGTCTCACAGTAAATCATGTAAGTCCTAGAAATTTATGTTTCATAGGTTTTTATTACCCAAAAATTCTAAAAAATCTCCAAAATTCTAAAATAGCCTAAAAATGATTCTAAATAAATATTTATATAAGTAAATATATTAAGAAATTTATTTTCTAATTAACTAAGAGAATACTCTAAAAAAATTCAACATTTAAAATAATCTATAATAAATATAATAATATAAAATATACACAAAATATATATTTTGGGTGAGGGGGTTTACAATCTACCCAACTTACTAGAATTTCGTCCTCGAGATTAAAAATAAGGAATGGTTTGTTAAATCCTTCACATTTGTATAAGGCAAGTCAACCACAATCTTCTCAAAAATTTAAATGACAAAATATATTCAAATCCATCGCAATCTCTTCAAAATTAAAATAACCACTATTTAAATCCAAATTCACCTATCGCAATCTCTTTCCAAATTTAAAAAACCAAGATTTAAATTTTAGTCAAATCTATATGACATCTTCAAATTTAAATTACCCACATCAAATTTTAAATCATGATTTTCACTATTATAATCTTCTCTAAATAATAACAGCTCTAATAAAATCTTAGTCATAGTTTCAAACTTAAGAATTTGTACTCATCAAATTTTAAATTTAATTTTTGTCCTCAACATTTCAAATAGGTGATCCATCAGTCAAAATTTATCTCTTAATTCAAATCAGGAAATTATAAAATTTTAAATCCAATCCATCTATGTTCAAGTTTTAAAATTCTATATTTATCCTCAAAATTTAAATCGATGATTCAACCTCCAATATTCAAAATTTAAATCATACGGTCCAATTATAAATATTTGGTCCAATCTATCAAAATTTTAAAATTTATTCTATAAGGCATTCCTATCTTTAAAGTTAATCCTTATCATCATAATTATTCTTAAAAAAAAATTCGCAATTAAAATGACTTAATTACCTCGATCTTATCTTACTTAATATCCTTCGTAACCATCATCTAAGATCTTCAAATAAAAATTTAGCTCAAGTTGACAATGCAACTTCTACCCAACTTAGAATTTACCCATCTTTCAAAATCACAAGGCTATAAATTTTTTTCTCAATCATTCAATAGTGCTTACTAATCCTCAAAATCTTAACACAAAATATCTCATATGTGCTATGCCCTTAATTACAAAAGATAGTCACAAAGTAATGTGATTGGCGTATGGGGTATATATAGTACTATCCGTGTATCAAACTTATATCAAGCACGAGCGTTCATCTTTCCGAAATAGGGAAAGACAAAAAAACAACAATAAAGAGTTCAAGGAAATATGATAGAACACAAGTACGAGGTTCAAGGGCGATTGAAGAATTCAAAAGAGAGTTGTCAAGGCAGTTGTGGATTAAAATTCTATTTTGGTAAATTTCTATTTGTATGCTCATATTAGAACAGTTATGTACCTGATACGATATGCTCTGACCTGTCTAGAGGGCAAGTATATTCGTCTAACAAGCTGAGTCAACTATATCTCAATCCACGTAAAGTAGTCATGCGAAGAGTGAACCAAGCACACTAAGGTTGATCGAACCATAATACACCGATTCTAATTAGACAATTGTATCAGTGTGTGCACCCAATAATACATATATCATGATCAAGCTCGATAGAAGAATAATCTTGCAAAACTAGGCTATAATAGCAGCATAAGTCAAGATAGTCCAAAAGATAAGCACACGGGAGTATGATGAAGGAAGGTACAAAATAATTCAAGTTCACCAAGAAGCTAAGACTCGTCTGGTGTTGTGCCTCTGCAGTTGTCATACTAACTTCTTGTCTAAGTCTCTGGTCTACCAAATGGGGGTATGGGCCTCTAAGTTCTACAGTCTGGATAAATAATATCTTCTTATGCTAGCCTATAGTTGGTGTCATTAAATTACACTTCATTAATGGGTCAAAAGAACTATGTGATACTAGGTTGTGAGGCATACTACCCAACTTACAAGAATTAACTAATACTGTAACTTTCTTGTGGGGATAAAGTAGAAACTCTTGTTAGAGTATACGAGAAAAAGATCTTGGTACCTATTAGGGTACCATATGGCATTAACGCTCGCTTAGATTCTTTATCTTAAATAGAATCAAAATAGTTATTCTTATATATATCTATTCTTGTGGGGATACTGTAACTTCATAACTTGTTTCTCCGAATTTAGTATCTATTCTTATTATCAAGAGTCTCTCTATCTTAGATAGAATCAAAATAG
This sequence comes from Iris macrosiphon, assembly GCA_036927795.1. Taxonomy (NCBI): domain Eukaryota; kingdom Viridiplantae; phylum Streptophyta; class Magnoliopsida; order Asparagales; family Iridaceae; genus Iris; species Iris macrosiphon. The sequence continues at coordinate 28,579,772 of JAYESA010000011.1, forward strand.
TCAACTTATTTATATCTATTCTTATTTATATCTATTAACACTAATTTAGTATCTATCCAATATATATATATATATATATATATATATATATATATATATATATATATATATATATATATATATATATATATATATATTCAAATAAATTCAAATAAATATTGAATAATCCCAGAAAAATCCAAATAAATCCTAAATAATTCCAGAAAATCCTATAAAATTATAAAAAATATATTTAAGTCTTCTAATCCAAAAATAAGAGTTTGGTACAAAAATATGCATGCATGGTCTCACAGTAAATCTTGGAAGTCCTAAAAATTTACGTTTTCTAGGTTTTAATTACCGAAAAATTCTAGAAAAATCTCCAAAAATTTAAAATAGCCTAAAAAATATTTCTAAATAAATATTTATATAAGTAAATATATCAATTTTTTTTTAATTAACTAAGAGAATACTCTAAAAAAATTTAATATTTAAAATAATCTATAATAAATTTAATAATATAAAATATACAAAAAGTACCTATTTTGGGTGAGGGGGTTTACAAATTCAGAATTTACCAATTGGGAGATAAATTCCCAATAAATTGTTCCCACGGACACGATCCGGACACAACCTCCTTGCCAAAGCTCATTCTCCTTGTGCTCCTTGCAACTCCAAGCTCCAATGCTCCTTAAGTTGTGAAAGTGAGAGAAAATGTGAATGAATTAAAAGAGGTTGATGGAGGGATGAAGGGAATTGGGGATCTAAAATAAGAATGCAAAATGAAGAGGAGAGAGAGAAGCTCTCCCTATAGGGGCCGGCCAAGTTTTTCCTCCTCCAAGCAACTTTGTAAAGTCCAAATTGCCCCCATTGATTAATTATGAAGAGTAATTTAGGAGGAATATAATAGGAAGTCTCTATACTAATAAAATTTAACTCTAATCCTCCTAATTAATTAGAGGAAATGAGTCTATTGGACTTGGTCCATGTTGGGCTCAATAAATTGTCATGACAAGTCTAATTGGGTGTCACGCCCCAGTCCCAAAAATATACGGAACTAGACCACGTGGCATTGGCCAGTTGACACGTCACTAAGGGTTTATCCAATTTAATGGACCCAAAGGAACGTGCTACGCTGTCCTAAAATACTACAAGTCTAATATAGGTAAATCTAATCTCATCCACAGGAATATCATGAAATATGGGAAAATAGTGCTCAATATATATAAAGCTAAGTCTGAAATATCATATACAAATCAGATAAAGACTGGTGGGAACAAACCCACTACAAAAGATAAGCAAAAGTGAAATAAGATAAACTAGTGCATCGTCCTCGAAATATGTAGCTCCAACTCCAGGTGTACTCAGGCAGACTCTGATGGTAGTTCTTCTAACTCCTCCTCAGTGGTATAACTCATCTCCTGTCCAGGGCCATATGCTGTGGGGTGGGATGTCTCATCTAAACCTGGCAGGGAATCAGGTCCTCAGTGGGACGTAACAAGATACAGAAAAATAATATGCCATGTATATAAATACTGAATAAATAAAATAGAGGGTGTGCTAGCCATCTAAGTGAATGCAATTTGAGATAACTTTAGTACGTATGGGAAAGTGTGGCTAGACATATGCTGACGTAATTCACCAATCCGTAGTGACTGGCTAATATATGCCACATATGCCCCCGTTCAAGGGAACTATGCAATATACCATCTACGATGAGTATGGTCACGGGAATATATATATAACAGTCGTATCACTCCGTCGAGTGCGGTATCGGGATAAAGAGGTGGGTATCCCATACGTCTTTTAGTCGTTCTCCCCGCCCAATGTAATTAATGCCAAGTCGTAGTTTTTCTGATTTTGTTCTAAGCCGTGATGCACGTCGTACGTACTGGTAGCTAATCAACTACGTAAACTTGCATCCCAAAATGAAGTATAACCTTGTTGCGTGTACCCGTGTCAGGGTCTAAGAGGATATTAGGATACCCTCACAGTTGATGGTAAGTCTGTAAAAACTAGGTTAATTACACTACGTGTCAACGTACTTGTTGACGGTACCCGGGGCAATCTCAGGTACACACAGTCATATGAAATTCAGGAACAATAACATGTAACAATATTTGAATTTAAACAGTAAACTTGGCAAGGTATACTTGCCTACTCCCTGATTGTGTTGAAAACCTGATCTCACAGTCAAGTTTGAGGGTTCTTGTGACAGGGGGTCACTGACTGTGCTGGAGATATTTTCTGTTTAAGACATTACAGGGCTCGTAAATATTTTAAATAAATGGGTACAATATAAAAGTATAAATATATACTTATGTAATATATACATATAAGACAATATATACAATATAGGGTACATATATATATATATATATAGAGTATATATATACATATAGATATAGTATATATAGTAGTATGTATATATTTATATAGCATGTATATATATAATAAAGAAAAGAAAATGCAGGAAGTAAAGTATATATATACATATATATTTATGTATACTAATAGTATGTAGATATATATATACATATATTTACATATACACATATATATATAAAAGAAAAAAAAATGCAGAAATGTAAATACATATATATATATACTGTATATCCAGTATTATATTAAATATATAATATAATTATATATATATATAATATACTATATATAGACAATACATATATATATACATACATAGATATATATATATATATATATATATATATATATATATATATATATATATATATATATACATATATATATAATTAAAAAGAAAAATACAGAAATGTAAATACATATATATATACTGTATATCCAGTATTATATTAAATATATAATATAAATATATATATATATATAATTCATTATATAAAGATAATACATATATATATACATAGATATATATATATATATACATATACATATACATATACATATATATATATATATATATATATATATATATATATATATATATATATATATATATATATATATATATATATATATATATATATATATATATATACATATATATATATATATATATATATATATATATATATATAATTTTAAAGAAAAATGCAGAAATATAAATACATATATATATACTGTATATCCAGTATTATACATATATAGATATTGCAGGGAAATTGAAATAAAGTATATAAGATTTTATGTACATAATAATATATTTATTTAAATATATAGTGATATAAATAAATAATAAGAAAATAAAAGGCATATATAGATATATATGATAATAGTATATATATACATATATAGATATAATATATTATAATACATACATATATAAGTAATATATAATATACATATGGTAAAAATAAAAAGGCATATATATATACATATAATTATTATAATATATATATACATATATATGTAATATATATATTCATATATATAAATAACAAAAGAAAAGAAAAGCATACATATATTAATATATTTATAATATAAGTAATAATATAAATATATATGTATATACATATACATATAAATAATAAGAAAGTGAAAAAGACATATATATAATATATTATAATATTATATACATATATAATATATATATATACATATAATTATTCTATACATAAATAAATATATCTATATATAGATATATATATTTATAAGAAAGAAAAAGAAAATACATATATATTTACATATGGATTACAATATATATATATATATACACACTGTATATATATATATATATATATATATATACTGTATATAGTAATAATAATAATAATTATTATTATATATATATAATATATATATATATATATATATATATATATATATATATATAAAAATAATAATAAAAAAAACAGAAATAAAAGATGCATAAATAAATATAATAATATATATATTATACAGTATAAATACTGTATTTAAGTATATAGTAATATATATATATATATATATATATATATATATATATATATATATATACATATAATAAATAAATAATAAAAATGAAAAATAAAGAAATATAAATACATACTGTATATATAATATTTAATTAAATAATATATAATAACATATATATAATAACATATATATTAATATATATTAATATATATATAAATATATACATATATATATATATATATATAAACATATAGGAATATTTGTGTATTTTCGTATTATACAGGTATTTATACTTGACAGGGTGACAGGGGGGCCCACGGCTGGTCGTCGGCGGGAGGACGGCGGCGGAGCCGACGACGGCTGGCCGGAGGGACGGCTGCAACAGCAGCAGGGTTTAACAGCAGCAGCAGTGGTGGCTTGCGGGGGCTGCTGCGGCCAGGGCAGTGACGGAGGTGGTGGTGCAGGATGGGGGATCGGCGGAGGGGATGTCGGCGAGCAGTCCGGTGAGGGTGGCAGAGGTCAGGGGTGGCCGGAGTGGCGGTGGGGGACGGTCGGGATGGGGGTGGCAGTATTGGTGCGGGTGAGGGCTGAGGGTCTGCGGGGGTGAGGGCGGCCGGAGTGGTGGTCGTGGGGCGGTGGGAGTTGGTCGGGACGGTGGAGGAGGTGGTGTCGAGTCGGTTGGGGGTGGTGGCGGTGGTGCACGGTGGCGGAAGGTGGTGCTGGGGGTGGTCGGGAGTGGTGGTGGTGGCTGTGGTGTTGGTGGAAGTTAGGTGCTGTGAAGGCTCAGGGCGGCGGAGGCGGTGGCCGGAGGGGGTGTGGGATGAGGTCGGAATAAGGGGGGGGTGCTCGGGTTTAAATAGGGTTAGGGTTGAGTGGCATGGTGTGTAAATAGGTGGAAGTTTAGGGGCATTTAGGTAATTTTGGGTTTTAGGATATTTTGGCTGCCATTTTTAGATATTTTGTGGGTCCCACTTGACACGTGGACGGTCCATGTTCACCAGCCAATGAGGTGGTGCCACCTCACACTGGAAATTTGTATAAAACCCCCTGAAATTCCATAATTTGCAAATAGGTCCTAAAATTGGTATTTTGCGTAATTACGCAATTTGTCTGATTAAAAACACTGATTCCTAAAAATATTGTTTTGCACAGAAATGAGGGGGAAAGCTGGGGGAGTGCCTTGGGGGGGTGTGGGGGTGAGCCTGGGCAGGGGCAGGGCCTGGTTCTTGGGTGATACGGGTCACCGTATTTATTATTTAATAAATACTGCGCACGGTGTTCTCTAATTATTTAGAGGCAGGTAGGGCCATAATTTTACTACGGTGTCAATACACTAATTGTAGTATATTCCAAGTAGAATATTATCGTATTTTTGTTTGGGCAAAACAGGTGCATGTTGGTCCTCAATTTCTAGGGGCACAGAGATGGGTAAAGAGCAGGAAATTAAATAGGAAATAAATACGGACGTTTGTAACGATATTTGTGCGTCTCATACGAGGCTCAAAATAAAGTATATGGGAGTTGTACAAATTTTAGGAAAATAATCTAACATGTCTAGGACAGGTATGTGAACTTGTTTGGGGTTAACAGCTAGTGTAATGCTCTACTTAATTGTGTGAGGGACAGGTGCACAAACAATAGGATATATAAGCAAAATAAATTTAAAAAGTTGCAATAATTCTAATTAGTTAAAAATAATTTTAAAATACTAAAATCTGGTCGAGGGGGTTTACAATCTACCCTCCTTAGAATATTTTGTCCTCGAAATAAAAACAGACATATAATAAGAATGAAAGATTGATTTGAAATATCAGGACATAGACATATAATGATAGCTGAAGATTGATTTGAAATATCAGGACATACCCTGTTCTGGAAATAGATGGGGGAAACGTTTGTCGAATATCCTCTTCTCATTCCCAGGTTTTCTCGCCTGGTGTATGATGTCTCCATGCAAAATGAACTAGAGGGATAGTCTGGCCTTGCAACACCTTCTCGCTACGATCTAGGATTTCTACAGGTTCCTCCTGGTACGATAGGCTCGGGCCGACGGTGATCTCTGAATGGTCCAGCACATGACTTGGGTCCGGAGTGTATCTCCTTAGATAGGATATGTGGAAGACGTCATGTACTTTGTCCAATGTCTGAGGTAAGGCTTATCTGGTAAGCAACTTCTCTGATGCGTTCCATCACATCGAAGGGTTCGATGTATCTTGGCTTAGTTTTCCTCTTCTTCCAAGTCTGATAGTTCCTCGGGTAGGTGAGAACACATGTCCTCCTATTTTACTCTATGTGTACCCTTTATCCAAATTATAGGGATACCATCTGGTTTATAACTGGTTGTACATTATTTGGTAGTTCACGATATCCAACTCATAGTTAACATCTGTTGATATTTTCTCCTCAATCTAATTGCTCTGATCCCGAAACTACCTGTAGTACTGTCTAATAATCTACCTATCTGTTTTAGCTTAGTCCTGATCATTATCTAAAGGGTGGAAAAATAATAATTTAGGTCGGATACTGTAAGTCATCAAGTAACTAGGGTTTAACTGCTATGATTTGCTATCCTAGGTACTATCTATATCCTAACTATACTTGCATGGGTAACCTGGTGGTCTAAGGATGACGCTTCTCTTCCCGTAGTCTAGTACAACATTGTACTGGCTTAACCAGTCTATGTTTAGGACAACAACGAAGTTTGGTATTGGAAGTACCAAGAATCTGTTTCTTAGCTTTCTACTACACACGACTACCGAGCAGGTTTTAATAGTGCTGGTAATCGGTACGATGCCTACTCTGGTAAGAATTTTCTAGTACTTAGGCAGTGGGGAAGTGGCTAGTTTGTGCATGGCTATGAAACTACTAGATATGAAAAAGACAGTGTAGCGCCAGAATTAAATATTGCGGTTGCAGGTATTGATGTAACTTAAAATGGTACCTACACTGGTTTCTTCTTCCTTTGCAACTGCAGCTAGTGCAAAGGTCTTCCCGTGCCTTTGTCCTCCAGACTATTGTTTGGCTTGGTTGTACTGTGTTTCCTGGGAGGCCAAGGGTGGTCCCCTATGAAATCTTCTATATGCTGGGGGATGCTGACCTTCAGTAGAGGGTAGCACTCTCCGGGCTGGTATTGCTGGTCCTTGCTCGTTCTGGGGTACTGCCTCTATGTGTTGTGGGCAGTCTCTGGCTATATGCTGACTAGCTCCACATAACAGGCATACTCTATGCTTTCTTCGGCAGTTTTTGGCATAATGTCCCTTCTTGCCACAATGGTGACAAGTCTGAAGTTTCTGGTTTTGATATGGCCCCGTCTTGTGTTGTGTCTGATTTTCCGGGCGACGGATTGGTCCTTCTACTCCAGTCTGGTCTCTGGTCGGTATGGTTGGATTTGAGCGTCTTGCTCTTCGGCTAATGGCTTCTTGTATCCTTACTTCTGAAAGAACTTCTTCGTAGGAAATCCTCAACTACGCCGTGGTATACCCTTGGAGCTCGAAGGTAAGGCCGTGATGGAATCTCAGGGCCTTCTCCAGCTCGCTGGGTATCAGGTTTGCACCGAATCGACTTAGTCGACTGAATTCTGCATCATAGGCGTCGACGGTCATGTTCCCCTGTTCCAAATGCAGGAACTGGGAGTACAGATCATTTTTGACCGTGGCTGGAAAGTATTTTGCATAAAAGTGCTCCAGGAATTGTTCCCAAGTATGGTTTCTGCCGATGCTGCGCTCTATGGAGTCCCACCAGTGATGGAAGTTGCCTTTTAGTTGGGCCCTTACTGCGGTCATCCATAGGTCGGGGTGAATCTGTGAACCTTCTAGCAGCATTTCCGTGTTGGAGATCCAGTCTGAGATCTCTTCCGGAGTTTCGTTGCCAGAAAAGGTCCTTGGGCTCATCCGGCGGAAGCCTCGATCAGTGTCAGGTGGTTGGACAGGTGCTGGTGCCGGGGCAGTGGTCATCTCCAGAGCTGTTATCAAGGTCTGTCTCAGGGCTTCAGTTTGTTGCCACTGAGCTTGTCTCAGGGCTTCAGTCTGTTGCCACTGAGCCTGCAACAGGGTTTAGAAATATTGGAACATCTGGGTTTGTCCCTCAAGCTGTGGCATCAGGGCTGAGAGGGCTGGAGGTG